>NW_026844110.1:986048-1023548 GCF_029531705.1 Pantherophis guttatus
TGTACATAAAAGAAAAGGTACATTCATCAAGAATCATAAGGTACAACACTAAATGATAGTCATAGGGAACAAGTGATACAAGCAACAAAATTACAATCATACAGTCATAAATGGAAGGAGATGGATGATGGGAACGATGAGAAGATTAATAGTAGTTCAGACTTAGTAAATAGTTTGACAGTGTTGAGGGAATTTTTTATTTAATTAGGAAGGAAGGAAGGAAGGAAGGAAGGAAGTGTTCGATGCTGACCAGCTCCAGGTTGACCCAGCCTCCCATCCTTCGGAGGTGGGTAAAATGAGGACCCAAATTGTTGGGGGACAATAGGCTGACTCTGTAAAACCATTTAAAGAGGGCTGTAAATCATTGTAAAGCGGTATATAAGTCTAAGTGCTATTGCTATTGTAGTGACTGTCTGAAGTTACAATGGTACTGAAAAAAAGTGACTTGAACCATTTTTCACACTTACGACCATTCCAGCTTCCCATATTTGGCAACTGCTTCATACTTATGACGGTTGCAGTGTCCCAGGTGGGGTTGTCATGTGATCCCCTTTTGTGACCTTCTGACATGCAAAGTCCATGGGGAAGCGAGATTCACTTAACACTCATGATAAATAAGTTAACAACTGTAGTGATTCACTTACAAGAACGGTCATAAAACGGGGCAAAATTCACCTAACAACTGTCTAGCTTAGCAACAGAAATTTTGGGTTCAATTGTGGTCACAGGTTGAGGACTGTCTGTACTAAGAGGCACTCAGGTGTAGGCTGACTGGATCTCTACCCCTCCCCCCAAAATTTATGAATTCCAGTCAAAGTTGGCTGAGGAATTCTGGGAATTGAAGTCCACATATCTTACAGATGCTAAATTTGAAAAAAAAAAAAAAGAATAGGAAGACTACCAGGGGTGTTACTGTTGGTAAAGAGGAGCCGGTATTTGTGTGTGTGTGTGTGAAGAAATCAAGATTATTTGGAGTCCTTTGTGGTCTCTGAACTTTTCTTGCAGACGTTTCATTACCCAAGTAGGTAGCATCATCAGTGCTAACCTGAAGATCTTGCCTAGATGGCAAATAACTTTATTGGGCAAATTTCAACCTAGTTTTCTAGGTTTTTCATCTGGCACTATTGATGGTAGCCAGGGCCGGATTTTCCTATAGGCTAACTAGGCTTCAGCCTAGGGCCTCAAGATCAAGAGGGGCCTACATTCAAATTGTTAGCAAAATTAAAATTACACTTTCACTATAGGTGAAAGGGCCTCATAAGTGGAATAGCCTAGGGCCTCTTTTCATCTAAATCCGGCCCTGAATTGGTAGCTCCTACGAGGACATTACCCTGTAATGTATGCTAGGTTGAGAGAGCTCGTGAGAAAGGTTTAAGCCAGCCTGTAAACATTTGAGGCCAAGATTCGAATCTGGGTTTTCCCAGATTCTATCGCCTTATCTTTTAAGCCTGAGGGACATGTGAGGGTAAGAAATATACAATACAAACAAACAAACAAACAAATAAGCAAACTATAAAGTCAGATTGGTAAAATAAGGGGAAGAAGAACACTCTGCCCACAAAAACCTGCTTTGTGAGGGAAACTGGCAGTTTCTTTGGAGTTTTTTTTGCACGTATATATTTATTTTATTCAAGACAAAGTTAAAATACAAAACTAAAAGGAAAAAAAAATCCAAAAAAGAGATTTTTTTTTCTCTCTCACACAACACACAAAAACAATCAAAATATTTAAAAAGGCACATTAGTTTCCACCCCGTGTGAAACAGACGGTCTGAAAATTTTTTAAAGTACTAATCTATTTGCAAACGATTGACCTTTCTTCGATATAGTGTATTAGTGATAAAGTGGTTAACAGGAAAAAAATAACAAGACAAAATTAAAGTTTCAAAAAACTCTCTGTTGTGAGGGAAATTGGCGGTTTCTAAATGCGATAAAATCATAAAATAAAAAAATGCAATGAAATAAATAAAAAGTAAAAGAAAACATAAAGTAAAATAATAAAATAAAATAAAACATAAAAAATAATAAAATAAAATAAATGCAATAAATTAAATAAAAGGTAAAAGAAAACATAAAGTAAAATAATAAAAAAAAATAAAAAAAAAAATAATAAAATAAAATAAATGCAAATAAATTAAATAAAAGGTAAAAGAAAACATAAAGTAAAATAATAAAATAAAATAAAAAATAATAAAATAAAATAAAATAAAATAAAATAAAATAAAATAGAGCTTAGTTGCTCCTCAACCTTGAAAAACCCAGATAAAAATCCAGTAGGAATGAAAACTGAAATTCTGATTTATTCAGTGGAGAATCTCCTTTTTGCTCTATTTTTCCAGCAACGCTTCATTTTATTATGACTCACCAATATCCCCATTTTGCCAGCGTAACAAAGCCAAGCTAGCAGGTTATGAGGGATGGCATTGGGGGAGAGACCCATTCATAAAACATAAATGACAGGAAATCAAAGCTATCTGCGAACAGGTGATTCTTTTCCTTGGGCCATTCCTTTGGAATTAAAAATTGATACACAGACACCCGCAGTGCTAGAAGGCTGTAACACCAGCCAACAACATGACTGCACATATTTTTTGGGAAAACTTGCAATATACTGTATATCAGGTTTATATTTCTCTCTGTGTGTGTGTGTGTGTGAGAGAGAGAGAGAGAGAAAGAGAGAGAGAGAGAGAGAAAGGGAGGGAGGGAGAGAGCGGGCACATATAAGGAATAACTGATATAAATAAGCAATTCCTCAGTTTTGGGTTGTCAAAACATTAAGATTAGAAGTGTACAGTGTGCTACTATTGATTTGTTTTTTTAATCACACCTTTATTATTTTTGTAAATAATTAAAGATTGAGGAACATATGTAATACTCCTTGTTGTGATGTTTTTTCATGTCATACATGTGTGTGTGTGTGTGTGGGTATATGTGTAATGGTTTATCTTTTGAGAGCTGAGTGTAATGGAATTTCAGTTTAATGTATGCTGATTAGTTTACATTTAAAGTGACAAAGATTCTATTCTATTCTATTCTATTCTATTCTATTCTATTCTATTCTATTCTATTCTATTCTATTCTATTCTATTCCTTATTCTATTCTATTCCTTATTCTGTTCTATTCTACTCTACTCTACCCTACCCTACCCTACCCTACCCTACCCTACCCTACTCTACTCTACTCCATTCTATTCTACTCCATTCCACTCTAGTTGTTAAATTGGGAACATGGTTGTTAAGTGAATCTGGCTTCCCCATTGACTTTGCTAGTCAGAAGATTGCAAAAGGGCTGTTGCCTTCTGGCAGAAGATGCAGAACAATTAAAACTCGGACCACACGTTTTCTGAATAGTTTTTATCCCAGAGCTATAATTACACTCAATAATGAACTAAAGGGCCACTATCAGTGAGTGTTGGACAGCATTACTTGGTCTGTTGTGTGGATATTTGGGTGGTTTAGGTGTGGGGAATTTGTGGTGGGTGGGTGGGGGGGTTGGGGATTGTTATGTGTGTTGGACCTGGTCTTTGGGTGTTAAGTGAATTTCGATGTATGGGTATACTGTGTATACACGTACAATGGCAATAAAGTTGCTATTATTATTAAAAGGGGATCACATGACACTCGGACACTGTAACCGTCATAAATATGAGTCAGTTGCCAAGCATCTGAATCTTGGTCACGTGGCCATGGGGGATGCTGCAATGGTTGTGTGAAAAATGGTCATAGGCAGGGGTGAAATGCTCCCGGTTCGGATCAGATCGGGCAATCCGTTAATGATGGTGGCGGGTAATTCGGAGAACCGGTAGCAAAAATCCCTGCCCCCCGTCCGCCCATGCCCCCCAATTGCCCGATCCCCACTTGCCCACTTGGCCGCTTGCTACTGCTTTCGGGCTCACTCGCTTTTCCTGCCTTGCTTCAGCTGCTGCAATCCATTGCATCTGCTAGCAACTCAATCTGCCTGCCTGTAATCAATGCAATTGGTGAGCAGCTCAATCTGCCTGTCTTGTGCCTTCAATTTGGTAAGTAACTGGGAGCTTTAAAAAAAAAAATAGTTAATTGGGTTTTTTTTCGGAGGCTTTTTTTTTTAGACATAGCCATTTAAAGTTAAGGAAGTTTTAAATTTAGCTGCTTTTATCTAAAAATATAAATAAAATAAAATAATAACATAAAATATTTGTGCAGCTTTCTGAGATTTGGTGTGTTTCTGTAGTGTTTCACTCTACACAAACACACAAAATCTCACAAAGCTGTATGTGGCATTTTGTGTGGAAAAAGTGTGAAAGTTGGTTTTTGAGCTTTTTGTGGCTGTGTGAGGTTCCTGCTTGTTGCGGGGCCATTTAGGGTGAAGTGCAGCTGATTTTACATTGTGTGTGGAGTCAGTTGTGTTGTGCTGTGTTGTGTTGTGTGTGTGTAAAGTGGGAAAGTTGGTTTTTGGTACCTCTTATTGTTTTGTGTTCTTTGTTTATTACTTTTATTATTTATTATTATTGGCCACGCCTACCCAGTCACCTGACCACCAAGCCATGCCCACCAGGTCACCTGACCACCAAGCCATGCCCACCACTTAAGCCACACCCACAGAACCGGTAGGGAAAATTTTTAGATTTCACCCCTGGTCACAGGTCACTTATTTCAGTGCCATTATAACTTCAAACGGTCACTAAATGAATGGTTGTAAATTGAGGACTACCTTTCATGCCATTTCATTCATGCTCTGAACATTTTTGATTCTTTGCCATGTCTGCAGTCCGCAACCTGAGTCGCCATTCTACCCTCCTATCTTCCCAAAAGCTGCAGTGGAAAATACATTCGCTCTTTGATTTTGTTTTTAAATTTTTTAAATTATTTCTTGGTACAAGCTTTAAAAAATGTATTTCTCAGGCTGTAAATTGCATTTATGTACAACTGGGAAACATCTTTCTTGCTCGCTTGCCATAACGTATTTCCCCTAAAATATTATTCTATTCATTATGCATAACCTATTATACAAACTTCACACTCAAGTGTCTTTTTCCATAATAAAATTCGAAACAATTATTTCTAACTCATAAAGTGATGAGTATTTTTTTTTAAACTTCCCTCAATTCGGTTTACAAAATTGCCCTTCCTATTTGCATAATGTAAAGGGCCCTGAGAACTGAAAATAAGATTTGTATGTAGATCAATAAGTAATGTTCAATATTAAAAAAAAAATAACATGACTTCAACAAATTTAGGAAATCTCAGACATGACAGTGGGTAATTTCAAGAGGATGTTTATTATGGGAAAAACCTTATGTAAATCTTAAAGCGTTGAGAATAGAAGTGTATTGAAACTCAAGAAAAGAGCCTGTAGTACAGTGGACTAAAGCACTGTTATTAACATCAGCTGTCTGCAATTACTGCAAGTTCAAATCTCTCCAAGGCTCAAGGTTGACTCAGCCTTCCATCCTTTCAAAGGTAGGTGAAATGAGGACCCAGATTGTGGAGGCAATAAGCTGACTTTGTATAAATATACAAAAGTATGAAGGCTATTGCTTAACGCATTGTAAGCCGCCCTGAGTCTCCGGAGAAGGGCGGCATATAAATTAAAGCAAAAAAAAAAAAAAGTAATGTCGGCTGTTTTTACTGTACAACACTCAGGTCATTGTTGTCTGGGACGAACGATGATGTAAACATGATGAAATATAATGAAATAAATGAATAATTATATCTGATGCAGGGAAAAATTGCACAGAACATAGAATAGTAGGGACCTTGGAGATCTTCTAGTCCAACCCCCCTCCAATCTATCTTTGTCTTCCTAGGTTGCTAAACCAACCCATCGTTTCTAATTCTGAAGGCTTCCCCATGAGACCAGAATTATTGGCACCTTGCTTGATAATAGGATAGTTCCCAATTTTTTTTCCAGTTTTAAATTAAAAGAATCTGAAGATAAAAGCTAGATGGGACAAAGACATGTGCATCTGTTCCAAAAAAACGTGTCCGTAAGACTACTGGGCCATATGGGTGTTATATTGCTTTTCCCCGTCCTAAATCTTTCAACTGGCCAAAAAAAATGCATTTTGGTTGTGAACATGGAGACGTGCCCACCAGCTGTTAATGGGATTAGTTTGCTCAAACTACAGCAGGGCCATTGTGTGCGTGCAAGCCACAGTTCTTTCTTTCGAGCCATAAAACGGCCCCATACATCTGACGAAGCCTGCCTTAAGCTGCTATTTTTCCGTTGCTTTGCGTTTTCGTGCTCAGAAGATCTATTGTAATGTGCCGCGATTATCATTTTAATATCTATCCCCAAACTCTCTTGCCGAAATTACTGCACTAGCCAGTTTCCAAAGGGTAATTACTCGATAGTATTTAAAAAAAATAAAATACGGAAGAAGGTTTATGAAACATTTCAGATTAATAGCTTGGACAATCACCCCGTAAAACAAGCTAGGCTTTTAAAGGAACATTTAGAGCTGGATCCAGGGTTTATTGCAAATGACAGAAAAGCAACGTTAGGAACGACTCTAAGACACAAGAAGGTGAAATGAAAACGTTAGCAGCGAAACACTTGTTCTTGGAAGGGAGAAGATATATTTTTGCAACCTGGAGGTCTCGACGTGTGCCACGGAAGATCTCAATGAGAATGGGAATGATGAAGATAATTTTTTAAAAATGACATTCTACTGCAGAGGTGTCAAACCAGGGGTGAAATCCAGCAGGTTCTGACAGGTTCTGGAGAACCGGTAGCGGAAATTTTGAGTAGTTTGGAGAACCTGTAGTGGAAATTTTGAGTAGTTCGGAGAACAGGCAAATGTTGGTCCCAGAGTGGGGAGGAAATGGAGATTTGGCAATATCCTTCCCCTGCCATGCCCACCAAGCCACACCACGCCCACCAAGCCACGCCCACAGAACCGGTAGTAAAAAAAAATCGAATTTCACCACTGTGTCAAACTCGATTTCATTGAGAGCTGCATCAGGGTTGTGTTTGACATCGAGGGGGAGCAGAGGGGCAATGTGGGTGTGGCCAGCTCGACGTCACTCATGTTGAGGGTGCCTGTGGTGGCAAAAGCGCTTTGCCAGTGAAAACAGGCTCCCAAGCTCCGTTTTCAGCTACGACGGCCTCCTGCAACCCTCTGCCAGCGAAAACGGAGCTCGGGAGGACTCACCTTTGGCCCTCCCGAGCTCCATTTTCGCTGGCAGAGGCATCGCGGGCCAGTCCTTCACTGTTTATAGGGAGGCCCTGTGGGCCAGATCTAAGCACCCTGTGGGCCGCATCCGGCCTCCGGGCCTTGAGTTTGACATCCCTGTTCTACTGGTATTTTTGAAAAATGTGGAGAATTAGTACCTTGATAATATGAAGAGAACTTCAGGAATTGGGTATGCCTCGTTTGGTGAAAAGGAGGACTAGGGGTGACATTATAGCAGTGTTCCAATATCTCAGGGGCTGCCCCCAAAAAGAGGGAGTCAAGCTATTCTCCAAAGCACCTGAGGGCAGGACAAGAAGCAATGGACGGAAACTAATCAATTGGGGATGCTCCATCACTGGAGGTTTATAAGAAGAGATCGGATTTGTCTGAAATGGTACAGGGTATCCTGCTTGAAGTCTTCTGGGTTGGACCAGAAGACTTCAAGGTAACTTCTTACTCTGTTATTCTGTTAAAAGGGATCTGCCACTAAGGAAAAAAAAATGGCATTTTGGGGTTGATTTTGGTTCACCACCCTCCATAACAGCTCCTTGAATTTAAATTTGTGTTTTACCGATGAAGAAATAAAGGGAGACTAGTATAGATCTATTTCAAGCTATTTTAGCTCTCGTCAGCTGGCCAAACCCTTCTGGGATTCAAACCCGGGCATATTAGGTAGATGTATTAACCTCTAAACCACAGGTTCTCCTCTCTTTGTCAGCTATACCAGGGGAGAGTTTAAGTGGTTTTTCTCCAGTGGGACTGGTCTATCAGAGCAACCTGGTAGACAAAAATAATTTGTTGCGAAAGCAACTGCCTGTGAAGGCCCCTTGGATTGGGGCTGTGCTCCGTCCCATAACTGGGTAGACCAGGTTGCCCTAATAGACCGGTCCCACCAGAGAAAAAACACTTGTTCCCACAAATGGTTTAAGTCCAACCATCTTGAATTCTGTTGACCGTTATCTGGCACCAATTTTAGTACTGAGCTTTAGTTGGTTAGATTCCTGCATATAGGTTTGAGCAATAAATCTTCTTAATTGCAAATTCATGTACGATCCTTTGTGCCTGATATAAAGTCAGCCATTCCTGAAAGTCCAAATGAAGCGTTCGATTCTCTAAGCTTTGGCATCGCCTCTTCTTAAAATCTATATATATATATAAAAGCGAAAACCACTCACGCATTAATCACAAAATCTCCAGAACCGTAAAGCCTACAAACTTGAAATTTGCCACGTATGTTCTTCTTGGCTTCTAGGTACTCGCTAAGAAAGGATTTTTCAAAATGATGATCAGAGCATTAGTATTTCCTATACAGTATTATATTCACATGCTCTGATGCTAAGGAGTTGTACTCCCCCTCCCCACCTCAAAAGAAATCTGTTCCAAATGCAAAACACAAGCAGAGGAGAGGAGTTTCACTTTCAGTTTTACTTTCACAGCAGCAAGCAGCTTTACTACAGAACAGTTGAGCTAAGCCACGTCCAGCCTTCTTCCTGTCTCCTTCTTGCTCACACAGCAAATACTGTTTGAGTTTCCAAACACCCCTCAACTCTTTCACACACTGACAGGATGCTAGCCAGATGAATACCGATGGATGCTGCAGGCTGGGACATTCTACTCCCCCTCTGCCTCTGTTCTAATTGCCAGTTGCATTATATTAACACACACTGATGCTACAGAGTTACACATTCTACATTAAGTTTCAGGCTGCAAGTGTCAATTTATCACGCCTGAGCACATAGATTTGTAGCAAAGCACGGGCGTCCAGCTAGTAAAAAATAATGGTGGAAATAGTTGCTCTCGAAAATCGCGCTGCAGCGAAGCAGCCCAAAAGGTATGACGGAGGATGGTTCGAACTAACATGACATACGACACCTCTGCTTTTGACACTCGCGTTACAGAAACTCCTTGTGTTTACTATATCTGGAAAATCAGTACTTCGCTTGACCTGCTAATTTTATTGGCAGCCTTAAGAAGTAGAAAACTCCTTCCTTGAGCTGTGTTCCCTGGGCAATCATCAGCAAATGACTAGGAAGTTACGCTGGGAAGACAGGTCTGCGAGAAATCAAAGAAAGCCATCACTGTTCAATACTGGGCTGGAAAGCAGACAGCCTGGGAGATTGAGGAAATCAGATAATTAATCTGAAATTCACTCCCGTCAGTTGACGAGGGCTTTATGATGACAAGATACTTAGCTACGAGCTTGAGATGTTCTCCTGTTCTAACACATTACGGGAGAAAGAAAAACAAACTGTGAAGGCCAACATGCTTGGTTACAAATTGAGGAATCAGAGAAGTAAAGTCAGGCCTGTGAGGATATCAGCTATTCTGGTGGCCCAGTACAGTCCTATAAGCCAGTCAATATCAAGAAAAGATAATATTTGTAGCTCAGGGTTGAACTGTGCAGTCTTTGGTACTCGCTGGACTTGGTGGTTTTCTTAAAGGCACTTCATTACCCAAACTAGATAATATCATCCAGTGCAAGGGTGGGTTCTAAAATATTTTACTACCGGTTCTGTGGGCGTGGCTTGATGGTCATGTGACAATTCTTTAGGATTTAGCAGAGGTACTAGTCTACCAGGCTTTTAACTGCTTGCAGAGCTGTACCGGTCTACTCATTTGTTTTTGCAGGCACCGGTCTACTCATTTGTTTTTGCAGGCAACGGTCTACTCATTTGTTTTTGGAGGCACCGGTCTACTCATTTGTTTTTGGAGGCACCGGTCTACCCATTTATTTTTGCAGGCACCGGTCTACTCATTCGTTTTTGGAGGCACCGGTCTATTCATTCATTTTGCAGGCATCGGTCTACTCATTTGTTTTTCCAGGCACCAGTCTACTCATTTGTTTTTCCAGGCATCGGTCTACTCATTAGTTTTTGGAGGCACCGGTCTACCCATTTATTTTTGGAGGCACCAGTCTACTCATTCATTGTTGGAGGCACCGATCTACCACCACACTGCCTTTTAACACTTATCAGCTGTAGGGCGGCCCTTTGAAGCCCCATGGCAAGAGTTTAAACAGTTTTTTTCCTTCTAGCTGATCAGCTGGGACTCAGGAGGCAGCAATAGATTTGGGGGGGGGGCAAATAAAAGGTAAGAATAACTTGGGGGGGCGGGAGGGCCCAGCTCCCGAACAAAGAGAAACGGTTCGGTGACATCATATCGTCACCTCTACTGGCTCGGCGGAACCGGGCCGAACTGGGAGGAACCCACCACTGATCCAGTGTTAGAAGGGAGGGAGGGCGGTGGTGGGATTCAAATAATTTAACAACCGGTTCTCTGCCCTAATGACAGGGTCTAGGAGATGTCCCTGAAGCCTCCTGGGAGTGAAAACTGGCCATGGGGGGGGGCGCCACAACCCCCGCACTCTGTTTTGGGCCTAGGTGGCCTCCCTGCACTTACCTGGGAGCCAAAATGGGGTGCGTGGGGATTCCTGGAAGGGGCGGGATGGGGAGAGGGGGGGCCAGCCAGCAATTTAATTACCGATTTGCCCAAACCGGCTGAATCCCAGCACTGAGAGAGGATTTGTGGAGAAGGAGTAAGGAGAGAGGAGGGAGAGGGAGAAGGGAGAAGGAGGAGGGTTGTGGGGTCCCTGGTGCTTTCTGAGCTTGGTTGATTTCTTGCAGACATTTCATTATCCAGCTATGTAACATCATCAGAGCTAGAAGGTAGTGGGGTTTGTGAAGAAGGGAGGAGGAGAAGGAGGGGGGAATTAAGGGGTCCTTGGTGTTCTCTGAGCTTGGTTGTTTTTTTGCAGACATTTCATTACCCAACTAGGTAACATCATCAGGGCTAGAAGGGAGGAGAGTTGGTGGAGTGGAGGAAGAAGGGGGTTTTGTGCAGCGGAGGATGGAGGAAGAGGAGGACAAGGGGGGACAACTGTAGGGCCCTTGGTGCTCTCTGAACTTGTTTTTTTTCTTGCAGACCTTTCATTACCCAAGTAGGTTACATCATCACCATCAGCCAGAAGGGAGGGGGGGTTATGGAGTGGAGGATGGAGGAGGAGGTGGAGTCCTTGGTGCTTTCTGAGCTTGGTTGTTTTCTTGCAGAAGCTTCTTCAGCTTCTTGGATAAGAAGCGAAACGTCTTCAGAGAAAAACCAGAACGTCCAGTTGCCTCTTGAAAAAGCACCTTTGGGACAGGGGTGGGTTCTAAATTTTTTTACTACCGGTTCTGTGGGCGTGGCTTATTTTGTGGGTGTGGCTTGGAGGTCATGTGACTAGGTGGGCGTGGCTAGCTGGTCAGAGTCATTTCTGGAAGGTCCTCACACTTACAACCAGTCCTCGCACTTACGACCCGACTCATTTGTTTGCTTTTAACACTGATCAGCTGTAGGGCGGCCCTTGGAAGCCCCGCGGCAAGAGTTTAAACAGTTTTTTTCCCTCTAGTCATCAGCTGGGACTCAGGAGGCAGCAATAGATTGGGGGTGGGACCAAATAAAAGGTAAGAATAACGTGGGTGGGGGTGGGTGGGAGGGCGGGGGGGGGAGAACCGGTTCGGTGACATCATATCGTCACCGCTACCGGCTCGGCTGAACCGGACCGAACCGGGAGGAACCCACCACTGCTTTGGGACATCCATGACCTGGATGGCTGAGAATCTCTATAGAGAATCTTGCAGACACGTTTCATTACCCAACTAGGTGACATCATCAGTGCTAGAAGGGAGTGGGGTTTGCTCTCTGTTCATAGTGCTGGGTGGGAGTGTTTTTGCTTCTCTTCCTTCCAATGGAATGAGAATAGTAGGGAGCTAAAGATGGAGGAATGTTTGGCCTGTATCTGTGTTAAAAAAAGAAAAACCCCAAACCCAAATGAAACGAAACTCTTGCTTCTGGCCAAAGACATCTGGTTGTTTTTTGTGAACGCCTGTTGTGGAGCTTGACAGCACAAAATATGCTTTCTCTGATCTCAGACTAAGCTCCTGCTTCTAGTTCGAGACATCTGGTTGTGTTTATGAACGCCTGCTCTGGAACTTGACAGGGCAAAATATGCTTTTAGGGGTCTCAAATGAAGCATCACCTTCTAACATGCTGTGTTTGCTTGGTGAGCCTTTTGCCATAGTTTCCAAAGACCAGAGATTGCATAAATACAGCTATGCCTCGACTGACAACAGTTCATTTACTGACCATTCAAAGTTACAACAGCCAGTGGTGGGTTTCGCATATTCTTACCACTGGTTCGCTGCCCGCATGCATGCTCGCTTCATGCGTGCCTTCCGTGCATGCACCCGGCCTTCTGCAGCAAGGAAGAAAGAAAGAAAGAAAAAAAAGAAAGAAAGAAAGAGGAAGAAAGAAAGAGGAAGAAAAAAAGAGGAAGAAAGAAAGAGGAAGGAAGGAAGGAAGAAAGACAGGAAGGAAGAAAGAAAGACAGAAAGAAAGGAAGGAAGGATGGAAGGAAGGAAGGATGGAAGGAAGGAAGGAAGGAAGGAAGGAAGACAGGAAGAAAGAAAGAGGAAGAAAGAAACAAAAAAAGACAGGAAGAAAGACAGGAAGAAAGAAAGGAAGAAAGAAAGAGAAAGAAAGAAAGAAAGAGGAAGGAAGGAAGAAAGACAGGAAGAAAGAAAGAGGAAGAAAGAAACAAAAAAGACAGGAAGAAAGACAGGAAGAAAGAAAGGAAGAAAGAAAGAGAAAGAAAGAAAGAAAGAGGAAGGAAGGAAGGAAGGAAGAAAGACAGGAAGAAAGAAAGAGGAAGAAAGAAACAAAAAAGACAGGAAGAAAGACAGGAAGAAAGAAAGGAAGAAAGAAAAAGAAAGAAAGAAAGAAAGAAAGAAAGAAAGAAAGAGGAAGGAAGGAAGACAGGAAGGAAGGAAGACAGGAAGAAAGACAGGAAGGAAGAGGGAGAAAGAAAGAGGAAGAAAGAAAGACAGAAAGACAGAAAGAAAGAAAGAAAGACAGGAAGGAAGGAAATAAAGAAGAAAGAAAGACAGGAAGGAATGAAGGAAAGAAGAAAGAAAGAATGACAGGAAGAAAGGAAGGAAGGAAGAAGAAGAGAAAGAAAGAAAGAAAGAAAGAAAGAAAGAAAGAAAGAAAGAAAGAAAGCCATCCAGCCATCCAACCACATTGCATTCTAGACTTGTTCACGATTGGCACTAAAATTTTGTTTGCAGCGTTAGCATTCAGCTCCGAAAGATTACCCTACATCTAATCAAATGCAAGCTTTCGCGGCTGATAAAAAATAATTAATCCGCAGATCCCACTGTGAGAAACGTTGCGGACGCACCGTTGCACGAATGCTACAGGGGACCCTATTCGGTTGCATCCATCTTCCTCCTTTAACAAGCCTTAAGTGTAGAAAGTTGGCGCGTATTTTTCAAGAAAGAAAATTTTCACAGCAGCACAGGGCTTTTATTTTTTTAGCAGCGCTTCCGGGAAAGATCATATGACCATGCAGACATGGGGAGCATTCCAAGAAGTACCCAGGGGAGAGACTAACTATGCAGAGGTGGGTTTCAGCAGGTTCTGACCAGTTCTGGAGAACCGGTAGCGGAAATTTTGAGTAGTTTGGAGAACCGGTAAATACCACCTCTGACTGGCCCCGCCCAGGGGTGGGCTCTACTTACCTTTACTACCAGTTCACAATCAGACTACACGCGCGGGCACACTTCTGTGCATCCGCAGATTGCCCATGATGACATCGTGGCAGGTGGGCAGAGCCTCCCGCCAGTTTTACTACCGGTTCTATAGAACCGGACCGAACCGGGAGCAACCCACCACTGGCCCCGCCCCCATCTATTCTCTGCCTCCCGAGTCCCAGTTGATCAGGAGGAAATGGGGACTTTGCAGTAACCTTCCCCTGGAGTGGGGAGGGAATGGAGATTTTGCAGTATCCTTCCCCTGCCATGCCCAACAAGCCACGCCCACCAAGCCATGCCACACCCACCAAGCCACACCCACAGAACTGGTAGTAAAAAAATTTGAATCCCACCACTGTAACTATGACCACAAGTCACATTTTATGGGTTGTTATCCACTTACAACCATTCATTTAGTGACCATTCAAAGTCACTATGGCACTGACAAAAATGACTTATAAATGTTTTTCATCTTTGCGACTGTTGCCGCATCCCTCTGGTCATGTGATCAAAATTTGGACACTTGGAAACTGGCATGTACTTATGGCGGTTTCCGGGTTCGTGTGATCACCTTTTGCGACCTTCTAACCAAAAAAGTCCATGGGGAAGCCAAATTTACTTAACGAACATGTTATAACTTAACAAAAGCAGTGATTCACTTAACAAGAAAGGTCATAAAGTGGGGCAAAACTGACTTAACAACTGTGTTTTGACCCAGCTCCCCAAACACGACAAACCCTCTGAAGTTAACTCAATGATACATTTGCCCCGGCAAAAAGTTTCTCTCGCAGGCTATCAAGTCCGGCTGGCTGGGAGAGGAATAGTTGTCTGCCACATCTATTCATCTCTGCTCCATGGCTTCCCCCCCCCCCAAGGTAGGGTGGGGCTTCTCTAGCAGTGGTGGCTCTTGCGTCCCAAGGACCGGCCCATAGATTTCCACTGCTCTCCTCTCCTCTGCCTTCTGCGCATCCGTGTGTCAGGCACTGGGCCCAGCTGTTCCTCCTCTTCCTCATCAGCCACCTCCAGACCTGGGGGCTGTTGACTCTCCATCGGAGGGCTGACAGACGGCCCATCTATGAGCCCTCCATCTGAGGACTGACAGATGGCCCAAGCTCCGCCTCTGTCTCTCTCTCTCTCTCTGCCGGCTCCATTCCCTCTTCCGCCTCAGGTTGCCTTGATGCTGACTCTGACTCCCACGCCTCCTCTTCCTCCTCTGATTCGGCTGCTGGAGGGGCCGGCGGCCGACCGGCCACAACAAACTGTCTCGCTTAGCAACAGAAATTTGGGACTCCATTGTAGCCGTAAGTCGAGGACCCCCTGAACGGCAAAAGAAACATTTAAGACGTCCCTCAATCACCTGCCCTATCGAAGAACGTTAAATTCAACCTTTCTTCGATTTGGAACAAGGTGGCGAATTTTAATCCTGGGTTTTTCATTTTTTTAAAAAAAAAAAAATCCAGGAAAAAGAAATAAAATAAAACCTGGAGGGAGGAGAAATGTGTCTTGAAAAGTAATCAGATAAAAGGAGATGCTTGACTTCGTGTCTGCTGCTCCTTCTCTTCTGCCAAATCCTTCTCCTTGATTTCTGAGGGCGTGGATTAGGCTGTAAAGAGAGCAATTTGCCCAGATCATCAAGTTACCTTCGGAAAGGTTGGAGCAGAGATGATGATGATGACGTCACACTCCATTTTGAAAAGGCTGGGTTGACATCACACTTCTAATTTTATTCCCCCCACCCCCAGGTATCTCAGCCTCTTAGTTAACATCCAGTATTGGCAGGTGAAGCTGAAATGTTTCTTAAGGGAGTAGAAGTTATTTGAACTTCCTCCAGTCGTAGTAGTTCATTAAATATAATCAGAAGATTAACCTTTTCTTTTTTAATTGGATGGTATGGACTTTGCTGGTCACCCTGCCAACGATCTCCCCTGTTCCTTCTCCAGCTATATTCTCTGTTCTTGCAGAGAGTAGATATTCCAGAATGATGCCATTTAAAAAATAAAATAAAATAAGAATGATTAATTCAGTACACCCAGGAGTAAGAAATATCTTCCAACAAACTTTGAGCGGAAATATACAGGTGAGTCCTTCACTTACGGCTACAGTTCAGCCCACAGTTTCTGCTGTTGTTAGGTGAGTTTTGCCGCGTTTTACGACTTTTCTTGCCACAGTTGTTAAGTGAATCGCTGCCGTTGTTAAGTTAGTCACATGGTTGTTAAGTGAATCTCGTTTCCCCATTGGCTTTGCTTGTCCGAACGTCGCAAAAGGGGATTGCGTGCCCCCCCCCAGGACATTGCAAGCATCATAAATATGAACCAGTTGCTAAGCATCTGAATTTTGATGATGTGCCAGTGGTGGGATTCAGGCAAATCTGTCCAGTTCGGGTGAACCGGCAGTGGCGATGGTGGGAAACTCTGCCCACTCACCCAGATGTAATGTGTGAGTACTGCACGGGCGTGGAAGGCTATGAGCATGCGCTCACATTTGCAAACCTGTAGGGAAGGTAAGTGAATTCCACCTCTGTGATATGTCCATGATCTGTTCTGTTCTGTTCTGTTCTGTTCTGTTCTGTTCTGTTCTGTTCCGTTCCGTTCCGTTCCGTTCCGTTCCATTCTATTCCCTCTACAGTGAGATCCTTGGTGCTCTCTGAGCTTGGCTGTTTTCTTACAGATGTTTCATTACCCAACTATGTAACATCATCAGTGCTAGAAGGAAGTAGGGATTGTGGAGGAGGAGGAGGAGGAGGAGGAGGAGTATGTATGGTCCTTGGTGCTCTCTGAGCTTACTTGTTGTCTTGCAGATGTTTCATGACCCAACTAGGTAATAGTATCAGCGCTAGAAGGCTGGTGGCTCAGCAGACTGATAGCATTGTGATTAACACCAGCTGCCTGCAATTACTGCAGGTTCGAATCTCGCCAGGCTCAAGGTTGACTCAGCCTTCCATCCTTTCTAAGGTAGGTAAAATGAGGACCCAGCTTGTGGGGGCAATAAGCTGACTTTGTATAAATATACAAAAGGATGAAGGCTATTGCTTAACGCATTGTAAGCCGCCCTGAGTCTCCGGAGAAGGGCGGCATATAAATCAAATTTTAAAAAAAAAAGAAAAAGAAAAAAAAGAAGGGAGTGGAGTTTGCTTTCTGTAAACTTTCTGGCAGTTCCTTGATTAGGCCGTTGTTTACTGCTTGATTATTAGTCTGGTATTAATCTAACCTAACCTAACCTAACCTAACCTAACCTAACCTAACCTAACCTAATCTAATCTAATCTAATCTAATCTAATCTAATCTAATCTAGTGCTAATGCTAATCCCTGCTTATCTGGTTACTATTTGCTGGCAAGGGTTTTTTTTTTGGTCTCTTTTGTTTCTTTTTCAGCTTTTTAACTGTCTCTTTTGAATGGTGTGTCCATGTTGTTTATCTCTATGTGCCTGTTGATGCCTCATTTGCCTGAGTGGCAAACTTCTCTAGGAATTCTCTAGCGTTGGTCAAGTTGAAATTATGGTCAAGTGTCTCCATGCATTGGTCAATTAAGAATGTTTTCATCATTGCTGCTCCTGTTAGGAGCCTCACGATTTCCTGGTGGAAGATATCAGGACATGCTTGAACATATGTACCCTTATCTTTCCTTTAACTTGTCTCAAAGCAAGCTTGGGGTGGGGTGATTAGGAGTTTCCTAAACATTTCCCAAAACTTTATCAGTGTTGGTAGTACAGTGCTCTAAAGCACCCTGTTATTAAGACCAGCTGCCTGCAATTACTGCAGGTTCGAATCTCGCCAGGCTCAAGGTTGACTCAGCCTTCCATCCTTTCTAAGGTAGGTAAATTGAGGACCCAGTTTGTGGGGGCAATAAGCTGACTTTGTATAAATATACAAAAGGATGAAGGCTATTGCTTAGCGCATTGTAAGCCGCCCTGAGTCTCCGGAGAAGGGCGGCATATAAATCAAATAAAAAAAAAACAAAACTCTTTTTGGGACATAGAACCATAGAAAGCAGGACAAGAAGCAATGAGTGGAAGCTCATCAAAGGGAGGATGGGATGAAGATCGTTTTGGATGGAGGTAAGTCCAGGGCGCACACGGAGGTTCAGGGATGGCGAAAAACAGGCCTACCGGAAGTTCATTTTCTGGCCTCCAGAGGGCCTCCGGAGCCTGGGAAGGCCTTTTTCATCCTCCTGGAGGTTCGAGGAAAGTCTCCAGAGCCCAGGGAGGGCAAAAACATCCCCCCACCATGGTGCAGGAGGCTGACTAGGCCACGCCCACCATGGCCACGCCCACCCAGCAACTGGGTAGAGAACCCCTTGCTAAAATTTTTGAAGCCCGCTCCTGGTCTTACAGCTGTCACTCCTTTGTAGATGTGATTAAGGGCACCTATTTCAGAGGTGGGTTTCAGCAGGTTCTGACCAGTTCTGGAGAACCGGTAGCGGAAATTTTGAGTAGTTTGGAGAACCCATAGTAAAAATTCTGACTGGCCCCGCCCCCGTCTATTCTCTGCCTCCCAAGTCCCAACTCATCAGGAGAAAATGGGGATTTTGCAGTAACCTTCCCTTGGATTAGGGAGGGAACGGAGATTTTACAGTATCCTTCCTCTGGAAAGGGCCTTGGTAGTACAGTGGTCTAAGGCACCCTGTTATTAAGCTGGTTATTAAGACCAGCTGCCTGCAATTACTGCAGGTTCGAATCTCACCAGGCTCAAGGTTGACTCAGCCTTCCCTCCTTTCTAAGGTAGGTAAATTGAGGACCCAGTTTGTGGGGGCAATAAGCTGACTTTGTATAAATATACAAAAGGATGAAGGCTATTGCTTAGCGCATTGTAAGCCGCCCTGAGTCTTCGGAGAAGGGTGGCATATAAATCAAATAAAAGAAAAAGGGGGTGGGAATGGAGATTTTACAGTATCCTTCCTGTGCCACATCCACCAAGCCACGCCCACCAAGCCATGCTACGCCCACCAAACCACTCCCACAGAACCAGTAGTAAAAAAATTTGAAACCCACCACTGACCTATTTATACCTGTAGAGAGGCACCAGGAGTGTTTTTTGAGGCAACGAGGTATCTGAGAAACTTCATGAATGGTGGTACATTCCATCTTTCCTTTCCTGGCCTTCAGTTCTCAGGACTGGCCAATTTCTCTTTTGGGGGGCCAGTGGAGAACAAAGCAAGGGATTGTCTTCCTTCTCCTGACCAGGGATGGCTCAAATGTCTGTCTTAAATTTCCAAGCGTGATGTGCCACAGAGGATGGGATTTTTTATTTTATTTTTATTTTTGCAATCTTAAGGGCAAGTTTTCCAATCAGCCTTCTTCCCTTTCATTAAATCCCGTCTCCGGAGACTCGTGACTGACAGGCTGAAAACACAGCTTTCTCTCGGCCCAGTGAAGTCATTCCCCTGCGATGTTTATTGATAAAAGAAAAAAAAAAAAAAACAGAAATCGGGGCAAGAGCTAACATTTCTGTTTGTGTTTCATGGTTAGTTAACAACCTGATGGACAGGAACGTAACACATGCTGCCACCTTAAAAGGAGGCGGGGGGGGGAGGGAACCCCGTACAATCAATCTTGCGTGCTGTGTAACATTTCATTTCCAATCTCAGTCAATGTAGTTGCTTTCCTTTCACATACAACAAAAAAAAAAAAAAAAAGGGGGGGGGGAGTTGGTCTTTGGCTCGATAGGGAAGTGAGAAAAAGTAAGAAGTGTGAAACTGGTTCTTCCTTGACTGGATGCAAATGAGAAAATTTGCACAGATTTGACTGCAGATAGGAGAAGCAGGGGCTACCCCTATGGAGAAATTTCATGCAGATGAATGCTTAAACCGCGACACGAGGTGAAATTCATCAGCATTGCAAAAGCTGGGATTACAGTACAGGGAGTCCTCAATTTACGACGCTCTGTTTAGTGACCGTTCAAAGTTACAATGGCACATTGACTCTGATTATCTTAGTCCTACGGGACTGCCTACTACCACCAATAGCCTCCCATCAGCCGGTACGCTCTCATAGAGAGGGGCTCCTCCAGGTGCCGTCGGCCAAACAATGTCGACTGGCGGCCCCTAGCGGGAGAGCCTTCTCTGTGGGGGCACCTACTATCTGGAATGAGCTCCCCCCGGAGATACGGAGGATCCCGGATCCGCGCTCTCAAAACCTTTTTATTCCATCAGGCCGGCCTGGCCTAATCTTTTCCCTCTTTTTTAATTATGTAAATTTTAATCAGTTTTTAAATGATTGGGGTGTTTTAATCTGTCTGGGCCAAATTGTCTAATTTGATTTTATTCTGTTTTTAAATTTTGTATTTATATATTTTTTACTGTTTTGGCTGTTCACCGCCCTGAGTCCTTTGGGAATAGGGCGGTATATAAATCAAATAAAAATAAAGAAAGACAAAAATAGGTTTCAGATCCGTTCACTCAGAGGTAGTATTCAGCCGGTTCAGACCGGTTTGGGCGAATCGGTAGTGGCGACCACCCCATTCCTGTCCCGCCACTGCCCTGGTGTAAAGACATTCTATTTAGATATGTTTTTGAGGCCAGGCCCATGCGCAGAAAGTTCATGTGCGAGCAAAGCGCGTGTGCGGAAGGCGTGTGTGTGTGAGAAGCGAGCGTGCATGTACACGACGAACCGGTGGTAAGCATTTCTGAAACCCACTGCTGCTTTCACTCCAATATTCAGTTCAGGTGGGTGGACCATGACTGGCCATATATTGAATCCTTCGCTCTGTCAGGTGTGAAGAATCACATGTAAATTTCATGAGGGGTCCTTGCAGACACATCATTACCCAAACTAAGCCTGATGATGTTATCTATTTTGGGTAATGAACATCTTTTTTCATCTTCTTTTAATGACCCCATAATCCATTGCAATGGGGTGGAGTCTGGGAAACAGAATGGAGCTGAGTGTTTACTGGCCGGATGCCTTTCCTGTCGCCAATGCGGAGTTTTGTTCGGCAGATATATTCTCATTGCGCCCAGAGAGAAATGTCTGCAAGAAAACAAGCAAGCTCAGAGAGCACCAAGGAGCCCCCATGTCAACCCCGAGCTACAAATATTCTCCTTTATTAATACATAATTTCCAGTTTAGAAGATTTATTCCTCAACCTATACCCATGATGACGAACTTATGGCACACGTGCCATAGGTGGCACGCAGAGCCCTCTCTGTGGGCATGCAAGCCATTGCCCCAGCTCAGCTCCATCGCGCATGCGTGCGCGCCTCCTACTGGCCAGCTGGTTTTCGGGTTTCTGCCGCACATGTGCAGGGGGGCGGGGCGCACATGCGGGGGTCACGTGCACATGCGCAGGGGACAGGCCATTGACCGTTTGAGTGGCTAGAAGCCAGGATTCCTTTCATCTAGGAAGGGGTGCATGAGGTGGACTACCCAGGAGGATTACATTAAAGTGAGTAGCATGGAACAGGAGGGCGTGAATTCTCTACAGCCGTAGTTCATCCCATCTGGTGGTATCGATAGCACATATGTAGATGGCTCAATAATTTATGTGCTGTCACACCGCATACCCTACATGTCTACCCTGACTTGAAATAACCATTTTCACTCCTTTTGAGAATATGGGTATAGTTTTCACAGCACTGTCCTGCTTTTTAAGCCATGCAAATTAAGAGCTATGTGCTCAGCAAATCCTGTGTCAGTGTTTGTGTGTGTTTATATTCCTTAAAGCGACTCTTAGTGAGTCCCAAAGATGCTTTTTTCCCCCCAAGAGGAAACTGGACTTTCTTCGGGTTTTTTTTTTCTTAAAGATGTGTCACTTCTCATCCAAGAAGCTTCTTCAGCTCTGACAGGATGGTGGGGAATGGGAGGATTTATACTCCTTGCAGACAGCTAGTCATTTGCGTCCTTTTAGAGAGTCCTGGAGGCCCCCTGGAGGTTTGTCTGTGTCCTCAGGGTCAACTGAGTGGTGCAAATGGGTGCGGAGGAGGAGGAGGAGGAGGAGGAGGAGGAGGAGGAGGAGGAGGAGAAGGAGAAGGAGGAGGAGGAGAAGGAGGAAGAGGCAGAGGAGCAGGAGGAGCAGGAGGAGCATGAGGAGCAGGAGGAGGAACAGGAGAAGGAGAAGGAGGAGGAGGAGGAGGAACAGGAGGAGGAGGAGAAGGAGGAGGAGGAGGAGGAGAAGGAGTACTTGGGAATTGCAATGTGGCTTTATTTTGGCCAGGAGTTGAGGGCTGAGTAAATAAAAATAAATAAATAACTTTATTGTCATTGTACGTGTATACACAGTATACCCATACAACAAAATTCACTTAACACCCAAAGACCAACACACATAACAATACCCAAACACACTCCCACCCACCACAATTCCCCACCCCTAAACCACCCAAACATCCACACAACAGACCAAGTAATGCTGTCCAACAGCTCACTGACGGTGGCCCTTTAGTTCATTGTTGAGTGCAATTATAGCTCTGGGATAAAAACTATTCAGAAAACTTGCTTGATTTAGAGTACTTACTTGATTTTTACAGGTCCTTGAAAAAAGCTAGTAAGAAAGGATGTTTATTGTACTTGGTTGATATACAGAAAGTTTATATTTCAAATAAACTGGCATGAGTTATGGAATGTTCTTGGGGAATATGGAGTTTGAAGGTTAGCGGTTGAATGTGATCAGAGCATTATATGATGGGAGTAAAGTCTGAGTGGGAATAAATTGAGTGCTTAGTGAGTAGTTCAGCCCTGAGCATGGAGTAAGACAAGGAAGTGCCGTGACCCTTTGGTTGTTTAATGCATTTCTAGATAAAGGTATAAGAAACACTTCAGAGACGTGTTAGCTGCAGATGTGAATATATGTCTACTTGTTTTGAGAGATGACGTTGTGATGCTGGCTGAGAAGCTGAGATAATGTTAAATATATTGTATGATCCAGCGAGGTATACAGATCTGAAAATTAATGTATCAAAGGCCAAGGTAGTGCAGCTTGGCCGAGAAAACGGAGGAGATGCCTGCAAGTTATATATTAAAAATACAGGAAGTGAATGAATTTGTCCAGCGTGGTGGAAGGTTTGCTAGGGATGAAAAATGGATGGGGAAATTTTCCAACGTGCAAAATGCTTTTAAAAAAGCCAGAGGGTAAGAAATGCCGACTGCGGTGAGGAATAGAGGTTGGTCAAAGAGGCAAAAAATGGCTTTGTATAGGAGCTTGCTCCTGTCAACTCGTTTATAAGGAATGCATAGAATAATACAAAATGTGTTTAAATATGTTCGATTAAGTAGGAATATGCGGGAATAGAGGAACAAAGTTAAGAATTACGTACTGTCAGAACGACGTTGAATTGTATAATTATTACGGATGTATTTTTATTATAGATGTATTTTAACTTGTATTTTTTGGATTTTAAATGTTAATAAAGGTTTATTTTAAAAAAAAAGGAAAAAAGAAATGCCGACTGCGGTGAGGAATAGAGGTCGGTTAAAGAGGCAAAAATGGCTTTGTATAGGAGTCTGCTCCTGTCAACTCGGTTATATGGATTGGGTACCTCAGGAGAAATAAGTATTAAAAAAGAAATAAGCAAAATGAAATATGGGAGAGGATTGTTTAAGAACAGTATACGGCCGTGATGGCAAACCTATGGCATGCAGGCCACAGGTAGCACACGTAACCATATCGATGGGCATGCGAGCTCAGGTCTGGTGCGCATGTGCGTGCCGGCCAGCTGATTTTCAGGGCCTTCTAGGCCCACC
The DNA here is from genome assembly GCF_029531705.1 of Pantherophis guttatus. The sequence goes on from NW_026844110.1 coordinate 1,009,441, forward strand.
AGAAGTAGGGAAACAGGCTGTTTCCTGCCTCCGGAGGGCCTCGCGGGATGGTGGGGAAGTTTTTCTCTCTCCCCAGCCTCCAGAGCCTTTCTAGGAATCTGGGGAGGGCAAAAACAGCCTTCCCTACCCCCTCCGGAGGCCAAAAATGGCCACCGCTTCCAGGAGTCCCCATGTGCCCCATTTTGGCTCTCAGGTAAGTGCAGGGAGGCCTCCTAGGCCGAAAACGAGGCACGGGTGGGGGCGGTATGGTCCCCCGTGGCCCGTTTTTGCTCCTGAGGGGGTGCAGGAGCTCGAGTGCTGCCTGTAACACACCCCTGGCCACGCCCACTATGGCCACGCCCACCCAGCCAGTCATTAGGGCCGAGAACCGGTTGTTAAATTATTTGAATCTCACCACTCCAGTGGTGGGTTCCTCCTGGTTCGGTCTGGTTCGGCCGAGTCGGTAGCGGTGACGATATGACGTCACTGAACCGGTTCTCCCTCCCGCCCTCCCACCCCCCTACACATTCTTATCTTTTATTTGGTCCCACCCCCAATCTATTGCTGCCTCCTGAGTCCCAGCTGATGACTAGAGGGAAAAAAACTGTTTAAACTCTTGCCGCGGGGCTTCCAAGGGCCGTCCTACAGCTGATCAGTGTTAAAAGCAAACAAATAAGTCGGGTCATAAGTGCGAGGACTGGTCGTAAGTGTGAGGACCTTCCAGAAATGACTCTGACCAGCTAGCCATGCCCACCTAGTCACATGACCTCCAAGCCACACCCACAAAATAAGCCACGCCCACAGAACTGGTAGTAAAAAAAATTATAACCCATCCCTGCACCACTCCATAAAGCCTTGAGAAATGGGGACTTTTTGGAACTGCAATATAATTTTACTATCCTTTGCCTGCTCCCTGGGCCCAAATTATGTCTCTTTCACTGCTTCGGTTTCAGAATTAAACCATCTTTTTTTCCCTTAATCATCATGAAATGTTGGAATTTTAGTATGCATTTCAAAATATATTTTCCTTCAAAGTATTTATGCGGAGATGTACCTCTTCAGGTGCAAGTGTCTCTTTTTCCTCCCCAACATATCTTTCAACATATTATGACATTTATCAAGTTGCATTTCTCTGTATTTTGATGCTTTTTTTTTTCCCCACTAAAAAAGACTTAGACACTTGAACACCATTTGCTATTCCTGGTATCCAGCCCATCCTCATTTAACTTCAAAGATCTTGAAAATCAGATAATGGTAGTCCTTGACTTACAAACATTCATTTAGTGACCATTCAAAGTTACAACAGCACTGAAAAAAAATGATTTATGACCGTTTTCTCAACTTATGACCATTGCACCATTCTTATGGTCACATATTCAAAATTCAGACGCATGGCAACGGACTCATAGTTACGACGGTTGCAGTGTCCCGGGTAACGTGATTCCCTTTTGCGACCTTCTGACAAGCAAAGTCACTGGGGGAGCCAGATTCACTTAACAACTGCGTTACTAACTGGACAATTGCAGTGATTCACTTAACGACTGTTGCAAGAAAGATTGTAAAACGGGGCCAACGGTTGTAAAATGGGGCACTTAACGTCTCTCTTAGCAACAGAAATTTTGGACTCAATCAAGGTCATAAATCGAGGACTACCTCTACAATGGTCTGTGAAAGATATCAAAGAGAAAACAAAACAAAACAAAACAAAATCCCCATTATGTGAATAAAAGTCCCGTTATATAATTTTGGACTTCCCTCCAAATTTTCAAATCAGTTCCTTAATAAAAAAAGACAATCAAAAGTCAAATTAAAAAGAAAAAATAAGGGATATTAAAAAAAAAAAATCCCTGTTTGTTTCAAATTTGCTAGCGTTCCCCCCCCCCAAAAGCATATGGCTTTGTTGCCAAAATGGATTTAGCAGTATTCTTAATTTCACATTGTTCACCGGTGCCATAAAATCAATATATGTTGCATGTCTGTCACTCCCCCCCCCTTTTTTTTTTGCCTTCAAAAGCTTTCCAAAATCCCAAAGCCTATTTTAGGAATGTCCATATGGATAGGTTTAAAATAAAATTGGAGGAACGGGAATGCATGGTGCTCATAAAATCAAGCCAGCTGTCGGGGAGAATGCTAGACTTTGTAGCTTCTAACATCCAGGTTTAAATAAAGATTCGAGATTTTATCGAGAAGGCGCAGCAATTCAAACAATGCTGATGGCGCGAGAAATACAGAAATAGTCCCATCAAGGAAGGCCAACAAAAGCTACAAGGAAATGTAAATTGTGTCCGTGAATTTTAGAAAAAATTCTCCTTTCTAAATTCAAAGTAAAAGACAACACAATTGCATTGATAAGAAAAGCATCTGTAGGAGATGACCAGGCTGAGCTTGAGGAAGGGGTCAAACATGTCATCAGTCATGAATCCCTGCGTGACCCCAAGAGATTAAAGTCCCTCCCACCATGAATGCTTTCTTAATTCCCACTCATTTCCCTTGACCGTTAGTAGTTCAGATTAATGTGAAACACTGGGGAAACCAAGAGATTCAGGCAGTTCAAACGAGTATAAAGATTTATTGCAAGCTTAAGCGCTCTACAAGAATCTGACCTACTAACGGTCAAAGGAAATGAGCGGGAGATAAGATAGGCATTCAAAGAGAGCTGAACTTAGATTTCTTGCGGGCGTTCAGGGAATCATGACTGAAGAAGCTTCTTGGATGAGAAGGAAAACATCTTCAAAGAAAAACAAGAAAGTCCAGTTGCCTCTCCCCAAAAAAGCACCTTTGGAACAACCATGACCTGGATGACTGAGAATCTCCATAGACCCCATGACTAATGATGCATTTGACCTCTCCCTCAGGTTCAGCACTGGTCATCACTGTTCTGCCCCAGCTACGGATCCCAAAGAATGTAGCACACAGAAACTCTGAACAAAACTCAGTTTACTTCAAAACACAGTCTTTTGCAAATGCAGGCTATTAATAAAACGTTCTTAACAACCTGCCAGAAATTCCACAGATAAGATAGAGTCTTACAAGAGTTGGCAGAAAGCCCAGAAGCCAGGTTTTGCAGAGAAAATCCAAACTCAATGATCAGTGAACGAAAGAACGTTGTTTCCTGCAGCTTTTTACAAGCTGTGTGCAAACTTAAATAGGCTAAGGGAGTGGCCAATTAGCCCCAAGCCTTACTCTCGAGGAAACCTCCTCCTAAGTAACCACTCCTGCCTTTTGGCAGCTCTGCATGCCTGTGCATTGAGAAGAGGCTCCTCCACTTCATCCTCTTCACTTAAAGGAGCCTCTGGAGGTTATGAAGGCCCTGGTTGAATCCCTGCCTCTGGCACCACATCTTCTTCAGCCTCCTCGCTGTCTGACTCGAGCGCCGGCTACACAGGCTGCTGGCGTGACACCACACCAGCCTCCTCGTCATCGGGATCAGCAACAATCCGCGCAGGCCGCTGGTGGGCCACAACAATCTCCTACAACATCACTGTATGATAGACTTCAAGATCTTCACACGAAATGAGAATCTTCTGTGAAATAGGTGCCTTGTCCTGAAATCATTCAGATGAGAGAAGTTCTCTCCTTCCATTAAATAAAATTGAATTGACCATGTCACCACCAAGGGTGGCCTAGGCTGACGGAGATCTTCCAGGGAAACGTAGAAACTTTGAATGTGATATTTCCACATCCTCACCACGAGTTGTCTCTTTATGTGTTTAAACCACCTGCCAACGTGTAGGAAGACTTCTGGAGTAAGTGTTGGCCTGTTGCCTCCCATCTTAGTTAGTGGAACCACAATGTTGCATTTCTACATCACCACCAAACTTTGGGAGTCACCCAGAATTGATTATAAAATCGGGGCTACATAAATATGTTTTCAATGCAATGCAATACAATACAATACTCTCCATTTTTTACAACCCTGTAATCCCTAAATTCTGGTAAGAATCATAGTGACTGGATGAAGCTGAGCATTTACTGGCCGGATGCCCTTCCAGACACCACACGAAGTTTGCAGCAAATATTTTTTTTTCTTTGCACCCTAAGAAAGAAACATCTTCCGCTATTTAGGATTAAACTCTCAGCCTTCCAAATCAGAAGCAAGCATTTTCACCACTAGTACTACACTGCTCAATACAATGCAATGCAATGCAATGCAATGCAATGCAATGCAATGCAATCAATGCAATATAATACAGGTAGTCCTCAACTTATAATAGTTTGCTTAGTGACAGTTTGAAGTGACAACGACTTATGACCATTTTTCACAGTTATGACCATGGCAACATCCCCATGGTTACATGATTTACATCTGGATGCTTGACCGCTGACTCACATTATATTTCAGTTGCTGTGTCCCAGAGACACATGATTACCTTTTGCAAACTTCTGACAAGCAACGACCATGAGGAAACCAGACTCACTTAACAACCGTGCTACGAATTTGACCACTTTCTCACTTAGCAATATAAATTTTGCACTCAATTGCGGTCGTACGTTGAGGACTACCTGTACAATGACAATACAATCCTAATAAGCCATGTCTTTCTGGATTGTAACCCCGTTTCTTAGTCCAGCTTTCTGTTCTCACAGTAGACAACCCATTGCTCAAGGAAAGCCACCAGTTTACCAGTAGACGACCTTCAAAGGCAGGCCCACTGCCATCAAAACCAAAAATCAGTGATGTCCAGAACTTCCACGAATCATTGACAACCGAATGAAGATTTGCCTTCGGAAGTTGTGGGAGCTTCATCACTGGAGAGTTTCAAGAAACGATTGGACTGCCATTTGTCAGAAATGGTGTAGGGTCTCCTGCTTGAGCAGGGGGTTGGACTAGATGACCTATAAGGTCCCTTCCAACTCTGTTAATCTGTTAAAGATTTGTCTTGTGAATGGCTAAACGCCCTAGGAGTTCTAGGCAAAATTCCCTTTCCGTTCTCGTAGAAATGAAACTCATGATCCATGTATACCCAGAAGTGAGAAAATTATATGGATAGGATATCCTGCTTCGGCCCCTCAACTTTGCAAAAGTTGCAATGGATACTCTACAAATCAGGTCTTTAATTGATTGACATCTCACACATTGGTGGGAGGGGGGAAGGGAGAAATTAAAAACGTCCTTTTTAACCTGTTCTTTCCCCATGAAAACAAACCAAATTTTGCTCCCCCAAATTGTACATTAAAGCAAAGTTTTATCCTTAAGCATCCACAAACGTTGTCCAGCCCAATATGAAAATATCAAGAAGAACATTTAGGGGGAAAAAAATTATAATTCCTTAAGGCTGACCCCTAACACAAACCAACCCATCCCGTCATCTTTTTAGCACATAAAAAAGGATAGTTCCATCTCTGTTGACAGTTTCCTAAGAATTGTCACTTCATTTTCCCAGCCACCAAGCTCTTCCCCAATCACACCGACTGGGATGGGAGACCACATGGAAATCCATCTAGCCCAGGGGTCGGCAACATTAAACACTCAAAGAGCCACAAAGGTCCTAACCGGAAGCCCCCTATTAAATGCTGGAGCCAGCTGGAAGTACAGGTCCCCCTCCATAGAGTTTCTTCCTAGCATGGCTTCTTTTTTCCTCTGCCAACCAGAAGTCCGGTTCCCCCACCATAGAGTCTCCTCCTAGCATGGCATCCTTTTTCCTCTACCTGTCCTAACCAAAAAGCCCTATCAATTGTGGAGCCGACCGATGAGAGGGAGCCGCAGCAGAGGGATGAAAGAGCCACATACGGCTCCAGAGCTGCAGGTTACCGACCCCTGATCTAGCCTAACCTTTCAAACTGGATGCAGAAAAGAATTCCAAGAAACCATGGAAAGAACCGACACAGATGCACTACACAAAAGTATTTTTTAAAAAGGCTCTGTAAGTCATTTTGGAAACCAAGCAAAGAAGAATGATCACAGCCAAAGACGAAAGAATTGCAAGAGGGTAAAATAATAATAATAATTTCAGTACCTTAATTAGAGGCTTCCTTCCGCAAGCCATGAGGCAGAGAGAAGACTATTTTGAGAAGAAATAAAACGTATCCATCCTAGGAAGGAAACAGCATTAAAAGAGTTATTAGAATTTGGAAAGAATCCACTCCTTCTACAAATATTAAAATTAAAATGCCAAGACAAACGCACTCGTCCCTCTTCGGAGGTGGTGGGAAGGAAGAGATGGCAAAGTTTTGAAAGATTTTTATCATCTCTGTAATTATACACATTCATATATTACTGACAGAATTATTTATGGATGAAGCATCTCGTGGCCCAGGTTACACGCTCAGCGGAATCAACTGGTAATGTTTTTCATAAATTGTAGGGCTGCGGGACGAGGGAGGAAAATTGGACCTTGGCTAAGGACAAAAAACCTGTTTGTGTGCAGGGGAAGAAAAAAAAAATAGCCCGTCAAGGATAATTATGGGTGGTAACCAGTTAAAACCAGTTCAAAGAATGAACGTATTGGCAATCTGCACGGTTTCTGAGGGGAATTGGTGGCCCTTTTGCTTACCACAAATGTTGTGGCATTTGACCCAATGGTCCCTCACAACCGTTGGGACTTGCTTCCTAGGGAAGGGTGGCTAGAATGGCAATGTTGGCAATGTTGAGCAAACTTTGTAAGGGGTAGGAATGCAGGCCCAGAGACAAAACATCGGATTGCACTGGGTCGCACAGCAATGATGAAGGTGAGACGAATATGGAAAAACAAGGACATCAGCAACCAAATGTAGGTGAGTCTGGACTTTTGTGCTTCCCGTAGCCATCTAGGGTTGTGAAAGTTGGACCTTAAAAAGCAAGACAGAGAGAGTAGAGTAGAGTAGAGTAGAGTAGAGTAGAGTAGAGTAGAGTAGAATAGAATCTATAGGGCTTAACACAATACATGTACATATAGAATAGAATAGAATAGAATGGAATGGAATGGAATGGAATGGAATGAAACAGAACAGAACCGAATGTGGAATGTGCAACGGAACAGAACAGAACAGCATAGAAAATATGGGAGGGGATGGAATGGGATAGGGTAGAATAGAGTAGAGTAGAGTAGAGTAGAGTAGAGTAGAGTAGAGTAGAGTAGAGTAGAGTAGAGTAGAGTAGAGTAGAGTAGAGTAGAGTAGAATAGAATAGAATAGAACAGAACAGAACAGAACAGAACAGCATAGAAAATATGGGAAGGGATGGGATGGGATAGGGTAGAACAGAACAGAACAGAACAGAATAGCATAGAAAATATGGGAAGGGATGGGATAGAATAGAATAGAATAGAATAGAATAGAATAGGATAGAATAGAATAGAATAGAATAGAATAGAATAGAGTTCTTTCTCAGATTATTTCACTTTTTTAAGATAGATTTCATGGACCCATGAGAACCTTTTACGAATCCACATAAAGTTTGTAAGATTCATTTGAGAAAGACTTGGGTAAGAAGATGAACTTCCATTCTAAAGAAATCAATAGATGTTCTTTATGCCTTATATGAAATGTTTTTTCTTTTAAATGCTGTACATTGCACACTGCCTAAAGATGCAATTGAGTCAGGCAAGTTATGCATTCCGCTAAACCAACCAATGTTTTTACCTAGCAAAAATATAAATGTTAACAAGAAAACCATCAATTTTTAGCAATTGCAGTATCACCATTTCTTCTAAATGAAAAGGAACATTTTTAAGGGAACTTTAATATAAAAGGGATATGCCTTGGGTGTCGCAAAGCAATGCTATCTATAAATGTTTAGGTCCTTTTTTATTATTCCATGTTTAAAAATTGTCAGGAATATTAGTAATACAAACAATAAAAGGGGGAAGATTTACTGCTCAGCGTATTTTCAATATTATATCAGATATTCTAGCAGGAGGATCCAGTGGGTTAGATCAAGGGTAGGTAAATAATTAAGATGGCAGCCATGACCTCACCATCGAAACCCCACTTTTTTTAAATCGGTGTCTATCCACGTAAAAAGAGGCGGGGCTTTATTTACGAAGTCAAGTGCTGCCATCTTGACTTTTTTGACCTCACCCTACAGCTCCCCCTGGATAGTGGGGATTAAAAATAGCAATTCTGCAGCCTAATTACTTGTCCTGATATATTTTTTTTAAGATTATCTGTATGTTTTCTGGTAATTCTGGATCTCTTCCATTTTTTCCCCTCTTTATATTGAAGAAAATATTCTTTGTTTTTCAACTATGCACATTTTAGATGACTTTTCCTTGTGTGTCCCCAGCTGACAGCAAATTTTTAGCAATTACATCAACAACATTTCTGGTGTGGTCAGTCGGAGACTCCACCAAGAGGTGTCTGTGGGGCGTTTGCGTGTCAAAGAAATCAAAATGGCAGCACAATCAAAGCCCCATCTCTTTTTACATGCATCATTGTGGCTGCCATTGTCAGGGTTCCAAGTAGTAGATCCATAGCATATTGGCACAGATCTGGTGAAAACCGACTCTGAAGGTTCCCTGCGGTTTTCACCTAATTAAAAGTAAACATTTTCTCTCAAACCCGAAACAATCAGTCACATGGTCCAATCAAGGCACTGTCTGGTTGCCTAGTGACATTACTCCTCCTTCCTCTGACCAGGTGTGAGAACGTCCTTGGTTCCCAAGAGAAAGTATTTTATTTTGGCTAAAAAAACCCAGCTATCTCTCATCCCCCCATCCTTATCCCTCAGCTCCAGTGTGGCAACACTGAAGCTCCAAAATGGCTTTGGTCAGGTCAGCTTCAGGGTTGACAGCCATCTTGACTGCTAGGGAGGATTGGGACCAACCCTAGTTCGATAAAAATGACACCAGATTATCAATCCCTTCCTTCGCCGATGACTGACTATATCAATGATGGCTAATCTTTTCTGGACCGAGTGCCCAAAGAACCCCCGAACCCCCAAAATGCAATGCATGCCCAGCCCCCTGCATGCGCCCAGCCCCCCACAAATGCGTGCATGGCCCCCCCCCACAGCCCACCCCTCACACATGCGCAGCAGAGACCCGAAGACCAGCTGGCTGGAGAGAGGCATGTGCACATGCGCAGCGGAGCTGAACTGGGGCGACAGCTCACGTGCCATCAAAGAGGGCGCTGCGTGTCACCTCTGGCATGTGTGTCATAGGTTCGCCATCATGGCACTATATTGTAAGGAGGTATTAACAGAATCTTGCAAGTTTGAAAGTACAAATCTCCCGCCATCTCTTTTTGCAGCCTGATTAATTTAGGATGGATTGTTCCACAGTTTGTTTGTTTTTTCTCTGACCATTAAGCAGCTGTGGACTCCTCCTCCTCTTATCTATTTTCCCTCGGTAGCATCTCTTTGCATCCTCCCTCGAGGTAATTCCATTACATCTGAAAAGTAGCTGATTGTTATATGCATTAGGTTAAGATAGACAGTAAAGCACAGCATGTGCGTAATTTGCCAGCGGTGTGTATCTTTTATGCAGTTTCCCAGCCTTTTATCCAGCAGACAAATGGTTCACCAGCATTGACAAAGGCAAACAAATCACAAACTGCCCATAAATTTCACCTCCTGCAATTCGCAATGATAATGTTTCTCACTGTAGTTTTGTCCTTTGTCCTTTATACTTAAAGGAGTGGGCTTACAAGCTGCAGCTGCCTATAGTAAGAAGCTAAGGTGGTGCTTCCAGAGTGATTGCATTCAAAAGAATAGAAGACCACAGCAATTCTGTGCCTTGGCTTCAGGGTACCAAATCTGAGTTGCCATAATCGAAACATACCACTAGATGGCAGCAAAACAGTTGTGTGGGTTGTTTTTTTAAAAAATCTCTTTCCTACCATCTAGTGGCCGTGTGGAATTTTGCAGGCCAGATATTTAGTTCTGAATCTCTGTGGCTTTGCAACCATTTGGAGACCAGCCTGTGACATGATGAAGTTGCAGTAATGGATATTATTCCCTAAAATAATAATATTTAATTATATTAAATTCAATAATAATATTGAATTAATTAGTTAATGGATGAATTAATTAATCCAGTTAATGGATGGGCCAGTCACTCTGTCTCAGCTCACCTCACCTCACAGGGTTGTTATTGTTGGAAAATAGGAAGGGAAACAAGTATAGGTAATCCTCAATTTATGACCACAATTGAGCCTAAATTTTCTGTTGCTAAGTGAGGCAGTTGTTCAGTGAAATTTGCCCCATTTTACAACCTTTTTTTTGCTGCAATTGTTAAGTGAATCATTGCAGTTGTTAAGTTAGTGACAAAGTTGTTAACCGAATCTGGCTTCCCCGTTGACTTTACTTGTCAGAAGACGCAGAACAAGATCACATGATCCCGGGACACTTCAACCGTCATAAATACGAGTCAGTTGCCAAGTGTTCTGAATTTTGATCATGTGACCAGAGGAATACAGCAATGATCCTAAGTGTGAAAAGTGGTCATAAGCAGGGGTGAAATCCAGCAGGTTCTGACAAATTCTGGAGAACCAGTAGCGGAAATTTTGAGTACGGAGAACCAGTAGCGGAAATTCTGAGTAGTTTAGAGAACTGGCAAATACCACCTCTGGCTGGTCCCAGAGTAGGGTGGGAATGGAGATTTTGCAATATCCTTCCACCAGGAGTGGGGAGGGAATGGAGATTTCGCAGTATCCTTCCGCTGCCACGACCATCAAGCCACGCCCACAGAACCGGTAGTAAAAGAATTTGAATTTCACCACTGGTCATAAATCACTTTTTTTCAGTGCCTTTGTAATTTCAAAGTCACTAACGAATTATTGTTAATTGAGGACTACCTGTATTACATACATTAGCCGCCTTGAATTATTTATCAAAACAATAAAGTCTTGATATAAGCAATAAAATAAATATGCCACACAAAGAAAGAAACAGATATATTCTTCTCAAGTAACACACAAAGTTATCTAAAGAATAACACTTTTAGAAGTGGTAAAATGAGGTTACCTTCAATAGCCTTAGCCTTATTCATTTATTTGCTTTATTCAATTTATATATAGTCACCCATCACAGATGTGATTCTGGATGCCTTACAAAATGAAAAACAGAAAAACAGCACCATAATAATAATAATAATAATAATAATAATAATAATAATAATAATAATAATAATAATAATAATAATAATAATAATAACAACCAAAGAAAATAAAAATGGGAAAATGCCACATGTTGTATAGCACGCAGATAAACCCATCCACAGATAAACTAAACCCAATTTTTGCCATCGAAAATTCTCAGCTTATCCAGGAGGAAATGCGGGAACCACAGAAACGTTAAAACCATGCAAATGATTAAAAACAAATATTTGCCGTACGCCTCTCTGAATTTGGACAATTGGCTCACCGTCTTATTTTCATTCCAATTAAGCATCCAAAGGGCTCTATGATTATAATTGAAAAGGTTTCTGCAATATATATATATATAAAGGCCCAGAAACTTAGCTAGCCATACCCTTACTTGGATTCGAACTTGAGCTGCTTGCATGTTAGGCAGTTGTATTAATCTCTGAGCCACAAGTTCTCCTCCGTTCATCAGCTTGAGCCAGGGGAGAGATTAAGTGTTTTTCTATCGAGACACCTAGTCTACCCCAGCATGTGGGAGGGAGCATACTGTATCCCTTTCGCCTTTCAGCTCCAATCCAGGAGCCCTCAAACAATCACATTCACGACAAACCAATTTATACCAAATTTATATTTCGCTGATAAAGAAATAAAGGGAGACTAGTATAGATCTATTTCAAGCTATTTAGCTCTCATCAGCTAGCCATACCCTTACTTGGATTCGAACTTGGGCTGCCTGCATATTAGGCAGTTGTATTAATATATTTATTTATTTATTAGTCATATTTCTATGCCGCCCACTCTCCGAGGACTCTGGGCGGCTTACACCAAAGACAGTATATACTAAATAGCATATTGCCCCCTAACAATCTGGGTCCTCATTTTACCCACCTCGGAAGGATGGAAGGCTGAGTCAACCTTGAGCCAGTGAGATTTGATCCGCTGATCTGCTGAACTAGCAATCAGCTGAAGTAGCTGCAGTACTGCACTCTAATCACTGCGCCACCTCGGCTCTTATATATGTGTGTGTGTGTGTGTATATATATATATGCATATTCTTTCTAGCCAGGTTTTACCTACGTACGCTAAAATGTTCTACAGCCTAGTTCTGTGAAATCTCATTCACAAGTTTCTGGGCTTTTTGTATCTTGCTGACAAGCAGCAACTCTGTGCTGCAATTTGGGAGACTCAAATAGCTATTTCTGCTTTGTAAGGCATCATCAGTGAGCCACACCCTCTTCTCAAGTATCCTCCCTGTAAAGGTACAATGTTTCTTTTTCTTTTTCGTAGGCTTTTATGTGCATATTCTTTCTAGCCAGGTTTTACCTACGTAAGCTAAGATGTTCTACAGCCCTAGTTCTGTGAAATCTCATTCACAAGTTTCTGGGCTTTTTGTATCTTGCTGACAAGCAGCAACTCTGTGCTGCTCTCCCAAATTGCATATATATATTATATATATATATATATTATTTTTATTTATTTTTTATTTTATTTCGAATTTATATACCGCACCTTCTCCCAAGGGACTCAGGGCGGTGTACAGCCAGATAAAAACATACAATACAAACATTAAAAACAATTAAAAAAATATATATTAATTTGGCCCCAGTTTAAAATGACAAACCAATTAAAAATTTAAAATTTAAAAATATGTTAAGCCAGCCCGGCTTGATGAAAAAAAAAAGTTTGAAGGGCACGGCGGAAGGCACCGAGGTCTTGTATATATTGTATACCTATTCTTCAAGGAATCAGAACCTGGTACCAATTTGTTTATTTGTTTTTCCTGATCAAAGCCACAACTTCACTTAAAAGCATGGTTGTTTTTTTTTCCTGTTGTTACATGTGCTACAAAACGAATGTGAACATATCAGCAGGAATAACATATGGGAAATAGTCTCAGCCAAGCAGAGCTGGGATCAATATGTTACTAAAACTCTAGTCTAGTCCTAGGCAGAAGGAGAGTATCAAGAGCGTGTGATGTGTTAGTACTATTTTATATTAAACAGACAAGATCACACTTGAAATACTGTGTCTAGTTTTGGTCTCGACAACGCAAAAAAGATGTTCAGACTCGAGAAAAAGTACAGAGAAGAGCAAACAAAGATAACTAAGGGACTGGAGGCTAAATTGTATGAAGAACGGCTGCTGGAATTGGGTATGTCTCGTTTAATGAAAAATATTAAACTATTCTTGTGAATGCTCCAACACTGGAAATTTTTAAGAAGATGTTGGATAACCATTTGTCTGAAGTAGTGTAGGGTTTCCTGCCTGGGCAGGGGGTTGGACTAGAAGACCTCCAAGGTCCCTTCCAACTATATTGGGTGTGTGTGTGTGACATGATAACAGTTTTCTAATATTTGAGGGGCTGTCACAGAGAAGGGGGGGTCAACTTGTTTCTCCAAAGCACCTGAGGGCAGGACAAGAAGCAATGGGTGGAAACTAATCAAGGAGAGAAGCAACTTAGAACTAAGGAGAAATTTCCTGACAGTCAGAACAATTAACCAGAGGAACAACTTGCCTCCAGAAGTTGTGAATGCTTTTTAAGAAGATGTTGGATAACCATTTGTCTGAAGTGACGTAGGGTTTCCTGCCTAAGCAGGGGGTTGGACCAGTGATGGATTGCTACCGGTTCACCCCAGTTCGAACGAACTGGTAGCAGCTATGGCAGGAGGCTCTGCCCACCCGCCTGGACGTCTCTGTGCATGCACAGAAGCTTCTGCACATGCGCAGCAGTGTTGCGTACTGGGTTGGACTAGAAGACCTCCAAGGTCCCTTCCAACTCTGTTATTCTACTCTAAGTAATGGATGGAAGCTTATCAAAGAGAGATTCAAACTAGAATTAAGAAGAATCTTCCTATGGTTGATCACTCTACATGAGGGTCATCTTGCGGTGAAGTCATCCTGGCTGGAGGTCATTGTCAGCACTTCAACCTGCATTTACTCTAGTGCTGACATAAGAGGGAGAAGAGGGGGCAGCTGGCAAGAGGACGCTTGACTTCTCACCTACTTATTTTCCTTGAAGATAATATCCCCTAGGAGATGAGATGGGAGGGGGGACATTCCTGGGAGCTTAAGTAGTAGATATGGGGAGAGTGATTTGGAAGATGGCCAATGAGTGCAGGGGAGTGGGG
>NW_026844110.1:1028548-1093964 GCF_029531705.1 Pantherophis guttatus
CTTTTGAGAACGAACCGAAGTGTGCATCAGGTGTTGACGGAATATCCAACTGGTGTGAGTGCGATTTTATTGCTTCTTTCCCAGGGAAGGTGCTGGAAATTAGTGAAACGACAAAACTGTCACAGTGGAGAGATTGATATCTAAAAATGTGCAAAGGAACCCTTTCTTTATTCCCCCATGCTGAGGAAAGATAAGTGGCATTCTTTTTAATAGGACATAAAAGTTCTCTCCTTAATGGAGCACATGATTTACGGCTAATATTTGTTTCTAGTTTAAGCGCCGGGTGTGATTTGCAATCCAGCGGTTATGTCGGTAGTTAAACCTATTGAGATGCAAAGTAGGGCAGCTCAGAAGATATTTTTTTCTGCATTTTGGATCAACAGAGGGAAGTCTTCTGGTCCTCTGAGGAAGAAAGAACTTTCTAGAAGGATAGCGTTGAGGGAGGGGACAATTTAATTTGCATATTTATACCCGCCCACATGCGTGTCTGTTTTCATAGCGGATAGAATCTTATGTTCTTTTTTAAAAAAAACGGGTTTCATTCCATTTGTGGAATCGAATTGATTTTTCTTTTGATTTATTTGAGAGCCAGTTTGGCACAGTGGTTAAGTTGCTGGCCTAGAAACCAGAAGACTGAGTTCTAATCCTAGTTTAGGCATGAAAGCCAGCTGGGTGACTTTGTGCCAATCACCAGGAGATGGTGAGTTCTAGTCCCGCCTTAGGCATGAAAGCCGGCTAGGTGACTTTGAGCCAATTACCAGGAAACTGTGAGTTCTAGTCCCACTTTAGGCATGAAAGCCAGCTTGGTGACTTTGGGCCAATCACCAGGAGATGGTGAGTTCTAGTCCCACCTTAGGCATGAAAGCGGGCTGGGTGACTTTGGGCCAATAATTAGGAGACAGAGAGTTCTAGTCCCGCCTTAAGCATGAAAGCCAGCTCAGTGACTTTGGATCACTCACCCAGGGATGGCGAGTTTAGTTTCACTTTAGACATGAAAACTGTCTGAGTGACTTTCGGCCAATACCAGGAGAGGATGAGTTTATGAAAGCCAGCTTGATGACTTTGGAATCACCTCTGTAATTAAGACATAAAATGTATGCATTTTTCTGTGACATATAATGTATGTGGGTATATGCATAATTGTGTACTTATTTCTTTACTAGCTGGACACCCGTGCTTCACTACAAAACTATGTGAACTGGCGTGATAAATTGACACTTAAAGCCTGAAACTTAATGTAGAATGTGTAACTCCATAGCATCAGACCGTGTTAATATAAGGACTCCTTAGAACTAAGGAGAAATTTCCTGACAGTTAGAACAATTAATAAGTGGAACAACTTGCCTGCAGAAGTTGTGAATGCCCCAACACTGGAAATTTTTAAGAAGATGTTGGATAACCATTTGTCTGAAGTGGTGTAGGGTTTCCTGCCTGGGCAGGGGGTTGGGCTAGAAGACCTCCAAGGTCCCTTCCAACTCTGTTATTCTATTCTATTCTATTCTATTCTATTCTATTCTATTCTATTCTATTCTATTCTATTCTATTCTATGGCAACTGGCAGTTGGAACAGAGTTCCTTTCAGATGGGGAGGGGGAGTAGAACATCTAACTCCTTAGCATGAGAGAGTGTGAATATAATACTGTATATGAAATAATAATGATCTGATGGTCATTTTGAAAAATCCTTTCTTAGTGAGCACCTAGAAGCCAAGAGGAACATATGTGCCAAATTTCAAGTTTGTAGGTGTCAGCGTCCCAGCACTGACATATAAATAAAGGGAGGAGAAGCCTGAACTTTTGCCTGCTAAATCCCTTTGAAGATTCTGTCTCCTCGGAGATGGGGAGGGGGGAGACATTCCTGTGATCTGACGAAGAAGGAATCAGGAAAGTGACTTGGAAGATAGCCAATGAGAAGCAGAGAATTGGGGATCGGAAAGGGAGGGATTGGGGGGCAAAGGTCAGTACTGACCGCGAAAGAGTCAGGATCAGATTGCTGTGCTCGAATAAAGAGAAAATTTCCTTAAAGATCCGCAGTTTGGAAATTCATTTATTTTGAGATAGCATCGAAACCTGATAGTAGGCTTTATGGTTCTGGAGATTTCGTGATGATGCGTGAGTGGTTTTCACTTTTATATATATAGATTTTGTCATATTTATGTAGTGTATATTGGAGGCGGTGAGCATTTGAGAGCTGTATGCAACATAATTTCATTTTAATGTGTACATTCAAAGTGACAATAAAATTATCCTATCCTATTCTAATTCTATTCAAATGCATGCATAGATGCGCACACTTACCCACACATCCACATCCACACACTTACTAATACATAATAAAAAGTTTGTATGTAATAAACTTCTCTCTCTGGCTCTAACTTTTGTGGCTAGAGGTGCGTATTGGTTTTTGATCTCTGCAGACTCCAATTTGAATTGAGCTAAGTCTATTCGAATGTAAAGGATTTTGCATTTCCAGACGGTTTTAACAATTCCCGCCTCAAAATAAATGCACAAAAGAATAACACTGAGAAGAACGAGTTTAAGGTATCTTTTCAAAAAAACATCTTTGAGTGTACAGACCTCAAAGCACAGTCAACAGTGCAGAAAACAACTCAACAGGCATATGGATAAGAGACACAATTAAAAAAACAAACAACAACCCAGATTGATTTGCTGATAGTCTCTCTGACAGTGTGAGTCCCTTTGTCGCCTCTGAGAAGAAACTTAGACACGGGGACCACAAGAAACTGTTTGAAATTCATTGTTTGAGCAATGCTATTTGGCTAGTCCAAACCTCTTGAAATTGGTAGGTTTTCAAGATTCCCAGATTTCTTTAACAGGCAGCAGTTACATAAACAAAACACGAAACGAAATGAAACGAAACGAACCAATAAATAAATAAATCAATGTCCCCATACCCTTTGAAGGGTGCTCATCCCAAAGTGCATAGCTAAAAGTCTCTGGAGATCCTCAGCCATCCAGGTCATGGCTGTCCCAAAGGTGCCTTTTCAAGGGGCAACTGGACTTTTCTTGTTTTTTCTTTGAAGAGGTTTTGCTTCTCATCCAAGAAGCTTCTTCAGAGCAGAAGAAGCTTCTTGGATGAGAAGTGAAACCTCTTCAAAGAAAAAACCAGAACGTCCAGTTGCCCCTTGAAAAAGCACCTTTGGGACAAGTGACTCAATATATTTTCAGAATCATTTTAGGAAACTGATGGAGTTGTAGGGATTATTCCAATGGTGGGATTCAGCCGGTTCGGGCCGATTTGGGCGAACCAGTTATTAAATTGCTGGCTGACCCCACCCTTCCCCTTCCAGGAGTTGCCACGTACCCCATTTTGGCTCCCAGAGAAGTGCAGGGAGGCCTACTAGGCCCAAAATGAGGCGTGGGGGTGGTGGTGCAGCGTGGCTCCCCCGTGGCCTGTTTTTGCTTCCAGAAGGCTGCAGGGAGGCCTACTAGGCCCAAAACGGGGCGCAGGGGTGGTGGTGTGCCCTGCTGCCCGTTTTCTCCCCCAGGGGGGTGCAGGAGGTCGAGTGCTGCCTGTCATGCCCCCTGGCCACGCCCACCATGGCCACGCCCACCCAGCCGGTCATTAGGGCAGAGAACCGGTTGTTAAATTATTTGAATCCCACGACTGGCTTATTCATGTCGTCCTGACTCCAAGAAAGTTTGCTGCCACAGCTTTCAAATTTTCTTTCGCCGAGTCTGGGTAATGTTCCAGTCTAATGACCTTTCCTTACAGTCACAAAACAGGCAGGGCAGAGTGCAGGAGAAGTGAGCGCCTGGTTTCATGTAATTCAGATCCAAAATGAGCTAATCTACTTTCTAAAAGCAAACGTAACCATTGGTGACCTCAAACGGTGAAATACAGTCGGGGCATTAGCATACCCGCTTTGAAGCTGGCTGACCTCTGGCGCTTCTCGTTTCTTTGAGAGATAATGGTGGTGTGTGCGTATAATATTGATTTAGCAGTAGGAATGGATGACACCCAGTGCCGCATGCATTTTCCACTTGGGTTAGAATTTTTTTCCCCCAATTATTAACAAAAAAAGTGAAAAGACCTGATTTTCCTTCTTCAACAGAACAAATAGCAATAGCACTTAGATTTATATACCGCTTCACAATCCTTTACAAACCTCTCTAATCAGTTTACAGTTCCTTCCTTCCTTCCTTCCTTCCTTCCTTCCTTCCTTCCTTCCTTCTTCTCAATAGCACTTAGACTTATATACCACTTCACAGTGTTTTATAGCCCTCTCTAAGCAGTTTGTAAACTGCTTAGAGAGGGCTATAAAACACTGTGAAGTGGTATATAAGTCTAAGTGCTATTGAGAAGAAGGAAGGAAGGAAGGAAGGAAGGAAGTCAGCCTGTTGCCCCCAACAATCTGGGTCCTCATTTTATTGACCTTAGAAGGATGGAAGGCTGAGTCAACCTTGAGCTGGTCATGATCAAACACTTCCTTCCTTCCTTCCTTCCTTCCTTCCTTCCTTCCTTCCTTCCTTCCTTCCTTCCTTCCTTCCCTCCCTCCCTCCCTCCCTCCCTCCCTCCCTCCCTCCTTCTCAATAGCACTTAAGATTTATATACCACTTCACAATGTTCTACAGTCCTCTCTAAGCAGTTTACAGAGTCAGCCTATTGTCCCCCAACAATCTGGGTCCTCATTTTATCCACCTCGGAAGGATGGAAGGCTGAGTCAACCTTGAGCCGATCAGGATCAAACACTTCCTTCCTTCCTTCCTTCCTTCCTTCCTTCCTTCCTTCTTCCCTCGCTCCTTCTCAATAGCACTTAGACTTATATACCACTTCACAGTGTTTTACAGCCCTCTCTAAGCAGTTTAGAGAGTCAGCCTGTTGCTCCTAACAATCTGGGTCCTCATTTTACCGACCACAGAAGGATGGAAGGCTGAGTCAACCCTGAGCCAGTCAGGATCGAACTGCTGGCAGTGAGCAGTGACTTAGCTTGCAGTACTGCACTCTAACCACTGTTCCACCATGAAGGAGAATGAGAGAGAGGAATAAGAAAGGAAGCAATGAAAGAAGGAAGGAATAGTAATAGTACTAAGACTTATATACTGCTTCATAGTGCTTTCCAGCCCTCTTTAAGCGGTTTACAGAGTCAGCCTCTTTGCCCCCAACAATCTGGGTCCTCATTTTATCGACCTTGGAAGGATGAGTCAACTTTGAGCTGGTCAGGATCAAACTCCAGGCTGTGGGCAGAGTTAGCTTGGAATGCTAGATTCTAACCACTTCACCATCATGGTTCAATTAAGTCAGGATGATCTTAATTCCAGACTCCATGCTAGAATTTCCAGCTTTATCATGAAAGTAGGGGCTCCAACACTGGATCCTTGAAGGAGACCTACTCTGTGCCTTACTACGTTTTTGCAACAGTGCAGATTTATGGATTTCAACTAAGAGAATTCTCCTCAAAGGTGGAGCCATCTGGGGAATTTTAAAAGTCGAAGTCCACAGATCCAGAAAGGGGTTCAGATTGGACGTGTAAGAGAGAAAGAAAAAGGGAAGGGGAAGGGAAGGGAAGGGAAGGGCAGGAGAAAAGAGAAGAGAAGAGAAGGGAAGGGAAGGGAAGGGAAGGGAAGGGAAAGGAAGAAAAGGGGTGGGGTGGGGAGGGAAAGGGAAGGGAAGGAGGAAGAGAAGGGAAGGAGAAAGAGAGAGAAGGGATGGGAAGGAGAAAGAGAAGGAAAAGGGAAGGGGAAGGGAGGGAAGGGAAGGGAAGGGCAGGAGAAAAGAGAAGAGAAGGGAAGGGAAGGAAAGGAAAGGAAAGGAAAAGAAGGAGTGGGTGGGAGGGAAGGGAAGGGAGGGAGGGCAAGGGAAGGGAAGGGAAGCAGAAGAGAAGGGAAGGAGAAAGAGAAGAGAAGGGATGGGAAGGAGAAGAGAAGGAACAGGGGAAGGGAGGGAAGGGAAGGGAAGGGCAGGAGAAAAGAGAAGAGAAGAGAAGGGAAGGGAAGGGAAGGGAAGGAAAGGAAGGAAAGGAAGGGAAAGGAAGAAAGAAGAGAAGGGGTGGGGAGGGCAAGGGAAGGGAAGGGAAGGGAAGCAGGAAGAGAAGGAAAAGGGGAAGGGAGGGAAGGGCAGGGCAGGAGAAAAGAGAAGGGAAGGGAAGGGAAAGGAAAGGAAAGGAAAGGAAGAGAAGGGGTGGGGAGGGCAAGGGAAGGGAAGGGAAGCAGGAAGAGAAGGGAAGGAGAAAGAGAAGAGAAGGGATGGGAAGGAGAAAGAGAAGGAACAGGGGAAGGGAGGGAAGGAAGGGAAGGGCAGGAGAAAAGAGAAGAGAAGAGAAGGGAAGGGAAGGGAAAGGAAGGGAAAGGAAGGGAAAGGAAAGGAAAGGAAGAGAAGGGGTGGAGGGCAAGGGAAGGGAAGGGAAGGGAAGCAGGAAGAGAAGGAAAGGGGAAGGGAGGGAAGGGCAGGGCAGGAGAAAAGAGAAGGGAAGGGAAGGGAAAGGAAAGGAAAGGAAAGGAAGAGAAGGGGTGGGGTGGGAAGGGGAGGGGAAGGGAAGGGAGGGAAAGGAAGGGAAGGAGGAAGAGAAGGAAGGAGAAAGAGAAGAGAAGGGATGGGAAGGAGAAAGAGAAGGAAAAGGGGAAGGGGAGGGGAGGGGAGGGAAGGGAAGGAGAAAGTGAAGGAAAAGGGAAGGGAAGGGGAGGTGTGGGAAGGGGAGGGAGGGAGTAAGGAAGGATGGAAGGAAGGAAGATTGTTTATCTCTAAAATTAAGAGAAATGGGAAGGATGGCATAGACACAAATGAAAGCGACCCGATCTTAACGGCAAATAAAAATGCAATTTTAATTACGTGCTGAAGGACTAACACATACGTTGGAAAGCATGAATTAGTGCCCTCTGGGTAATTGCAGGTGCTTCTGAAAGTAGACATCCACAGGTTGCTATTAGCTGCATGTTCTACTTGACTGAATGGTGATAACGAAAAAGACAGAGATGCGCTTTGGGGGAAAACTGGGCAACCCTCTGATTGAATGTAATCCAGAGGAAATATTATTCTACTGCACAACACGTATTGACGTGCGAAAATTAGATGAGAGAGTAATAGGGCCATTCAGAGGTACAAGAAGGAATAATAATAGTGACTGATTGGTAAGCATACACTTCCCCCCTCCAAAAAAAAAATCTGTCTATTTTCGGTGGGCCAGCATAAATATTGATATGTAAGCACAGCAAAGGAATGGATGTACATCTAAAAGCATGACTGATTTAATTGTTGATGATGGAAGGTTAAGGGAATCCGCCAAGGATGCAACAATAATGAGTCATTTGAATGTGAGACAGATCATTCATTTGTTAGGGTCCAAAATGCAACTTTGGCGGGGGGGGGGAGAATGAACCTTGGGGGGAAAAAAATGAGAAACAGGAAAAATAAGCTGAATTCTACATTAAAAAAAAGTATTAGATATTATACGTCCAACCAGAGGTAGGTTGGTGGGTTTCAGCAGGTTCTGACCAGTTCTGGAGAACCGGTAGTGGAAATTTTGAGTAGTTCGGAGAACCGGTAGTAAAAATTCTGACTGGCCCCGCCCCCGTCTATTCTCTGCCTCCTGAGTCCCAGCTGATCGGGAGGAAATGGGGATTTTGCAGTATTCTTCCCCTGGAGTGGGGAGGGAATGGAGATTTTACAGTATCCTTCCCCTGGAGCGGGGAGGGAATGGAGATTTTGCAGTATCCTTCCCCTGGAGTGGGGTGGGAGTGGGAATTTTGCAGTATCTTTCCCCCATGAATGGGTGGAAAAGAGATTTTGCAGTATCCTTCCCTTGCCACACCCAGCCAGCCACGCCCACCAAGCCACACCACGCCCACTAAGCCACACCACGCCCACCAAGCCACGCCCACAGAACCGGTAGTAAAACAATTTGAATTCCACCACTGCTTACAACCATTTGTTTAGCGAAGGTTCAAGGTTTACAATGGCCCTGAAAAAAATGGAAGTTATAACTAGTCCTTGCAATTACGAGCCTCACAGATCCCACAGATCCGTGGTCATGTGATTCCAAACCCTGGGGTCACATGATCGCCATGTGTGACCTTCCCAGCCGGCTCTGAAAA
This sequence comes from Pantherophis guttatus, assembly GCF_029531705.1. The sequence continues at coordinate 1,036,600 of NW_026844110.1, forward strand.
GCAAACTCAAAGGGGGTGGGTGGGGGGCGGGGAAAGCTGAATTTGCTTAACGACCGTGGGATTCACTTGCCAACTGCAGCGATTCCCTTGACAACTCTGGCAAAAACGGTCATAAAATCAGACCTGACTCACTTAACAACCATCCTGTTTAGCAACGGAAATTCTGCACCCGCTTATGATTGTAAGTCAGGGGCTACCAGTATAGAGCAGGCAGGGGTGTCAAACTTGATTTCGTTGAGGGCCGCATCAGGATTGCATTTGACCTCGGGTATCTGGGGTTGGCGTGGCCAGGATGGGCATGGCCAACTTGACGTCACTCGTGTCGGGGGGCGCCTGTGGTGGCCCGAGCGCTGTGCTACAGAAAACGGGCTCCCAAGCTCAGTTTTCGCCTAGGACGGCCTCCTACAATCCTCTACCAGCAAAAACGGCGCATGTGGGGGTCACATGTGACCCTCATGAGCTCCGTTTTCAGCTGGGATGACCTCCTGTAACCCTCTGCCAGCGAAAATGCAGCTCGGGGGCGGGCACATGTGGCAGAGGCACTGTGGGCTCATCCTTCACTGTGTAGGAAGAAATATCCTTCTAGGTTCTGCTCCAAGTGGGGAAAAAGACACTGGAAACATGGAGACTGCTTGGAAAGATGGTTTAATGGTGGAGAGGATTACATAGTTTGAGTTCCTGAACAGAAAAAAGGGGCGATATGCAGTGAGTCCCCCGGTTTTATGCCCTCTCTGGCTTTGAACTTCCTGGGGCCCGAAAGAGTATCCTGATTGGTTGTCAGACTCCCAGGGGGTGGGGGTCTTAGCTAGCCTTGCTGGCTGATGTAGTCTTCCCAGGTGCCATGTGGTGAGTTTCTGTTGCTAAATGGCTCCTATTATGTTAGTTTCTGTTGCTAGATGGGTCCTATTGTGTTGCAGATGATGGTCCATTGACAAAGATTGAGTTTCTGCCTCTGGCCCCTTGACAAAGGGAGGGGGCAGGAAGATGGGAGCTGCTTTGTCCTGAAAACATGCTTCTCCATTTCTCATCCAGGGAAACATAATATTCTGCCTTTTTAATATTTCCTAAAATATTTCATTCCTCTAGGAAAGGGGTGGATGCTAACTTCTTACAATTGTTTCCAGAGCAGCCCCGCAGGCCAGATCTAAGCATTCCGTGGGTCACATCCGACCCACAGGCCTTGAGTTTGACACCCCTGGTATAGAGTATTTGGCACGGGTAGAAAAGTATGGGGAAGAATTGTGAACTTTATTGGTGCCAAGTGTATTTAGTTGCATTGTTTTCTTATCTCACATCCTTCCTTTGCTAGTTGCTACTCCTTTCCTGGGATTTGCGTAAACGATATACAGGTAGTCTTCGACATACGACCACAGCTGAGCCCAAATTTCCAGTTATTAAGTGAGTTTTCGCTCCCATTTTTTTTATTGCTAGCCTTGTTAAGTGAATCACTCATCATCCTCTTTTAACAACCCCACAATCCCTTGCGAGGTGGAGTCTGGGCAACTGAACGGAGCTGAGTGTTTTACTGGCCGGATGCCCTTCCTGTCACCAATGCGGAGTTTTGTTCGGCAGATATATTCTCATTGTGCCCAGAGAGAGAAATATCTGCCTCTACCTAGGATCGAACTCACAGCCTCCTGATTGTCAGGCGAGAATTCCACCTCTAGGCCACCGCACCACACTGTTAAGTGAATCACCTGCAGTAGTTAAATTAGTAACTGGCTTCTCCATGGACTTTTCTCCCAGAATTGTGAGTGTTCCATTGCTGGAGGGTTTCAAGAAAAGATTGGGCAGCCATCTGTCTGGGATGATATAAGGACTCCTGCTTCGGGCACGGGGTTGGACTAGAAGACCTCCAAGGGTCCCTTCCCGCTCTGTGATTCTATGATTCTACAATAAGAACAGCTTCTCTTATGAAGATGGACCGAAATCCTAAGCATTTCATGAAACTCTTCTTGTAAAATTCTCTTTGAGTTGGGTTTGGATTGCTAAAATAGGTACGGCAAGGATGACAGTAGTAATGTTAAAAAATAATAACGTGCAAAATGGACTGAGATATACCTTTCGCTAGCTTAAAGAAAATAGCTCCTTTTTATGACATTGAGAAGTGAGGTTTTTTTTTCCCAACCGACTATTGTGATGCAGAAATATCATTTTGCTTTTAACAACTTGCAAAGTCCTTTGAGGTTTATGATGAAAGACACAGATATACCCCAATTAAATTATCTTTTGTCCCACCAGTTCCTTGCTAGAAATGGTCTACCTGTCTCTTGGGATACCGAACAATTTTATTGTTCTATTACTTTGAAATCCCATAAGTCATCTTGATGGGATGAAGAGGGAAAAAAACGGTTTGAGCGATGAACAGAACATGAAGTCACCAAATTTAAAAGACTAGTTTTCACCAAGTGGGTTGGTAGGCTCGCCCATTACAGATAGAATAAAATAGAATAGAGTAGAGTAGAGTAGAGTAGAGTAGAGTAGAGTAGAGAAGGGTAGGGTAGGGTAGGGTAGGGTAGGGTAGGGTAGGGTAGAGTAGAGTAGAGTAGAGTAGAGTAGAATTCTTTATTGGCCAAGTGGGATTGGACACACAAGGAATTTGTCTTGGTGCATACGCACTCAGTATAGAGTAGAGTAGAGTACTAAGTAGAATAGAGTAGAGTAGAGTAGAGTAGAGTAGAGTAGAGTAGAGTAGAGTAGAGTAGAGTAGAGTAGAGTAAATTCTTTATTGGCCAAGTGGGATTGGACACACAAGGAATTTGTCTTGTTGCATACGCACTCAGTATAGAGTAGAGTAGAGTAGAGTAGAGTAGAGTAGAGTAGAGTAGAGTAGAGTAGAGTAGAGTAGAGTAGAATTCTTTATTGGCCAAGTGGGATTGGACACACAAGGAATTTGTCTTGGTGCATACGCACTCAGTATAGAGTAGAGTAGAGTAGAGTAGAGTAGAGTAGAATAGAATAGAGTAGAGTAGAGTAGAGTAGAGTAGAGTAGAGTAGAATTCTTTATTGACCAAGTGTGATTGGACACACAAGAAATTTGTCTTGGTGCATACACTCTCAGTATAGAGTAGGGTAGGGTAGGGAAGAGTAGAGTAGAGTAGAGTAGAGTAGAGTAGAGTAGAATCGAATTGAATCTATTCACTCCATCTATTCTATTCTATTCTATTCTATTCTATTCTATTCTATTCTATTCTAAAAATTAATAGCAACTGATTGTTGAATAGTGGATAAACATCTTGGCATTTGACATATATCCAACATACAAATAACAATCTAGCATAAGAAAACAATCAGTAAATAAGCAAATTGAGATTGTCCATTTCCCTGAAAAATCTGTTGCTTTGGACCCAAATTACAGAACTATGAAATTTCTTCCGGAAGACTTATGCATCGTAAGTGCAAAGGTAAAGATAAAGGTAAAGGTTCCCCTCGCACATATGTGCTAGTTGTTCCAGACTCTAGGGGGCGGTGCTCATCTCTGTTTCAAAGCCGAAGAGCCAGCGCTGTCCAAAGATGCCTCCGTGGTCATGTGGCCGGCATGACTCAATGCCAAAGGTGCACAGAACGCTGTTACCTTCCCACCAAAGGTGGTCCCTATTTTTCTACTTGCATTTTTAACGTGCTTTCGAACTGCTAGGTTGGCAGAAGCTGGGACGAGTAACGGGCGCTCACCCCGTTACGCGGCACTAGGGATTCGAACCGCTGAACTGCCAACCTTTCAATTGACAAGCTTAGCGTCTTAGCCACTGAGCCACCATGTCCAAAGACCACGATTAAACCTCTTTGGCAAAGAAACGCCTCTTTTTTTCCCTTTAAAACCTCAGCTAAAAAGCTTAAAAACAAATTATCTGATTAAACAAAAGATCATGAACTTAAGATCTCAGACTTAATTATGGAGCTCTTCTGGATAGACTTCAATTAAGCCAGACTTGGTTAGATGGGAAAGTAATGATGGCCTGTATACTGAGAAGAAATGATCACTGATGTAAAGGTAGTTAAAACAAAATAAGAGGTGTTTTTTTTTTTTTTGATGCTGGAAAAATGATAGAAGAAGCTGGTAGAATGTTAACTAAAGAGGCAGCCTTTTTGTTTCGCAAATCCATTTAATTTGCTGGACTTAAATTAAAACAATTTTTCATTCTTTCTTGGCTGTCTCCTTGCATAAAAGATTATTTGTAGCCCTGTGTCTGTTCCACACTTAGCGTGGCTGTTCTGCTTATTACATCTTGAATGATTTAAGTATTTCTCTTTTATAGTTCCCTCATCACTGCAGCCTCCTTTCCTAAGGGTTAGCCGAAATCCAATTATAACATTATTGGTAGGTTAGTTAAGAGATTTTCTTTGCAACAAATTAAAGGGAGATGGAAAGCTGATTTACCAAAAGTTTGGAGGTCCAAATGTTTGGAAGTAAATGTTTCATCTGTCCAGTAAGTTTTGACTCTAGAGCAGGGGTGAAATCTACTTACCTTCCCTACCGGTTTGGAAGTGCACACTCTGCACTTGTCACGTGTGATTTTGGACCCTCTGTGCATGCTCAGAGCCTTCCGCACATGTGCAGAGGGTAAAAAACAGGTTACTTCCTGGTTAAAACCAGGAAGTTACGATGTCCGAGCGGGTGGACGGAGCCTCACACTGCTGCTGTTACCGGTTCTCTGAACTATGCGCCGCCGCCGCTACAGGTTCGCCTGAACAGGTGTGAACCGGTAGCATTTCACCCCTGCTCTAGAGGGTGCTGCCCATCTCATTTCTTGGCCAAGGGACCATTATCCGAAGACGCTTCTGTGGTCATGTGGCCATCGTGGCTATACAGGTAGTCCTCCACTTACAACAGTTCATTTAGTGACCATTCGAAGTTACAATGGCACTGAAAAAAGTGACTTACAATCATTTCTCACACGTGACCCTAGTAGCATCTCCATGGTCACGTGATGTACATTCGGATGCTTGACAACTAACTCACATTTATGATGGTTGCGGTGTCCCGCGGTCATGTGATCCCCTTTTGCGACCTTCTGAGAAATCAAGTCAACGGGGAAGCCAGATTCACTTAACAACCGTGTTACTACTTTTAAGAACTTCAGCAATTCACTTAACACGTGTGGTGAGAAAAGTCGTAAAATGGGGCAAAGCTCAGTTAAAACATTTCTGACAGCAACATAAATTCTGGGCTCAGTTGTAGTCATAGGCAGAGGACTACCTGTATGACAAAATGCATGGAATGCTATTACCTTCCCACCGAAGTGGTACCTATTTATCTGCTCGCATTTGCATGCCTTCAAACTGCTAGCTGGTCAGGAGCTGGAAGAAGGAAGGGGAGCTCACCCCATCATGCATCACTCGGGTCTCGAACACGGACTGTCAGCATTCCAGCTGAAAAGCTCAGCATTATTAATTGCTGAGCCATCGCACCCCCTCAAAATTGGGAAATTGTCACATGTTAATAAAAGTATTAATCATAGAATCTTTCCGAAAAAGCAGAAGATTCTCAGCCATCCAGTTTTGTGTCAACAAAAACTGTTTATTTGGAATTTCTGGACTGGCCAGAAATATAATTGGGCTTGGATAGTTTAACCTGTATGACGTACCAAGGATGAGATGCTCAAGAGTTGACTTGAAGAGAAACACAGTTAAAAACCGGTAGAAAATCAGGATCACACAAAGTGTTAGTACCACTTTATAATTCTGCGATAAGACCATGCTTGAAATATTGCATCCGGTTTTGATCACCACAATACAAAAAAGATTTTCAGAAAGTGCAGAGAAGAGCAATAGAAATGATTAGATGATTGGAGGCTAAAATATGAAGAACGGTTGCAGGAATAGGGTATGTCTAGTTTAATGAAAAGAAGGACTAGGGGTGACATGATCACAGTGTTCCAGTATCTCAGGGGCTGCTACAAAGAAGAGGGAGTCAAGCTCTTCTCCAAAGCACCTGAGGGCAGGACAAGAAGCAATGGGTGGAAACTAACCAAGGAGAGAAGCAACTTAGAATTAAGGAGAAATTTTCCGACAATGAACGAATCAGTGGATTCTGGGGTGGGTTCTACTTACTTTACTACCGGTTCGCATTGTGCGCGCATGCTCTTCTGCACATCATGTATGATGACGGCAATCAGTGGGAGGAGCCTCCTGCTGGTTTTACTACCAGTTCTTGCGAACCGGTCTGAACTGGGGGCAACCCACCACTGAGTGGAACAGCTGGCCTCCAGAAGTTGTGGGTGCTCCATATTTTTAAGAAGAGCTTGGGCAATCATTTGTCTGAAATGGTAGAGAGTCTCCTGCTTTGAGTAGAAGACCTCCAACCAGTGATGGGATTCAAAATTTTCTACTAACGGTTCTGTGGGCGTGGCTTGGTGGGCGTGGCAGAGGAAAAATACTGTAAAATCTCCATTCCCTCCCCTTTCCAGGGGAAGGATACTGTAAAATCTCCATTCCCACCTCACTCCAGGGGAAGGATACTGCAAAATCTCCATTCCCACCCCACTCCAGGAGAAAGATACTGCAAAATCCCCATTTCCTCCACTCACCTGGGACTCAGGGGATAGAGAATAGATGTGGGCAGGACCAGTCAGAGGTGGTATTTACCATTTCTCTGAACTACTCAAAATTTCCGCTACCGGTTCTCCAGAACTGGTCAGAACCTGCTGAAACCCACCTCTGCCTCCAACGTCCCTTCAGACTCTGTTATTTTGTTAAAGCTATAAGCCTATTTTTGAAAACAGGTTACAATAAGACTTGGAGGAATTTCCAGAGGATAAAGGATGAAGGAGGATTTAGATGACCAAAAGTCTTTTTTCTGGGACTAGTTAGTCCTCATTTTGTTTACTTCAAGATAGCTTTTGGGGCAGCTGTTTGGCTAGAATAAAGACGACACCCAACACTAGGATTTTTGCAGTCTAATCTTTTTTGTTTCTTGTTTATTTGTTTTATCCCATAGGACCAGTGGTGGGTATTAACTTTTTTTACTACTGGTTCTGTGGGCGTGGCTTGGTGGGCATGGCATGGCTTGGTGGGCATGGCTTGGTGGACATGGCTTGGTGGGCATGGCTTGGTGGGCATGACTTGGTGGACATGGCAGGGGAAGGATACTGTAAAATCCCCATTCCCTCCTCACTCTAGGGAAGGATACTGCAAAATCCCCATTCCCTCCCCACTCCAGGGGAAGGATACTGCAAAATCCCCATTCCCTCCCCACTCCAGGGGAAGGTTACTGCAAAATCCCCATTTCCTTCTGATCATCTGGGACTCGGGAAGCAGAGAATAGATCAAGGCAGGGCCAGTCAGAGGTGGTATCTACTGGTTCTCCGAACGACTCAAAATTTCCTCTACCCATTCTCCAGAACTGATCAGAACCTGCTGAAACCCACCTCTGCATAAGACCGTGATGGCGAGCCTATGGCACTTATGCCAAAGGTGGCACACACAGAACCCTCTCTGTGGGCACGTGCACCACCATCAGCTCTCTTCCGGGTTCCGTCACATGCATGTACACTGGACAGCTGTTCTTCGCACATGTGTGCGCCGGAACCCAGAAAAGAGGAGCGGGCCTGTGCGCATGTGCATGACGGAACCTGGAAGAGCAGCTGGCCGCTGTGCACATGCGCACTGACCAGCTGCTCTGTTCCAGGTTCTGGTGCTCCAGCATTCGTGCATGCGGGCTCCAGTTTCGGCACTTGGTGCCGAAAAAGTTAACCATCACTGTCATAGGATATAATGAATTTTGAAAACGTCACCCTTCTAAGAACTTTCCATTTTAATACTCAAAGGTTCTCTTTTTTACCTTTCTTTTCCCTTCCTTCTGACTTTGGTTTGTAGTTTATTTTACTATGTAGGTAGTCCTTGAGTTAGGACCACAACTGAGCCTAAAATTCCTGTTCCTAAGAGAGGCAGTTGTTAAGTGAGTCTTGCCCCATTTTATCACCTTTCTTGCTACCACCGTTAAGTGAATCGTGTGGCAGGGGTGAAATGCTACCGGTTCACACCGGTTTGGGAGAACTGGTAGCAGCGGAGGATGGTTCGGAGAACCGGTAGCGGCGGCAGCGCGAGGCTCCACTCATCCGCCCAGACGCTGTTACTTCCTGGTTTTAACCAGGAAGTAACCTGTTTTTTACCCTCTGTGCATGTGCAGAGGGTACAAGTATGCACATGACGTGCACGCGCACACTTCTGAACCAGTAGGGAAGGTAAGTAAATTTCACCCTTGCACTGCGGTGGTTAAGCTAGTAAGTGGGTTGCTAAGCAAATCTGGCCTCCCCGTAGACTTTGCTCATCAGAAGGTCCCAACTTTGCAAATTCTCTGCCATTTTTCCCAAGTCTCAACCTCTTTTTTTGTAATGTGGTGACCAAAACTGCACGCTAGTATTCCAGATGTGGTCTTATTAAGGTTTTATAAAGCGGTAGAATGACTACGAGCGACGAGTTAAATCCTCTCCGATTATCCCCTGATTAATTGTCCCGTTCTTTTTTTAAGAGTGGTAACATCATCTGAACAGAGGCTTGCTATTACCTCTTACTTCTGTACCAGACACATGTCTCTTTGGGAAAGTGGAAGGCTCAAATTCGACGTATTTGTCAAAAGTATCGCTTTTGGGGGGGGGGGAAGGGAAAAGGTTAGCCATTCTGAACAGCCACGAGACGAATGGAAAAAGCAGGGCAAAGGAACATGTCACAGCAAAACTGTATCAAGGGCAGCTTGCACCTCTTGTCTGTAAATGGATTTGAGATTGGCAGGGGCCCTGGAGGCTCAGACAGCTGTCAAGATTACTGATAAGGAGACCGTCATGTTTCCAATAAGGATAGCAGAAGCTGAGTGGGTCTAATTTTCTACCGTCGGTGAGTTTGGGTGAGACCCTGCTCGCGAAACCCTCCATGGCTGTCAGGCGGAATAAAATTTTTATCGGTTTATTGAGTGATCATTGTTTGAAAGGAGGGAAGACGGCAATCAACTCAGTCTGGTTGCTATAACAAGAGCGATGGTGGCGTTTGTTTGAAATGATCACCCCAATCTGGTTGCTGTAAAAAAAAAAAAAAAAGACAATTCCGTGAATTCTGCCTCTGTGTTCCTGGGTTTCACTTAAAAGTTCTCCGTCACCTTGAAAATAAAATGCAGCCGTATCCTGACACCGGAGAGCCTTTTCTATCTCTTTATCTGGTCTTCTTCAGTGGTCTTCCGGGTGCGCTTCAAGGTGCTGGTTATCACCTTTAAAGCGCTCCATGGCATCGGGCCTAGCTATCTTCGAGACCGCCTGCTGCTACCGACGACCTCCCATCGTCCCGTGCGCTCCCACAGAGAGGGCCTCCTCAGGGTGCCATCAGCCAATCAATGTAGGCTGGTGACCCCCAGGGGGAGGGCCTTCTCTGTGGGGGCACCTACCCTCTGGAATCAGTTGCCCCCAGAGATAAGGAGAATCCAAGACCTCGGTGCCTTCCGCCATGCCCTTAAAACCCACTTTTTCCAGCAAGCCGGGCTGGCTTAAGAAGAAATTTTAAATGTTTTAATTGGTTTGTATTTTTAATTTTGGGACAAATTTATATATATTTTAATTGTTTTTAATATTTGTATTTTATGTTTTTTAATTCTGGCTGTACACTGCCCTGAGTCCTCAGGGAGAAGGGCGGTATATAAATTTAAAATAAAATAAAAAAAATAAAATAAAATCTAACAGACCTTCTCAAGAACTTTGGAGGAAGATGTCCCAAAGTTCTTTTTTCAAGAGGCAACTGGACTTTCTTTCTTTCTTTTTTTTCTTTGAAGACATTTTGCTTCTCATCCAAGAAGCTTCTTCAGCTCTGTAAATAAGATCTTTTGAGTAAGATCTTACTATAGATCTTATTGATGCTAACATGATCGCCAACGTCCGATGACAGATATGGCCCAAGAAGAAGAAGAAGAAGATAGATCTTATTGCCATGGAGCTTGGAGACTTTGTGAACAAACAGTATGAGCCAATTACCTGAAGTTTTTCCATGCCAGTTGGCTAATGTCTGTTCTGCCCCAGCTACGGACCCCAAAGAACACAGCACACACAAAGTTTGTACAAAATTTAAATTTGCTAAAATAACTCAGTCTTTTCCAAACAAAGGCTGTTAATAAACTTCCTTAACAGCCTACAAGAAAACAAAGATAAAGTAATCACAATCTTACTAAGGTTGGCAGAAAGCCCAGAAGCAATTCCAGAGATCCAGACGCGAAGGAGAATGAACTTAAGTTGTTCCCTACAACTTGCTTCAGTCGGCGTTCCTCCTTAAATAGGCTAAGGGAGTGGCCAATTAGCCCAAGCCTTACACTCGAGGAGACCTCCTCCTGAGGAGCCACTCCTGCCTTTTGGCAGCTCTGCGCGCCCGTGCATCGAGAAAAGGCTCCTCCTCTTCATCCTCTTCACTTAAGGGAGCTTCTGGAGGTTCTAAAGGCCCTGGCTGAATCCCTGCCTCTGGCACCACATCTTCTCCAGCCTCCTCATTGTCTGACTCAGGTGCAGGCTGCACAGGCTGCTAGCGTAACACCACACCAGCCTCCTCAGAATCAGCTACAATCCGCACAGGCCGCTGACGGGCCACAACAATGTCAGGACTGTGCACCATCTTTTGCACTGGATCTTCAGGCCTGCCACATTTACTACTGGGGGAAACTGGGGGGGGGGGTAGGTAGGTAATCATAATAACATTCCTTTCTCAGAGAGTCAAGGACATCTTGCCCTGCACCTGGATGGCTAAAACTGGGAGGCATCTCCAGTTGGGACGGTGCTTGGATTGGACCACATGATGGGCATGTGGGGTGCTGGGCAGGGACTTGGACTTTCCTTTGGGTGGGGAAAACCTGGAAGCTTTCAGATTTGGGTTTTCCCAGATGTGCCAATATGACATCTCTAATAAAATGGAATTTCAAGGAAACTCAAGCCTCGGTGTTTTCTTTCATTGGGGGTGTTCCTTGGAACCCTGACATTAACCCAAATCTTGACAGCTAATTTGTTTTATTTATTTATTTATTTATTTATTTATTTATTTATTTATTTATTTATTTAATTAATTTAATTTAATTTAATTTATATACCGCCCTTCTCCCAAAGGGACTCATTATAAACAATGGATTACAAAGAAAAGGTAGACCACAGATTACAATCATTGGATTGGTGACCATTTGAAGTTACAACAACGTTGAAAAATATGACATGACTTTTTTCATAGTTATGTCCGTTGCATAGTTATGGCCATAGTTATGACCATCAAGTGATCAAAATTTGGATGCTTGGCAACTGGCTCATATCTGTGACCGCTGCAGTGTCCCGGGGTTACCTTTTGATCATATCACTCCTTCTTTTTGTTAGACTAGACCAGGGATCAGCAACCTGCGGCTCTGGAGCCGCATGTGGCTCTTTCACCCCTCTGCTGCGGCTCCCTGTCACTTAAAATATGCGTCACCACCGCCAATGTGTGACACCCGCCAGCATGTGATTTATTGAGCTTTTTAACCCCTGGTAGGCCAACCATGGATAAATCCAAGAAAAGAAAAGTTTCAGAAGAAAACAGAATGTTTAATTCAACTACATATGCTAGTTTTGTGGCTGCTCAAGAAATAATCAGGCACGGGAAGGGTTTTGTGGCTCCCGGTGTTTTCTTTTCTGTGGGAAACGGGTCCAAATGGCTCTTTGAGTGTTTAAGGTTGCAGACCCCTGGACTAGACATACCTAGTTACCCTCAATCATTCATCAGATGGTTTAGCCTCCAAACTTCTTATATCTTTGTTTTGTTTTTTTCCCCTCTGCACTCTTTCTAAGGTCTCAATGTCTTTTTTTTAAAAAATCATGGTGGCCAGAATATATTTTATTGTCCCTCTTTCTTAGCTGCAAACTTTCTACCAATAACTCTAGGAAGCAAGCTGTTCTGTTGATTAATAGAATCAACAGAAATTCCTCCTTATTTACAGGTTGGGTTTCCCTCTTATGAGTTTCCACCCATTGTTTCTTGTCCTGCAGGGCAAAGAAACATGTCACAGCAAAACAGTATCAGGGGCCTCGAGTCAAGCTTCAAAAGAAATCCAGTTATTTATTAGGAGCTTCATGTCGGCACATTCCCAAATGAAACCAACTCTGACCCCACGTAATTTACGGCCCAAATCATGACCCTGCTCCACCCCCCATGGTGTGTCATCAATCAAGTTTGCCAAAGGAGCAATTTCGCAGGTTGTAGAGATCACTCCCTCTGGCTGGTGTGGGTAATCCTGGGAGACAGCCTTGAGAAAGATATGTCTGGAATGTGCTCCTATCTTTGGCTGCTGTGCTGTTTTGTCGGTTTCCTATCCCCCTTGCCTATGGCAACTCGAGAACAGGCCAGGGATGCTTTGCACGTCGACAATGGAATGGAATGGAATGGAATGGAATGGAATGGAAGGGAAGGGAAGGGAAGGGAAGGGAAGAGAAGAGAAGAGAGAGAAGAGAAGAGAAGAGAAGAGAAGAGAAGAGAAGAGAAGAGAAGAGAAGAGAAGAGAAGAGAAGAGAAGAGGATGGGACCTTGGAGGTCTTGGAAGTCCAGCGCCCTTCTCAGGCAGGAAACCCTACATCAGACATGTCAAACACAAGACCCGCGGGCCAGATCCGGCCTGCAATGTGGTTAGATCCAATCTGCAGAGCTGCCCTGGAAACAGCTTCAGTTTTGTGCCATGTCTGGTATGATCTGAAAAATTCCAATAAATAAATTCTCGCTGGTAAAATGAATATAATTAAGCGTGAGCAACAGTCGTGTCTCAACCGATTTGTAACAAACGGCCTAGCGGAGACTTTGTGAAAATGAAGCCATTCCCAGACTTAAAGTCTTCCAGGGAAATAAATAAATAAGTTGAGTATAAAGGGACATTTCTGTTTAAAGGATTAATAACGCGATCAGGACGGAGCTAGCTGTGGGATAATTAACCCACAAGATGGGGAAAAAACGTAACAACCATTAATAGGGGAATTAGTCAGCAGTAAATCAAACGTAAAGATTCTAGAGATGAAGTGTTGAACATTGATGTTTAATTGGGGAAATGGAATCACATTAAAAAGAAAGGGTTTATTTGTTTACCGAGAAATTTTGATCTAACCCCCTTCCCATCCTTGTACGCTGAGGTAAACAGTAACAGTTGGCGCAAATGCTAGTACTGAATTAAACTATTTAAAATAAATATGCTTCAAGGGAATATATATATATATTCTTAAGTTCTGGAGTTCACAGTATGTCTGCTTCTTTTTTTACTAATATACCTGGAACTCGTATTTTTAGAATAGTTTGTAATATATCTATCTATCTATCTATCTATCTATCTATCTATCTATCTATCTATCTATCTATCTATCTATGTCTTTGGTTATTCGGGTTTTCTCCCGCGTAAAATTGGAAGTGACTTGGCGACGTTTCGACGAAGTCTCATTCGTCATCTTCAGGCTGGTGTTTTCGGCTTCGTGCTTCTAGGAGCAATGTGAGATCACAGCTGTTTCTTCCTTTTAACTGCTAGTGGGGGTGTGAACTGATTGGGTGGGAGATTGGCTGTGTTCTGATTGGGTGGAGGTGTGTTCTGATTGGTTGGGGGTTTTGCTGTGCTCTGATTGGATGGGGGTTGGCTGTGCTCTGATTGGCTGGGGGTGTGTTCTGTTTAGGTGGGGGCTTGGTTGTGCTCATGTTAGTCTGAGTTGCAGGGGGATTTGAGCTGGTGAGCTGCATTGCTGTTGTTTGGCTTCGCGTTCATGGTCGTGCCATGTCTTCATGATGGGTGTCAGTTTGCTTCATGTATGGATTGGAGGGATTTAGAGTGGCTAATGATGCAGCTGTGGTCTGGCTTCTGGTTTGTGGTCGTGTTTCATCGGTGTGGGTTTGCTTTTTGCGTGGATGTGTGGTGGTGACATCCTGTGTGGTTTTCATGAGTGTGGGTCTGGTGTCATTCTTTGTGTTAGGGACTCGTTTGTCAATGAGGGCGGGTTTCCAAATGGCTGGTAGGCAGGAGGTAGGCAAACCCACACACATATATATACATATAAATACACACACACACACACACGTGAAATCCAAATTTTTTTACTACTGGTTCCGTGGGCGTGGCTTGGTGGGCGTGGCAGGAGAAGGATACTGCAAAATCCTCATTCCCTCCCCACTCCTGGGGGAAGGATATTGCAAAATCTCCATTCCCACCCCACTCTGGGACCAGCCAGAGGTGGTAGTTGCCGGTTCTCCAAACTACTCAAAATTTCCGCTACCGGTTCTCCAGAACCTGTCAGAACCTGCTGGAATTCACCCCTGATACACACACACACACACACACACACACACACACGTGTGTGTGTGTGAGCCATTTAAAGATTTTATAAAACACCACAGAAGCAATCTGTGAGTAAGACATCAAGGGACAGATGTTCTAATTTTTTTTTAACAGTCATTTCCATTATGCACATAAAATGTGCAATTTAATGTTCCATGTGTAGCAAGGCCCGGGTTTTAAGTAATTAAATTAAATTTGCACATATTAAGTACATATATTTATATACATGTATATTATCATCTGTTCTGCATTTCAATGCCTTTCTCCCCCTCAAAATCATATTATCATAAGGCTCTTCGCCAAAACGCTTCTTTAAATTACTGTAACTCTTTCAAATAGAGCCCGTTGGATGTAATAGTTAGACTGTTGGCCTAAAAATAAGGAGACGGTGAGTTCTAGTTCTACGTTAGGCATGAAAGCCAATTGGGCTGATGACTAGGAGACCGTGAATTCTAATCCTGCCATAGCCATGAAAATCATCTCGGCGACGTTGGACCAATCACCAGGAGACTGTGAGTTCTAGTCCCGCCTTAGGCATGAAGGCCAGCTGGGTGACTTTGGGCCAATCACCAAGAGACTGTGAGTTCTAATCCCGCCCTACGCATGAAAGTCGACTGGGTGATTTTGTGTCAATCACTCTCTCTTAAACCTTAGCTATGAAAGCCAGCTGGGTGACTTTGGACCAATCACCAGGAGACTGTGAGTTCTAGTCCTGCCCTAGACATGAAAGCCAGCTGGATGACTTTGGGCCAATCACCAAGAGACTGTGAGTTCTAATCCCGCCCTACGCATGAAAGTCGACTGGGTGATTTTGTGTCAATCACTCTCTCTTAAACCTTAGCTATGAAAGCCAGCTGGGTGACTTTGGACCAATCACCAGGAGACTGTGAGTTCTAGTCCTGCCCTAGACATGAAAGCCAGCTGGGTGACTTTGGGCCAATCACCAAGAGACTGTGAGTTCTAATCCCGCCCTACGCATGAAAGTCGACTGGGTGATTTTGTGTCAATCACTCTCTCTTAAACCTTAGCTATGAAAGCCAGCTGGGTGACTTTGGACCAATCACCAGGAGACTGTGAGTTCTAGTCCTGCCCTAGACATGAAAGCCAGCTGGATGACTTTGGGCCAATCACCAAGAGACTGTGAGTTCTAATCCCGCCCTACGCATGAAAGTCGACTGGGTGATTTTGTGTCAATCACTCTCTCTTACCCTTAGCTATGAAAGCCAGCTGGGTGACTTTGGACCAATCACCAGGAGACTGTGAGTTCTAATCCCACCCTAGACATGAAAGCCAGCTGGGTGACTTTGGGTCGGTCCCTTTGTCTCTGCCCAATCCACCTCACAGGATTGTTGTGAGCAAAGAAACAGAGAAAGAAGGAGTATTAGCTATGTTCCCTGCCTTGAGTTGTTTTAAAAAGTAATTGAGGTAGGATATAAAGGCTAATAAAGAAATCATTAAATTAATAGAAACATTTAAATAATCCTGGCACACACTTTTGTCCCGATGGGGCAGATTTGAATCTGTTTCACCATGAGGCTGCAAAAGATTTATTTGCAAGTTTGAGATTTATTTATTTATTTATTTATTTGTTTAAATTTCTATACCGCCCTTCTCCAATGTAGGACTCAGGGCGGTGAACAGCCAAAGTAAAAACAAGACATACATACAAAACATAAAAATCTAAAATCTGTTTAAAATAATTAAATAATTTTGGCCGTAATTAAAACATTCCAATTTAAAATCCGTTTAAAATTTGACTCAAGCCAGCCCAGCTAGTTGAAATAAATGGGTTTTTAGGGCCCGACGAAAAATCCGGAGGTCTGTTATTGTACGTAGCTCTGGGGGGAGGTTGTTCCAGAGGGTGGGCGCCGCCACAGAGAAGGCTCTCCCCCTGGGGGTCGCCAGCCGACATTGTCTGGCGGACGGCACCCTGAGGAGGCCCACTCTGTGGGAGCGTACTGGCCGGTGGGAGGCTATTGGTGGCAGAAGGCGGTCTCGTAAGTACCCCGGCCCTAAGCCATGGAGCGCTTTAAAGGTGGTCACCAACACCTTGAAGCGCACCCGGAAGACCACCGGGAGCCAGTGCAGCTCGCGCAGGAGAGGTGTCACGTGGGAGCGCCTCGTCGCCCCCAAAATCCCCTGCGCGGCCGCGTTCTGGACCAGCTGGAGCCTCCGGGTGCACCCCAGGGGGAGCCCCATGTAGAGAGCGTTGCAGTAGTCCAGGCGGGAAGTGACGAGTGCCTGAGTGACTGTGCGTAGGGAGTCCCGATCTAGAAAGGGGCGCAACTGGCGTATCAGGCGGACCTGATAAAAAGCCCCCCTGGCCACGGCCGCCAAGTGATCTTCTAACGACAGCCGTGCGTCCAGGAGGACGCCCAAGTTACGAGCCCTCTCCGTGGGGGCGAGTGATTCGCCCCCAATAGCCAGCGATGGCGTCAGCTGGCTATATCGGGACGCCGGAAGCCATAGCCACTCGGTCTTGGAGGGGTTGAGTTGGAGCCTGTTTCTCCCCATCCAGGCCCGCACGGCCTCCAGGCACTGGGACATCACTTTAAGGGCATCATTGGGGTGGCCTGGGGTGGAGATGTACAGCTGGGTGTCATCAGCGTACTGATGGAACTCCACCCCGAAGCCACGGATGATCTCACCCAGCGGCTTTACATAAATGTTGAACAGAAGGGGCGAGAGGACCGACCCTTGTGGCACCCCACAAGCAAGGTGCCTCGGGGTCGACCGCTGCCCCCCTGTCAACACAGATTGCGACCGGTCAGAGAGGTAGGAGGAGAACCACCGCAAAACGGTGCCTCCCACCCCCAACCCCGCCAACCGGTGCAACATGATACCATGGTCGATGGTATCAAAAGCCGCTGAGAGGTCTAACAGGACCAGGATAGAGGAGCAACCCCTATCCCGGGCCCTCCAGAGATCATCCACCAATGCGACCAATGCCGTTTCCGTGCTGTGCCCAGGCCGGAAGCCGGACTGGAGCGGGTCTAGATAGACAGCTTCATCCAGGTACCGGGGAAGCTGTTGCGCCACCACACTCTCAACAACCTTCGCAATGAAGCGAAGGTTGGAGACTGGACGATAGTTAGCCAAAACAGCCGGATCCAGAGAAGGCTTCTTGAGGAGGGGCCTCACCACCGCTTCTTTCAAAGCGGCCGGCAGGACCCCCTCACTCAAAGAAGCGTTAACAATCTTCTGGAGCCAGCCTCGTGTCACCTCCCGGGAAGCCAGTACCAACCAGGAGGGACACGGGTCCAATAAACATGTGGTCGCGTTCAGCCGTCCCAGGACCCTGTCCATGTCCTCGGGAGCCACAGGATCAAACTCCCCCCAGATAACACTCTCAAGACCTGCCTCAGTCATCCCGTCTGGACATACCCAGTCAGAGGCCAGCCCTTTCCGAATCTGAGCGATTTTGTCATACAGATACTGCACAAAATCCTCAGCTCGACCCTGCAAGGGGTCATCCCGCACTTCCAGATGGAGGAGGGAGCGGGTCACCCTAAACAGGGTGGCCGGGCGATTATCTGATGACGCGATAAGAGCGGCAAAATAGTTAGTTTTCGCCGCTTTTATCGCCACTAGGTAGGTCTTAATATGAGACCTCACCAGTGTTCGGTCAGGTTCGGAGCGGCTGGTCCTCCAACTACTCTCCAGGCGTCTTTTCCGGCGCTTCATCTCCCTAAGCTCCTCGGAAAACCAAGGAGCTAGGTGAGTTCGGTGCCGGGTCAGAGGCCGCAAAGGCACGACTCGGTCCAAGGCCCCGGCAGCCGCACTATCCCAGGCGGCCACCAGGTCCTTGGCCGAGTCATGAGCCAGAATCTCAGGAAATGGCCCAAGCTCCATCTGGAACCTATCAGGGTCCATCAGGCGCCTGGGGCGGAACCACCTGGTCGGTCCCGCCTCCCTGCGACAGGGTGCAGCGGTTAGAAAGTCCAGTCGAAGGAGCGAGTGGTCAGACCATGACAAGGGTTCGATGGCTATATCCCCTATATCAAGGCCACTCAACCACTGACCAGAGACAAAAACTAAGTCCAGAGTGTGTCCTCCTGTGTGAGTGGGGTCATGAATTAACTGAGTAAGGTCCATGGCCGTCATGGAAGCCATGAACTCTCGAGCCACCTCAGACGTTTCACCGATAGATGGCAGGTTGAAATCCCCCATGATGACAAGTCTGGGGGTGCCCACCGCCACCTCGGCTATAACGTTAAGGAGCTCGGGCAGGGCCGTTGCCACGTGGCAGGGAGCCAGGTACGTGACCAACAGGCCCATCTGTACTCCACGACCCCACTTCACAAAGAGGGACTCACATCCGGCTATCTGTGGAACAGTGGTCTCCCTTGGATCCAGACCTTCCTTTATAATAACCGCCACCCCCCCGCCCCTGCCCTGAGCCCTCGGCTGATGAAATGCACGGAAGCCTGGTGGGCATATATCCACGAGGGGGACTCCCCCCTCCTGGCCCAACCAGGTCTCCGTAATGCCCGCCAGGTCCGCCTCCCCCTCTTGAATAAGATCGTGGATGAGGGGGGCTTTATTAACAATGGACCTGGCGTTGCACAACATCAGCCGGAGGCTCTGGCCCTGAGAATCTGAACAACCTGGGGAACAAGAAAAGCATTGGGGACCGGAGTGCGCAATCGCTCTAAGATAGCGAGTGCGCATTCCCCGCACATGATATGGTCCCCAGCTTCCGCCATATCTGCCCCTCCCACTCACTATGCTGATGGAACAGCCCTCTTCAAATCGAACTCCAACCCCCTCCCCGACCTCCGGTTCTACGTCCCTAATGTCGCAGCCCTTTGCTAAGGCTGGTCTTGAACCCGGTGGATTTCCCCCAGAACCCACCCTAGTCCCCCCCAAACCCCTTAAAATTTTTGTTAAAAACTCACTAAAAAACCCACTTAAAAAACCCCTCAAACTCTTCTTAGCCACATGCCATCTCTCGGGGCTCCAACGCCCGTCATCAAGATAGGCCCTCGATAACGAAGAGGGCCAGACCTGCGAGAGGGGGGAGTCTCGCAGGGCACGAAGGTCATTCACCGAGTACATCAAAGATCAAAGGGAGGTGATAGTCCATGGCCAATAACCAGGGGCCAATTTGATGTTATCACAGTCAGAAGGAGTGCAATGCCAGGCTTCAATAGAGTTCCAATGGAGCATGTGAGACCTCAGTGCCCTCTCACGGCAATGGCGGGAGTAAATACTGTTTCGGTCCGGCAGAGGGTGACCCAGCCCTCCTCTCACGGGGGCTGGTCAACCACGATCGTCCAAAAAGCCGGAGTTGAGACAGCAGCTATAGACCCACTCCACCAAGACTTGAATCCCCAGATGTAAACCTCCATTCAACGGAGGGGAAGAATGGGGTTAGGTCAGTCCACATAGTCCAGACAGGCTCAGACAGCGGAGATCATAACCGTCATTACCTCCGGGGAGGTCAAGATGGCATCTAGACCCGGAGATGATTGTTCAGCAGGCATACAGGGCATGGCATCACCACATTCAGGGGGATGGGGGTGAAAAAGGAGAGCAGAGGCAACAAATGCCATAGGGGGGAAAACCCCTCAGTCATAGTCCAGCTCTCCCCAACCCCTCCCGGATCTTCCTTGGGACCATGCTGCTTGCCTCGTCCAGCCTCGCCCAGCCTCCATAAATCCTCATGGAGGCCTCTGGGACGACCAAGGGGCCAAATAACGCCCCACGGTCGCCCAGGAGATCCAACAAAGTAAGCCAGCAACTGCCAACCTCTCCGACGCTCCCACGCTCCAAACTGTGGCAGCTTCTTCCTTGACCCGGCAGCCGCCATTTCCACGCCGCCAGCACCGCCGTCGCTGCCGCTGCCAGCCTCCCCGCCCTCACCTCGCCCCCCCCTCCGCCCCTAGTACATGTCCAGGGCAGATTGGGCTGGCAAGGATCCCGGCGAGGGTGCTGCACCGCCGCCACCGCCGCGGCGCTGACGCCGTCATCCTGGCTCTGCTACCTTCGCCAGGAGAGTCTGCTGCCGCCCCTACTCCTTCGGGCCGCTCTCGCCGTCCTACGGTCTCCGCGAGCCTCAAGGACACTCACAGAAGCCGGAGACCCCTCAACGGAGAGCCCCAACACTCCTCCAGCTGGGCCAGGGCTGCAACGATCGAAATTCAGCCCTCCAAAGGCCCCCTGGAGCCATAATCGCCCCCCAGGATCACCGGGATCACAGGCAAGTCGCCATCTTGCGCATGCGCAGAAGATAGTCTTGTATTTGCTTCACAAGCTAGCACTGATGACGTTACCTAGTTGGGTCATGAAATGTCTGCAGGAAAATAACCCAGCTCTTAGAGCACTAAGGAACCTTCATTTCACCCCTGAATTACAAATATTCTCCTTTATTGACATTACTTGTATATCATGCAGATTCACACATCTCTCTTTTCCAACTAGGACAGTGATGGCTAACCTTTTTGCCATTGTGTGCCAAAAGTGGGGGGAACAGGGGGATGCTGGGTGCACACGTGCCCACACCCATAATTCTATGCGCCCTGCCCCCACCCATGTATGCGCGACACCCCCCCCGTGCTTCCCCCGCTTTTGGCATGTGATGGCACAGTGGGCCAGGTAGGCCTGTTTTTCGCCCTCCCCAGGCTCCATAGCCTTTCTAGGAACCTGGGGAGGGCAAAAACTGCCTCCCCCCCCCACCCAGAGGCCCTCCGGAGGCCAGAAACAGCCTGTTTGCCAACTTCCAGTGGGCCCAGAAGGCCCGAAAATCAGCTGACTGGCATGTGCATGTGCACCAGAGCTGAGATCATGTGCCCACCAATATGGCTCTGCGTGCCACTTGTGGCACGCGTGCCATAGCTTCGCCATCATGGAACTAGGACATGTAAGGGCCCCATTCCTTTGACATTCCTCAGAGATTGTCCTTCTTTGAAGTTAAGGAGATGAAAAGCCATTTCTGTTCCATCAAATAGGCAATAGTGGAGGCTCAGTGGTTCAGTGGCTAAGACGCTGAGTTTGATCGAAAGATCGGCAGTTCAGTGGTTCGAATCCCTGTTGCCGCATAACGGGGTGAGCTCCTGGTATTTGTCCCAGCTTCTGCCAACCTAGCAGTTCGAAAGCAGGTAAACAATGCAAGTAGAAAAATAGGGACCACCTTTGGTGGGAAGGTAACAGCATTCCGTGCGCTTTTGGCATTGAGTCATGCCAGCCACATGACCACAGAGACGTCTTCGGACAGCGCTGGCTCTTCGGCTTTGAAACGGAGATGAGCACCGCCCCCTAGAGTTGGGAACGACTAGCACACATGTACGAGGGGAACCTTTACCTTAGGTAAAAGTAGATTTTGACATTTATCTCCCCCCCCCCAAAAGGTAGATTTTATTGTTTTTACCTCAGGGCCGTCTTTCACGAAAGCAATACAACTTTTCAAGATAAAGAACGTTGCAATGCGTCTGAATTGGAGGAGAAACTTCAGCCACGTAGAATAAAATGAGGATGGGTGCAGCACATGAGTGTCACTTGGGGTGTTGCAGGTACAATCCTTGTGAGAATCAGAGTGTTACAAGCATGTCCAGAGTTTTTGTCCATAAAAAAATGGGCAGCTAAGGTATGCAATTCTTTAACTAGACAGGTCTGATTCTTAAAGGTAAAGGGTAAAGGTTCCCCTCACACATATGTGCTAGTCGTTCCTGACTTTAGGGGGCGGTGCTCATCTCTGTTTCAAAGCCGAAGAGCCAGCGCTCCGTGGTCATGTGACCGGCATGGCTAAACGCCAAAGGCGCACGGAACGCTGTTACCTTCCCACCAAAGGTGGCTCCTATTTTTCTACTTGCATTTTTTACCTGCTTTCGAACTGATAGGTTGGCAGAAGCTGGGACAAGTAACGGGAGCTCACCCCGTTATGCGGTGCTAGGGATTCGAACTGCCAAACTGCCGACCTTTCGATCGACAAGCTCAGCGTAGGATGGGAAACCGGGACCTTTTCCGACTGTTATAACCTGAATCTGGGACCAGTTGCTTTCCCCTTCTTTCTTGTCTCGCAGTTTTCCGTCTGGTATTTATCTTACTCAGAGCAGTCAAAACACTCAGCATGTGGCCCGTTCGGCACAGATTCTGTAACATCTCTGTTTATATTGTGTCACCAGAAAAAGGTGGGTGAGGGCTTCCTTGGAAAAGATGAAAAGGCTGCCAAGCAAATGCCAGGAGGTTTCTCTACAGACATTTGTGGGTGTCTCCAGCTTTTTTGGGGGGGGAGGCTAGAAGAAGGGGGCTTCACAACGCTCGGAGATCTGGACCTGAGAAGAAATAGAATGGGATGGGATGGGATGGAATGGAATGGAATGGAATGGAAGTAGAGTGGAGTGGAGTGGAGTGGAGTCGAGTGGAAGGGAAGGGAAGAGAAGAGAAGAGAAGAGAAGAGAAGAGAAGAGAAGAGAAGAGAAGAGAAGAGAAGAGAAGAGAAGAGAAGAGAAGAGAAGAGAAGAGAAGAGAAGAGAAAAGAAAAGAAAAGAATAAGGAATGGAATGGAATGGAATGGAATATGGAATGGAAGTAGAGTAGAGTGGAGTGGAGTGGAGTGGAATGGAATGGAATGGAATGGAATGGAATGGAATGGAATAGAATAGATTAGAATAGAATAGAATAGAATAGAATAGAATAGAATAGAATAGAATAGAAGTAGAATATGGAATGGAATGTGGAGTGGAGTGGAGTGGAGTGGAGTGGAGTGGAGTGGAGTGGAGTGGAGTGGAGTGGAGTGGAATGGAATGGAGTAGAATAGAATAAAGTAGAACAGAACAGAACAGAACAGAACAGAACAGAATAGAATAGAATAACTGAATTGGAAGGGACCTTTGGAGGTCTTCTAGTCCAATCCCCTGTGCTCAAGCAGGAGACCTTATACTGCTCCAGACAAATGGCTGTCCAGAGGGACAGAAGCTTTCAAGTCTAGATTCAAAGATGACTCAAAGAGTGCATGGACCTCAGGGTCCCTTTAATCCTCCCGAATCCTTGCTTTGTTGATTTTCAAGACTGGCATCTACTCTTGCAGTGTTGATTGACAGGTCTGGCAGCTACAGGTAGTCCTCTATTTATGACAGTTCGTTTAGTGACTGTTCAAAGTTACAATGCTAAAACCTATGACCAGTTTTCACACTTATGACTGTTGCAGCATCCCCATTGTCACGTGATCAAAATTCAGGCACTTGGTAACTGACTCATATTTTTGACTGTTATACTGTCCTAGGGACATGCGATCCCCTTTTGTGAACTTCTGACGAGCAAAGACAATGGGGAAGCCAGATTCACTTAACAACCAGGTTGCTAACTTAACAACTGCAGTGATTCACTTAACAAATGTGGGGGAAAAGTCATACAATGGGGAAAAATCACCACATTTTTTTTCACTTAACAACGTCAATCATCATCATCCTCTTTTAACGGCCCCATAATGCCTTGCAGAGTGGAGTCTGGGCAACTGACGGGAGCTGAGTGTTTCCTGGCCGGATGCCCTTCCCGTTGAAAATGCGGAGTTTTGTTCAGGAGATATATTCTCAGTGTGCCCAGAGAGAGAAATTTCTGCCTCAACCTAGGATCGAACTGACAGCCTCCTGATTGTCGGGTGAGAATTCCACCTCTAGGCCACCGCACCACTCTCACTTAACAACATCAATGTTGGGCTCAATTGTGCTCATAAATCGAGGACTGTGTTCTGACCTAGGCTTCCCCAGCAGCATGAAGCCGAGTCCTCGTCCCGATAAACCCCTTTTATTTAATTTACAGTGAATTCCTCTCCAGCAAAGTCTTTCCTCTCCCACAGTCTTTCAAGATAGTTCACAATTACCAACCTTTATCAGGCTGGGAGAGTGGCCCGGAAATGGGCCCATTTCCAGGCTTCCGGAACTCCTGGGAGGCCCATTTTTTGCCCTCCCTAGGCTCCGGAGGCTTTTCTCGAGCCTCCGGGAGGGTGAAAACTGCCTCCCCCAGGCTCCGGAGGCCCTCTGGAGGTTGAAAACGGGCCCATTTCCAGACTTTTGGAACTTCCAGGAGGCCTGTTTTTCACCCTCTCAGAGCCTCCATGCGGGCACTGCATTTACCGGGCAACTAAAATGAGCTGCATGGAGACTCCTGGGAGGGGCAGAGCCAGCCAGTCTTTGCAACTACCAGTTCGGCTAACCAGATATAAAATTAACATCTGGTTCCCCAAACCGGTCCGAACCGGCCCTGGATGTGATCCCATACAATCCTAGACAATCCCAATTAAATTTTGGCTTGCTTAAGTAATTATTGTGTATGCATACTGTACATGGGGCTCCCCTTGAAGAGCACTCGGAGGCTCCAACTGGTCCAGAATGCGGCCGCGCGGGTGGTTATGGACGCAACCCGCTGTGCCCGTGTGACACCCCTCCTGCGTGAGCTGCACTGGCTCCCAGTGGTCTTCTGGGTGCGATTCAAGGTGTTGGTTACCACCTTTAAAGCGCTCCATGGCACAGGACCCGGGTACCTTCGAGACCGTCTTCTGCCACCAATAGCCTCCCACCGACCAGTCCGTTCTCACAGAGAGGGTCTCCTCAGGGTGCCATCAGCCAAGTTATGTCGGCTGGCGACACCCAGGGGGAGGGCCTTCTCTGTGGGAGCCCCAGCCCTGTGGAATGAACTGCCCCCGGAAATACGCAAGATCTCCGACCTCTGGGTGTTCCGCTGCGCATTGAAGACCTTGTTGTTCCGCCAGGCAGGGCTGTCAATATAATAATTTTAAATTGGGGTATTTTAATTTTTAGAGTTTTAAATCAGCCAAATCTATTTAATTATTTTAATTTTTAATTATTGTTGTATCTTGTGTTTTTAAAAGTGGCTGTACACCGCCCTGAGTCCTTCGGGAGAAGGGCGGTATAGAAATAAAATTATTATTATTATTATTATTATTATTATTATTATTATTATTATTATTATTATTATTATTATTATTATTATTATTATTATATGTTTGCACACATACACATACACTCAAACGATCTGCGATCTCTCTCTTTGTCTCAAACGACACAGTGTCGCCAATTCTAGCTTTGTGAAGTTTCACGATGGCACCATAAAAATTGTAAAGCTATCCAAAAATGAATATATCTCATCATGCCTAGTATTAGAAACTTTTTTTCAAAAAAAAAAAAAAAATCTCCAGGTTGAAGAACTTAACTCATCGACCTTGCAATATAATGAACAAAGAAGTAAGCTAAGTCTCTATAGTCCTATTTTGAAAAAAAAATAAAAAATACTTACTCGCTGTAATTTCAATGGCCAGGTTCTGGGGGAATGTTAATTTTCTAAGTTGTCTTGATAAAAATAACACAAATTAAAGAAACAAGGAAATTTGAAATAAGCAACTCCCCAAAGGCCAAAGTTGGTTGCCAATTAGCATTGCTGTTTCCCAAAAAGTCAAGCAAATTAGATCCGGCATCCCTACGGATAACCGAGAGGTAACACAAAAGACGAATCCGAAGGGAGTTTCGTTTCAAGGTCTGGTTTCTTCATCCTAAGGCATTGAGTGTTTCTTCAGTGGTCTGCCCTCGTTTGATAGATCAGAATTACTAGGGAGCAGACAGGACAGCAAACAAGCGGACCAATAGGAAACCTTATATGTTGTGCAACCGTTTTCACCGGATAGTGATAAACTTACAACCGGCTCACTTTATTTAGTTAATTGTCATCCCAGCAGGCTTTGCTCCAGGTCAGCAGTGCCCGATCTTAACTTTCATATCCAGGTACAAAACAATAATTTTTCTTCTGAGTTTGTCGATCAGAAAGGTTGGCAGTTCGGCGGTTCGAATCCCTACACTGTTTCCCCTCCCAAAATAAGACATCCCCTGATAATAAGCCCAATCGGGCTTTTGAGCGCATGACAATAAGGCCAAGCGCTTATTTCAGGGTTCAAAAAAAATATAAGACAGGGACTTGTTTTCAGGGGGAAATGGTAGTACAGGTCTCCTGCATGAGCAGGGAGTTGAAGTCGGAGTAGATGACCTCCAAGGTCCCTTCCAACTCTGTTACTGTTATTTTCTCCGTCTTCTCCTTCTCCTTCTCCTTCTCCTTCTCCTTCTCCTTCTCCTTCTCCTCCTCCTCCTCCTCCTTCTTCTTCTCCTCCCCCTCCTTTTTTCTCTCCTCCTCCTCTTCCTCCTCAAACCCCTACTCCCTCCTAGCACTGATATTGTTACCTAGCTGGGTAATGAAATGTCTGTAAGAAAACAACTAAGCTCAGAAAATGCCAAGGACCCCACAGTCTTTGTCCTCCTCCTTCTCCTCCTCCTCCTCCTCCTCAAACTCTGCAAACTCTCACTCCCTCCTAACACTGATGTTATTACCTAGCTGGATAATGAAATGTCTGTAAGAAAACAACTAAGCTCAGAAAATGCCAAGGACCCCACAGTCTTTGTCCTCCTCCTCCTCCTCCTCCTCTTCCTCCTCCTTTTTTCTCTCCTCTTCCTCCTCCTCCTCAAACTCCGCAAACCCTCCCTCCCTCCTAACACTGATGTTGTTACCTATTTAGTAATGAAATGTCTGCAAGAAAACAACCAAGCTCAGAGAGCACCAAGGACCCCACAGTTCAACCCTGAGCTACAAATATTCTCCTCTATTGATTCAGCATTTTCATCTTATAGGTTCAAAATAACAAGTCAAAACAAAATGCATTGTTTTCCTCTGTTTTTAAAGGTGATCTCAGTATCTTCTTTTCTTACTCTCCCTGATAATCACACAAATGTATTATTTCTCTTCCAAATGACACAAGAATCAGAAACATTTTATAAATAGCACCCCAGACAGAGCAGTTAGGTTTATTTAACTGATCTCTGTGTCTTATGAAACCAACTTTTATTAAGTGGTGCATCGCAATAAGGACAAGTTTTGGTTGAGTTTGGGTGTTGAAAGAATGTGATTGAAATGTAAGTTAAACAACCCCTTTTGAAAGTCCAATGAACCTGGACCAGAAACAGAAATAAGACAATCTAAGCTTTTAAAAGGTCTCAATATTATCAGGAATTCTTTTAATTCACATGCCTGGAAATGCTCAGCCTTGCGTAAATATTATTGTATAGAATGTTTAACAATTTCCTTGACTTGGGAAGCCTTTAAAAAAGTCCCACCTATTAAAATTCAGAATCTAACCACACCAAAGAACCAACAAACCAATTAATGAATAAAAATGAAAAATAATAATAATAAAAATGAACCATGCGTGCTGCTGAGTTTCACATTCTCTGAATTTAGTTCAGAGATTGATAAAAAGCTTAGGCTGTCACCTGAGCTCACCCACTAACAGCTTACCTGTCGATCAACAAGGCAAGAGTTGAGAATCAACAAAACAAGGGTTTGGGAAGAGAAATGAGGTCCCCAAAGCCCACCCACTCTCAAGGTCAGGGTCGTTGGGAAGTGAACTGCTAGTGTGGGGAGTGTGAAGGTTCCGACAGATGCCCTAATTAAATCATGAGTCTTGAGCCAAGTTTCAAAAAGAATCCAATGATTTATCAGGAGCAACATGCCGGCATCTACTCAAATGAAGTCTGCTCTGCCCAACATAAGTTACGTTCCACCTTTGACCCCCTTCTTTTCAGTCTGTGTCATAAATCACATTCTCCAACGAAGCACTTCTGCGGGCTGTAGAAACACGCCTCACACCCTGGGCTTTGGTAATCTGAGTTTCACCATTGGAAGAAGGTATGTGCTTCCCACTTGCTTCTAATGACAGCTCGAAAGCGGACTAGAAATGCCTTTGCGAGTTGACAGGGCGTGGGTTGCATGGATTGGTTGAGGGTCAGTGCTGTCTCTGGTTGGCTGTGTGGTATAAACAGAAGGACACCGACAATGACATCCCCTAAACTACGCTGAAGATGTTACCTAGACTGGTAATGAAATGTTTGGAAACCAACCCCACAAGCTTGGAGAATGAAACTTCACTCTCAGATATCGAATCTATTCCAAGTGTATATATATATGTCTATATGTCTGTCTATATGTCTTATTACAGTCCGTTGCAGCACACACAATCAGACACAATCAAATGAACTTCAGCAAGATTCAAATTACAAAAGGAACTTCTTTACATGCAATACCATACAGCAGAAATCAGCATACAAAATCAGGAACACCGAAGCAATATTCACAGAAGTAAGTCATCACAGAGTAGAGAGATAGAGGGGCTAATATATTCTACAGGGGCTCCCATTACAGAGGCCAAACCAACTCTTATATACAGTTCAGCAAGTCTTAAGCCACGCCCAGGCTCCAAACTGTCTCTTATGGCCCCATACAAACAAATACTATGTTTCAGTTTCCAAACAGTCCCCATTGGCTGACCTAATCCAGTCTATGAATATTCATACTTTGACTTATCTATCTATCAGCTATCTATCTATCTATCTATCTATCTATCTATCTATCTATCTATCTATCATCCTTCCTTCCTCCCCTTCCTCCCTCCCTCCCTCCTCCCTCCCTCCTCTCTCCCTCCCCCTACCCATCCATCTATCTATCTATCTATCTATCTATCTATCTATCTATCTATCTATCTATCTATCTATCTATCTATCTAACCTTTGCTCTTGAGATGACTAAGTAGGGCTTATTTGGGGGGAAGGGCTAATATTAAGTGCACAGGTAAAAATGCTAGGATCTATCTATCTATCTATCTATCTATCTATCTATCTATCTATCTATCTATCTATCTATCTATCTACCTACCTACCTACCCACCTACCTACCTACCTACCTACTTACCTTATCTATCTATCTATCCATCCACCCATCTACCTATCTTTAACTACCTCCCTACCCTATCTATCTATCTATATCTATCTATCTATCTATCTATCTATCTATCTATTTATCTATCTATCTATCTATCTATCTATCTATCCATCCATCCATCCTTCCTTCCATCCTTCCTTCCTTCCTTCCTTCCTTCCTTCCTTCTTTCCTATGTATTTATTTTTACATGCATCATGATAGATGTAGCCAGATTTTTTTTCTATGGGATTCAGACTCTCTGATGGGAGTTTAAACTTACGGACCTTTGCTCTTGAGATGACTAAGTAGGGCTTATTTGGGGGGAAGGGCTAATATTAAGTGCACAGGTAAAAATGCTAGGATCTATCTATCTATCTATCTATCTATCATCTATCTATCTATCTATCTATCTATCTATCTATCTATCTATCTATCTAATCTATCTATCTATCTATCTATCTATCTATCTACCTACCTACCTACCTACCTACCTACCTACCTACCTACCTACCTTATCTATCCATCCATCCACCCATCTACCTACCTACCTACCTACCTACCTATCTTATCTAACTACTACCTAACTACCTACCTTCATAGCTGAAAAACTGTCATAAGTCATTTTTTTCAGTGCCATAGTAATTTCAAACGGTCACTGAATGAACTGTTGTAAATCGAGGTCTACCTGTAGTTACAAACACAGTTAATGCTATTTTCACCCTCCCAAAATTACATAAGGTCATTCTTCCCCAATCAGTAAATCCAGAGATCACCACTTCATTTTTTTATCCATTTTCAGTAGAAAATCCATGCCGAACAACAGGAATATTCTTACGGGGAGGAAAGGATCCATGGCAACATGTTTATTTTGCAAGTCCAACACACCTACCACATCCCTTGTTGTAATTCATGCTGCTTAAATGGCAGGCTGAAATAATTAAGCTTCCTGGTACAAGATAATTGCATTATGAGTTCTGGAGAACTCCGAGGCTAATGAATTATGAATGTTTAGAACCGCTGAAGTTTTCTGGAATGTTTTAAAGAAATCGGTTGATTCTATTTCAAAGCCTAACTCTATTGCTAACCCTAATCAGTGCCAGGCAGCATAAATTAGCTTCCACGATTGATATGAATGCAAAGGGGGGAGGGGGAGGGAAAGGGAGGGGAGCATGGGTTAAGGTTAAATGCAAAATAGACACTTTTTAAAACTAGATTAAAAAAGCTCCAAGCCTTGATTTGTTTTTTTTAACTTATTTTTAGGAAAAGTCTGAATTAATAAACTAAAATAATTTGAATTTTGGAATGCAGAGCACGAAGCTAAGGATTTAACTTACAGAAGTGCTGATTCCCACTAATATGAGAAGAATCCTCATTAAGAGTAAGAACATTAGAAGCAGAGGGTCAAAGCTACGTTGGGTTCAGCTACCTTGTGTAAATTTGCACAAGGGGCTGGAGAGGTGGTTGTTTGGGATTCTTTATTTTCGATCCCAGCCAGACGTGGGTTTCACATATTCTTACCACCAGTTCGCCCCCCACGCGCGCTCGCTTCATGCGCCCGGCCTTCTGCGTATGTGCTTTGCTCATGTGCGCGCCTTCCATGTATGTGCCCAGCCTCGAAAATGTAGCTAAATAGGATGGTCCTATTTATGCAGGCTGACCCGCAGTCGCCGCTACCGGTTCGCCCGAAGTGGTGCGAACCGGCTGAATACCACCACCGATCCCAGCATTGAACCTTGTGTTGCATTCAATGCTCTTGAGGATTCCTTCTATCCTTTATGCTCTATGACTTCAGGATTCCATGGTTCTATTTTAGCTGGACACCAGTCGGAGGAGATATCAGAGTTGGGAATGTCAATCATATTTGTGAGGAGTTCCTTCAAAAACCTGGACTGGATGACCTAAATTCCTCCCCTTCTATGGATGGTGAATGGAAATTAATTCATCCCCGGCCGCCCTGTTCTACCACCTAGGCTTATCTTTGCTGGAAAAAGGAAGGAAGGAAGGAAGGAAGGAAGGAAGGAAGGAAGGAAGGAAGGAAGGAAGGAAGGAGGGAGGGAGGGAGGGAGGGAGGGAGGGAGGGAAGGAAGGAAGGAAGGAAGGAAGGAAGGAAGGAAGGAAGGCAGAAAAAAAGGAAGGAAGGAAGGAAGGACCTAGATAGATTCCCACATTTGCATATATACAGTAGATAGATGGATGGATGGATTGAAGGATGGACTTAGAATACCCTTATTGTCACTTTAAATGTACACTAATCGGCATGCATTAAAATGAAATTTTGTTGCACACAGCTCTCAAAGGGTCACCACCTCCAATATACACTACATAAACATAACAAAAATAGAAACGAAACAGAGAAACTGTATTTCCTTTGAACACACGGTCTGGTTCAGATGTATACATGTACATGGAGAGAAAAACAAATCCTGTGAGTTTACAAGACTCACAAAGAAGGAAGGAAGGAAGGAAGGAGGAAGAGGAGGAAGAGGAGGAAGAGGAGGAGGAGGAGGAGGAGGAGAAGAAGAAGAAGAAGAAGAAGAAGAAAAGAAGAAGAAGAAGAAGAAGAAGAAGAAAGAAGAAGAAGAAGAGAAGAAGAAGAAGAGG
This sequence comes from Pantherophis guttatus, assembly GCF_029531705.1. The sequence goes on from NW_026844110.1 coordinate 1,068,236, forward strand.
AAGAGGAAGAGGAAGAGGAAGAGGAAGAGGAGGAGGAGGAGGAGGAAGAGGAGGAGGAGGAGGAGGAGAAGAAGAAGAAGAAGAAGAAGAAGAAGAAGAAGAAGAAGAAGAAAGAAGGAGAAGGAGAAGGAGAAGGAGAAGGAGAAGGAGAAGGAGAAGGAGAAGGAGAAGGAGAAGAAGAAGAAGAAGGCTTAAAATTTTAATGGGTTATTTTAAGGGTAATGGGTTTTAATGTTTTGGGAAGTCAATTCAATTTAATTCTGCTTTTAAATTTTTTAAAATTTTGTATTGTATGTATTTTAATTTTGGCTGTGCACCGCCCTGAGTCCTTCGGGAGAAGGGCGGTATACAAATTTAAATAATAAATAAATAAATAAATAAATAAAGAAGAAGAAGAAGTCAGGCTGTTTTCCAAAGCACCTGAAGGCCAGACAAGGAATAATGGATGGAAACTGACCAAGGAGAGATTCAACCTAGAAATGAGGAGGAACTTTCTGACAGTGAGAACAATCAACCAATAGAACAGCTTGTCTTCAGAAGTTGTGGGACCTTCATCACTTGAGACTTTCAAGAAAAGATTGGACTGCCATTTGTCAGAAATGGTGTAGGGTCTCCTGCTTGAGCCGTGGGTTGGACTAGATGACCCACAAGGTCCCTTCCAACTCTGTTAAACTGTTAAGAAGAAGAAAGAAGAAAGGGAGACCTTTTCTTCAATAGACTAGACATATCCAGTTCCTGCAACCCTTAACTTTACAACTATATGTTTTGGCCTCCAGCCTCCTGATCATGTTTGTTGCTCTTCTCTGCACTCTTTCTAGAGTCTCAACACTTTTTAAAAATATCGTGGTGACCAAAATTGGATGCAGTATTCCAAGTGTGGTCTTACCAAGGCAAAAAGTAGCAACCAGAATGAGAGAAAAAGAACTAGGGTGTTTTAAACTGCAAAATCAAAGCAACACTTACAAGGAATATATATATATATATATTTCCCCCTGCACTGACATTAAGAATAAGACACTTAATCTAGTCATTTGAAAGATGGCTCTGATAAATCCATTTGACTAAATAAAAAAACCCAATCTGCCTTTGATTTGCTCGTCCAAGATGCAGGAACAGAATACATGATGTCAGATAACTGAGTAACTCAAGACACATCGTTTTTATGATTAATGGACACTGCAAAAAATAAATGTATATTTAATACGCTTCCACAGAATAGACCCCGATTGAAATCGGTCGTGTTGGAAAATCTGAGATTCCCAGCAACGGTGGCTATTTTTAAATTAAATGACTGGCTTGTTTGATCTGCTATTCTATGACTGATCCCGCAAGTAAATGGATAGGAATCTCTGCAAGATTTTTTTTTTTTCCCCCCGTGAAGTTCTCTCAAGCTAAACTTAGAAATGAATTTGTGGACTCACATCAAATGGAAGCATTATGAAACCACTTCATTAAAGTGTTTTGAAAGTCTAGATGAAGATGAAAGGCAGGGGGAAAAAAATGTTTATCTTTTCGGTTTCACCTAAATTCAATATCTTTAAAACGCCACTTTGGACTGATGTCGGCTAATCAAAAACCTTGATTGGCCAAATTTGTCTACTTGTAGTATGGGCAGTCCTTAACGTACAACCGCAATTGAGCCCCAAATGCCTGTCGCTAAGTGAGAAATTTGTTAAGTGAGCTTTACCCCATTTTTATGACTTTTTTTTAAAAAAAATAGTTTTGATTGAACATTTTCCAACTTTAAAAACCACAAGTAAAGAAAAAAAATGATGAATACAAACAAATAGAAAAAACAAACAACACAACAGTATAATACAATTTTACAGCTTTCCGTATCAGCACATATATTCTGCTTTTCTATTTCACTATTCAATATTTGCCTTCTCATAGATTTTAACAATTCTAGTAGAAGTATATATATATATATTTTTTAATGATTTATATGCTGCCCTTCTCCGGAGACTCAGGGCGGCTTACAAGGCATTAAGCAATAGCCTTCATACTTTTGTATATTTATACAAAGTCAGCTTATTGCCCCCACAAACTGGGTCCTCATTTAACCTACCTTAGAAAGGATGGAAGGCTGAGTCAACCTTGAGCCTGATGAGATTCGAACTTACAATAATTGCAGACAGCTGGTGTTAATCACAATGCTTTTAGTTTGCTGAGCTACCAGGCCCCTGTAATAATTATATTATAATAATATAATGCTAATTATAACCGTTCTGATTTTACGTATACAGTATACAAGTGGCTAGAGAATAGAAGCCAAAACAAGAAATAAATGTTCAAAAAAATCATTGACAAGATAAATGCATACATTTTTACGACTTTTCTTGCCAGATTTGTTAACCGAATCACTGCTGTTGTTAAGTGAGTCACACAGTTGTTAAATGAATCCGGCTACCCCGTTGACTTCGCTTGCCAGAAGATCGCAAAAGGGGATTGCATGACCTTGGGACACAGCAACGGTCATAAGAACGAGTCAGTTGCCAAGCGTCTGATATTTGGATCATGTGATCGTGGGGATACTGCAAAGGTCGTAAGTGTGAAAAAACGGTCATAAGTCATTTTTTTCAGTGCCCCGTTGTAACTTCAAACTGTCATTAAATGAATGGTTGTTAAGTCAAGGGCTGCCTGTATGTACTGGGCTATACAAAGTCTGAATTTAGAGAAATAAATCACGATTCCAGTGCAGTGGTGGGATTCAAATAATTTAACAACCGGTTCTCTGCCCTAATGTCCAGCTGGGTAGGCGTGGCTTGGTGATCATGTGACCATGTGGGTGTGGCCAACTCAACGTCACTCACGTCGATGGCTGTTACAATGTAATAAGGGTTAAGCGGAGAGGCAGTTTCTGAAAGCAGGGCAATAAAGATTAGGCTAGAAACACCACCAGAATGTTTCCTCCCTGCCTTCCTTACAGGATTAGCCCTGTAGAGTGGAAAAAAACAAAATAAGTTTTCTTCCAACAACCGGTTCCCCGAACTACGTAGAAAGTTAACAACCGGTTCTCCCGAATAGGTGCGAACTGGCTGAATCCCACCACTGCAAACGTGTACATACAGACACACACAGAATGTACATTAATTGTAGGCACCAGACATGTTTAGAGAGCTTGAACACCTTCCTTTTTTCTACATAATTTATTCTACTTAGGCAAGCCATATGGAATGTCAAGATAATATGTAAGAAATTAACACCCTACCCCCAATTAGTTGGAAATTCACCCAACCATCTGTCTCTAGTGTTTGGTAGTTTTTGTAGAGGCATCAGCATTAATCTCCTAAAACACACCTGGGTAAAAGTTCTTTGTGTTCAGTCGCTAAGTCATGTCTGTTTTTGCACAATCCCATGGACCATAGCACGCTAGGTCACCTTGTCCTCCACTCCCTCCCAGATTTTACTCAAATTCATGTTCATTGCGTTCATGACACCCTCTAACCATCTCATCCTCTGTCGTCCCCTTCTCTTTCTGCCTTCCATCTTTCCCAACCTCAAGGGCTTCTCCAAGGAGTCCTCCCTTTTCCTTGGATGGCCAAAGTGCTTGAGCTTCAGCATCAGGATCTGTCCTTCCAAAGGACACTCAGGGTGGATTTTCTTTATGCTTAAGCAGTGGTGGGATTTAAGTAGTTTAACAACCTAATGATTGCCCTAATGATTTCTTCCAACAACCAGTTTGCCAAACTGCTCAGAAAGTTAACAACCGGTTCTCCCGAAGTGGTACGAACTGGCTGAATCCCACCACTGGCTTAAAGTAAAGACTCACTCGTGGTCAGCCAGTAAATCCCACAATCATGTGAAGATACGAATCTGGATCTTTCTAGTTCAAACCCGACACTTCAATCGTTGTGCAAGATGGGATCTCAGCGAGGGCAGAATTACCAGCAGTTTAAGGCAGAGAAGTAACTCTCCTGTTAAAAGATTTTTTGAACAAACTCCAAATTCCTAACTTATCAGTGTCCTTGATCTTAAAACTGCTAACAGTTCAGTCTCTGGGCTGCAAACCTTTGCAAGCTTGCATGGTTTACCACCTTGTAGGAACTATTTCTGCCAAAGATGTTATGCAAGATCAGCTGAAAGTGAAAATAACTCTGGGACTAAAATAAAGTAGCTATAAATATGCCTTTACTCTGGGCAAGTACTTTCTTCGCACAAAAACTGAAGAGTATGGAAAATGTGTCTTGCTTGGGTGGAAGAAATTCAGTTAAACTAGGAAGGGGGTTCACAGATAGTTAACACATAGAGATACTGTAGGTAGGTAGACAGACAGACACACCGACAGGTGTAGGTAAATAGGTAGGTGGGTGGGTGGGTGGATGGGTGGATGGATGGAAAGAAAGGCAGGTAGGCAGGCAGGATAAATGGATAGAGATAAGTAGATAGGTAGACAGACCGACAGACAGATATAGGAAGGTAGATAGCAATAGCACTTAGACTTATATACCACTTCACAGTGCTTTCCAGCCCTCTCTAAGCGGATTACAGAGTCAGCCTCTTGCCCCCAACAATCTGGGTCCTCATTTTACCACCTCAGAAGGATGGAAGGCTGATTCAACCTTGAGCCGGTCAGAATTGAAGTCCTGGAGTGAGCAGTAAGTTAGCCTGCAATACTACATTCCAACCATTGGCTCATCTTGGAGATGAGATAGACGATAGATAGATAGATAGATAGATAGATAGATAGATAGATAGATAGATAGATAGATAGATAGATGATAGATAGACGATAGATAAATAGATAGATGATAAATAGATAGAAAGATAGATAGATAGATGATAGATAGATAAATAGATAGGTGATAAATAGATAGAAAGATAGATAGATGATAGATAGATAGATAGATAGATAGATAGATAGATAGATATAGAGATAGACAGATAGATAGATAGATAGATAGATAGATAGATAGATAGATAGATAGATAGATAGATAGATAGATGATAGATAGGGTGTGAGAGAGATGGATACAGAGGATAGAGAGAGAGAGATGGATAGATAGAATAGATAGATAGATTATAGATGATAGATAGATAGATAGATAGATAGATAGATAGATAGATAGATAGATAGATAGACAGATAGATAGATACATGATGGACGGATGGACAGACAGATATGATATGATATATGTAATGTATATGTAATTCCAACTCTGTTATTCTGAATTAGAAAAATGTTGTCAGGGAGATGTTGGGAAGGGATGCTGAGTCATTGAATCACCTCAATGACAATGAAAAGTGGCCCAAGTAGCTTCCTGCTGAATTAGCCATGACAGCAAACCCCTGAATGTTATACGATGTTTACAGACAAAATGGATTCACTTAGCTTGTCAAGAAGCCACAAAGGTCCCACCTTTTGTCAGCTCTGCCAGAAAACAGACCTTGTTTACTCTGTGAGTAAGGGATGCGGCACAAACTCAGCAAATCCATGGATGGGATCCTGGATTTTGAGATTGTAGGTTGAAAATCACCACAATAATAGATGTGGCAATTCTTCCCATTTATCGTGGCTATTTTTCCCCCCTCTTTCTCTCTCTGTCTCTTTCTTTTTCCCCTGTGGTAAACTGTTATATTTGCCCTGTTTTGCCCTTGAGGGAAATTTGGAACAAAGGCCCTCTAAAACTTTCACTAACACAAATGGCTCGAGACACATCTGTAATTTAGATAGAACTAGCTGGTTAGCCGTGCTCCGCTACGAAACTATGTGATCAAGCTTGATAAATCGACACGTACAGCTTGAAAATTAATGAGCATTTATGATCGGCCTCTCCTTTCCCCTTCTTTCCCTCAGGGTTGCCCCACAGAAGCTTCTCCTCTCCTACCCCTTCTCTCCCTCAGGCTGGCCCCATTGAGATAGATGATAGATAGATAGATAGATAGATAGATAGATAGATAGATAGATAGATAGACAGACAGACAGGCAGGCAGACAGACATAGATAGATAGATAGATGATAGATGATGGATGGATGGATGGATGGATATGGATGGATAGATAGATAGATAGATAGATAGATAGATAGATAGATAGATGATAGATAGATGATAGATAGATAGGGTGAGAGAGAGATGGATAGATAGAATAGATAGATAGATGATAGATAGATAGATAGATAGATAGATAGATAGATAGATAGATAGATAGATAGATAGATAGACAGACAGGCAGGCAGACAGACAATAGATAGATAGATAGATGATAGATGATGATGGATGGATGATGGATGGATGGATGGATGGATGGATGGATAGATAGATAGATAGATAGATAGATAGATAGATAGACAGACAGTCAGACAGACAGATAGATATGATATATGTAATGTATATGTAATTCCAACTCTGTTATTCTGAATTAGAAAAATGTTGTCAGGGAGATGTTGGGAAGGGATGCTGAGTCATTGAATCACCTCAATGACAATGAAAAGTGGCCCAAGTAGCTTCCTGCTGAATTAGCCATGACAGCAAACCCCTGAATGTTATACGATGTTTACAGACAAAATGGATTCACTTAGCTTGTCAAGAAGCCACAAAGGTCCCACCTTTTGTCAGCTCTGCCAGAAAACAGACCTTGTTTACTCTGTGAGTAAGGGATGCGGCACAAACTCAGCAAATCCATGGATGGGATCCTGGATTTTGAGATTGTAGGTTGAAAATCACCACAATAATAGATGTGGCAATTCTTCCCATTTATCGTGGCTATTTCCCCCCCCCCCCTTTCTCTCTCTGTCTCTTTCTTTTTCCCCTGTGGTAAACTGTTATATTTGCCCTGTTTTGCCCTTGAGGGAAATTTGGAACAAAGGCCCTCTAAAACTTTCACTAACACAAATGGCTCGAGACACATCTGTAATTTAGATAGAACTAGCTGGTTAGCCGTGCTCCGCTACGAAACTATGTGATCAAGCTTGATAAATCGACACGTACAGCTTGAAAATTAATGAGCATTTATGATCGGCCTCTCCTTTCCCCTTCTTTCCCTCAGGGTTGCCCCACAGAAGCTTCTCCTCTCCTACCCCTTCTCTCCCTCAGGCTGGCCCCATTGATTCTCTCCTATCCTCTTCTCTCCCTCAGGCTTGCCCCACAGAAGCTTCTCCTCTCCTACCCCTTCTCTCCCTCAGGCTGGCCCCATTGAGTCTCTCCTATCACCTTCTCTCCCCTCAGGCTTGCCCCACAGAAGCCTCTCCTATCTTATCCCCTTCTCTCCCTTTCAGGTGGGGAGTAGAATGTCTAACTCCCAGCCCGCAGGCCGGATGAGTCATGAGCTGGCCACACCCATGCCCCAGTGGCAGTTGGAACAGAGTTCTTTTCAGGTGGGGAGGGAGAGTAGAACCTCTAACTCCTTAGTATCAGAGTGTGTTAATAATAATATGAGAAATACTAATGATCTGATGGTCATTTCAAAAAATCCTTTCTTAACAAACACCTAAAAGCCAAGAGGAACCTACGTGCCAAATTTCAAGTTTGTAGGCTTTACGGTTCTGGAGATTTCATGATGATGCGTGAGTGGTATTTCGCAATCAGTCTCTTTTACTTAAGGATGTTCTGTGACCAACGTAGGCAGTGCTGAACTTGATGTACTCAAATTGACGAACAGAAATCATGAGTCCTGTCCAATTTGGATTAGTCAGACTGTTTCTAGAATTACTATATCTGGGTCTGGGCACCACATTTTAGAAAATGGTGTCCAAGATATGAAATGCAGAATATAATTCAGAATAAAAGAATTAGAAGGGTTCTTGGAGGTCTTTTAATCAACCCTCTGCTTCAGCAGGAAATCCGATACCATTCCAGACAGATCGTTGTTCAGTCTCTTCTTAAAAACTTTCAATGTTGGAGCACCCACAACTTCTGGTGGCAAGTTGTTCTACTGTTTAATTGTTCTCACTGACAGGAAATTTCTCCTTAGTTCTAGGTTGCTTCTCTCCTTTTTTCTTGTCGTGGCCCTCAGATGCTTTGGAGAATAGTTTGATCCCCCTCTTCTTTCTGACAGCCCCATAAATATCGGAAGACTAAGATGAGAAGGAACTCAGAAGGAGAATCTTCTAAGGCAGTGATGGCTAACCGTTTTGCCAATCTCGTGCCAGAAGCGGGGGGAAGGGGGGGGTCAAGCAGACATGTGCCCACACCCATAATTCTATGCGCCCTGCCCCCACACAGGCATGCTTGACCCCCCCCTCTTCCCCCCTGCTCCTGGCACGTGATGGCCCGGTGGGCCCGGTAGACCTCTTTTTCTCTCTCCCCAGGCTCCAGAGCCTTTCTATGAGCTTGGGAAGGGCAAAAACGGCCTTCCCCACCCCCCCCCAGAGGCCCTCCGGAGACTGGAAACGGCCCATTTGCCAACTTCCGGTGGGACCGGAAGGCCCGTTTTTTGCTCTCCCCAGCCTCCAGAGTTTTTCTAGGAGCCTGGGGAGGGTGAAAACGGCCTTCCCCACCTCCCCGGAGCCCCTCGGGAGGCTGGAAACAGCCTGTTTGCCAACTTCCGGTGGGACCGGAAATGAAAATCAGCTGGCCAGTGCGCGCATGAATAATTAACAACCTGAGGTATGTTTATTTATTTATTTATTTATATTTATTCACTATCCAGAGTTTATAATAATTTATAATACCCTGTTTCCCCAAAAATAAGACATCCTCTGATAATAAGCCCAATCAGGCTTTTGAGCGTATGCACTAAAGTAAGCACCCCCCAGCAAAAAAATAAAAAATAAAATAAAAAAATAATAAAAAATAGTCCCCGCTATTTCCTCTGGTTAGAGTTACAGGGACAGAGCTGGAAATCATGGCTAGAGGAGCCCCGTCTTGCTCCGTGCGCCCCAAAATAATAAGGCCTCCCCAAAAATAAGGCCAAGTGCTTATTTCGGGGTTCAAAAAAATATAAGACAGGGTCTTATTTTCGGGGAAACACAGTAATACATTTTATAACGGATGCAAAACACTCCTCAGAAGCCTCCCTGCCCCATTCTGGAACACCTAAAATATATTATACTAGACTATTCTGAGGTGAGAATTGGTCATGACAGGCCTGGACTGTTTTGTCATGGATCATTTTGTACGCTCTCTGCCAAGTGAAGTAATGAGAACACAACATGCTATCATTTTGCGAGGTTAATTGATTTTGCTGGGGAGAGAAGAATCTCAAAATCTCATCAGGATCTCCCTGATAATTAAAAAAAAAAAAAAAAAAAACCCAGAATAAAATATCCAGATAAAATGAAGTTGCTTAGATCAGGGCTGTGTGCCAAAATGACTTTCCTTACAATCCAATGCTTTCAACAAACAGGACTCCAAATCAGATTGTCTTCAAATTGTACAAGTGGCAACCATCTATTAAAATTATTTGAAGGCCGTTTCAGATGGAAATGTAGAAAGTAGTAATTAATGACGTGCAGTTAATTGGGATTTAATTTTTGAAAAACCAGCAACCAAAAGCTTTTAAGTTTTAATAAAGTTATCCAGCATTTTAAAAGATGCCAAGTCTTTCTAATAAAGACTGGCACTGCAGTATTTAAATTCAGTTTCATGTTCTATATATCAAGTTTCTAGTCATTAACTTCTAGACATGTACGCTAAGAGCAACATAGTTAGATTCCAACATAATCTTCCCTCCTGATCAAAACAACACCCCAGACAAACTATGGAGCTATATTATGCTGTGGCCTCATGCTGTGGCCACAATCTCAAATCCTGTTGTGGTCCGCCAGCAGCCTGTGAAGCTGGCAGTGGAGTTGGACAGTGAGGAGGCTGGGGTGGAACATGGGCCAGTCCTGGAGTCTGGGGAAGGCCTGGACGAGGGCTCTGTATTGGAGGCAGAGATGAGGCCAGGGCCATCTGGGAGTTATGTGTGGACTCCGGAGCCTCCAGAGTCAGACAGCAGAGAGGCAGAGGAACAAGAGGAGACTGTTCCTAGTGCGCGCATGCACAGAGCTGCCAGAAGGCACGAACAGTTAAAACAAAAGGGACAACTCGGGAGTAAGGCCTGGAGATGATTGGTCCCTCCCATAAGGCTTAAAAGAGGAGCAAAGGCACATGGGCCCTTTGCAGGAAAGCAACGTTGTTAATTCTGTTCCCAGTCGGCATCTCTGTTTGATTCTGGACTCCGTATGGCTTTGCCAAGTAGGTCTTTGGCAGAGTGTCAAGGGAGATAAAGGTTGGTGATTATCCCAAAGGACTTCTCCCGAAGGACTTTTTGCAACTAATTAGGACTCAGCTGTGAATGAACGTAATTCACAGCTATTGCAATAAAAGAGGTTTTAGGGACTACTCATGTGTTTTAATGACTCAGGAAGCCTAGGTCACAACAAATCCTATCAGCAGAGGTGGGCGTCACATACTGTAACAACCGGTTCGTCTGGAACTGAAAACGTGAGCGTGCATTGAAAAACCGACGATTATATAGGACGTGATAGCACCAGGGTGGGTGGACAGGCCCAGCCACTGGTTGGCACTACCAGTTTGCATGAACCGGTCTGAACCGGCAGCAGCAACAGCAAAAATGCTTTCCTGTTCTTGGCATTCAGCTAAAGTTCTCCGTCTGGATCAATCCGAGAATACTGTATGCATAAAAATGGAAGGATGTTTTGATTCCCAAAATGGATGAATGGCTTCAAAAGTGGATGGACTTAGCAGAGTCCATCTAAATTAACTGCTTTGATTGAAAAAAAGAAAACAATTAATTTTGTTTCTACTTGGAAACCGCATTTGGGCTTTGTGCTTGAGGGAGAAAAAAAATGAAACTTTAATTTTGGGTTTTGCTGGCCAGCTGGGTTTGTTGTTACAGAAATGGCTAGTATCTATTATTGTTTAATAATAATAATACTTTTATTGTCATTGTACGTGTATACACAGTATACTCATACAACGAAATTCACTTAACACCCAAAGACCAGGTCCAACACACATAACAATCCCCAAACACACTCCCACTAACCACAATTCCCCACCCCTAAACCACCCAAACATCCACACAACAGACCAAGTAATGCTGTCCAACAGCTCCCTTTAGTTCATCGTTGAGTGCAATTATAGCTCTGGGATAAAAACTATTCGGAAAACGTGTAGTCCGAGTTTTAATTGTTCTGTCTCTTCTGCCAGAAGGCAACAGTCCAAAAAGATTGTAAGCAGGATGGGAAGAGTCTCTGAGAATGTTATGCAACTTCCTCAAACAGCGAGATTCAAAGATGTCGTCCAGGGCTGGTAGCTGGAGTCCGATGATATTTACGATTAAAAGTAAAGAGTTGAGATTGTATGTTATTACCTTGTTCTACTGCACCAAAAACTGTTGGAAGTCAATACTTTTTTTTCCTCTTTACTCTACACTTTTTCCTCTTCCCTTTCTCCTCTCCTGTTTTCCCATTATGTTCATTTTTCTCTATTTTATATTTTGATAAACTAATCAAAAAAATTGAACTGTGAACTGGGGTCATGTCTGAAGTGAGAGGTGTCAAATTCCACCCAGCCAGGGAGTAAAAACTACATAAATTCCAGTACAATTAGTCATCGAATTACAACTATCATTCAGCCCAGAATTACATTTGTATTTTACCAGTCATTAAGTGGGTCATCCTGTGACTGCACCCAATTTTACATCTTTTTCAAATCCATTGTCTACAAAATGTGCGTTTTGCCAGAAACTTGGAAGAAGTGGCAGGTTCCAGCCAAAAACTTAATGTCATTGAGGAAAGAAGGGGTTGCCATCAGAACGTCAAATCTAGGTTGTAAGCAGCTTTGGAATCGGCCCATCATAACGTTGATGAGTCATGAATCAAGGACTACTTTTAAGGTATTTTTTAAAGCTAGTCTGGGGTAAATTGTCCCTGTTTCATTGATAGTGAGTTCATTAACTCTGTGAAAGATTTGAAATGTGGTCTTCCTACAAATCTTCCTAGATTTCTTTCCACCTGGGCTATTCTGAGAGGGATTTAGGTGTTATGGTGGACCACCACTTAAATAAATAAATAAATTTATAAATAAATAAATTTATAAAGAAAGGAAGAAATTAAATAAAGAAAGAAATGAGGAGGAACTATCTGACAGTGAGAACAATCAACCCATGGAACAGAAGTTGCCTTCGGAAGTTGTGGGAGCTTTATCACTTGAGTCTTTCAAGAAAAGATTAGACTGCCATTTGTCAGAAATGGTGTAGGATCTCCTGCTGGAGCGGGGGGGTGGGGGGTTGGACTAGATGACCTATAAGGTCCCTTCCAACTCTGCTACTCTGTAAATCTGTAAATATGAGCCAGCAGTGTGCTGCAACTGTCAAAAAAGCCAACATGGTCCTAGGCTGAATTAATAGAGGGATAGCATTATCTCTGCTGCATTAGTGAGACTACTTGGAATGTTGGGTCTAGTTTTGGTGACTGTTCTGATCTACCTCCCCAAATATGACAAACCCTCTGAAGTGAACTCAAAAGATTCCTTTATTAGGCCCAGCAAAAAGTTTCTCCCTCAGGCTGACAAGTCCAGCTGGCTGGAAGATGAATAGTTATCTGCCACATTTATTCATATCCGCCCCCTGCCTTTTATCCCCTAGAGCTAGGGTGGGGCTTCACTAGCAGCAGTGGCTCTTCCGTCCCAAGGATCAGCCCATAGATTTCCACTGCTCCCCTCTCCTCTCCTCTGCCTTCTGTGCATCCGCGCATCAGGATGTCAGCACGTCAAGATGCATTTATCCTAGTGCTGACATGAGAAGGAGAACGCAAGTGTCTGCAACGGAACGGTTGCCTTTCACCTACTTATTTTAGCTGGAGATAATGTCCCCTAGGAGATGGATGGGAGGGGGAAAATTCTTTGAGTTGGAGCAGTAGATTAGGGGTGAATGATTGGGAAGATGGCCAATGAATGCAGAGGAGTGGGGGAAGGAAGAGGAGGGATTTTGGGTCAGCACCTCAGTGCTGGCTGCATGGAGTCAGTGTAAAAGTTGCCGTGCTAAATAAAATGGAAGTTTGTTTCAAAAAAGACTTTGTTTGAGATGCAATTTATTTGAAGACGGCCTGAAAACCTGACACAGATATTGGACCCAGCTGTTCCTCCTCTTCCTCATCAGCTACCTCCAGACCTGGGGGATGTTGACTTTCCATCTGAGGGCTGATGGATAGCTCAGGCTACGCCTCTGTCTCTCTCTCTCTGACAGCTCCATTCCCTCTTCCCCCTCAGAGCTCTCAGGTTGCCTTATGCTGACCCTGACTCCTCCTCCTGCTCTGATTCGGCTGCTGGAGGGGCCGGCGGCCAACAGGCCACAAACATGACAAACCCTCTGAAGTGAACTCAAAAGATTCCTTTATTAGGAATGCCGGCAGCCCCAGCAAAAAGTTTCTCCCTCAGGCTTACATGTCCGGCCCATAGATTTCCACTGCTCTCCTCTCCTCTGCCTTCTGCGCATCTGCACGTCAGGCACTGGACCCAGCTGTTCCTCCTCTTCCTCATCAGCTACCTCCAGACCTGGTGGCTGTTGACTCTCCATCTGAGGGTGACGGATGGCCTAGGCTCTGCCTCTCTCTCTCTCTCTTGGCCAGCTCCATTCCCTCTTCCCCCTCAGAGCTCTCAGTTGCCTTGATGCCGACCCTGACTCCCACACCTCTTCCCCCTCCTCTGATTCGGCTGCTGGAGGGGCTGGTGGCTGACAGGCCACAACATTGACCGTGTTACAGAAAAGACGCTGAAACCCTAGGAAAGAGTAGAGAAAAGGGCAACAAAGATGATCAGGGGTCTGGAGGCTAACTAGCATGATGAACGTCTAAGGCAGTGGTGTCAAACTCAAGGTGCTTAGATCTGGCCTGCAGGGCCACCCTGGAAACAGCAAAGGACCAGCCCGTGGTACCTCTGCCAGTGAAAACGGAGCTCTGTTTTCGCTGGCAGAGGGTTGCAAGAGGCCGTTGCAGCCAAAAATGGAGCTCGGGAGCCTGTTTTTGCAGAGCACTTGGGCCACCACGACATGAGTGACGTTGAGCTGGCCATACCCACCTCGGTCCTCCGAGGTCAAACACAACGCTGATGCGGCCCTCAATGAAATCGAGTTTGACACCCCTGGTCTAAAGGAACTAGGTACGCTTAGCCTAACAAAGTCAGGCTGTCATAGGGAAGTGAGTGTTGATTTATTCTCCAAAGCACCGGAGGGCGGGACAAGAAGCAATGGGTGGAAGCTCATCAGAGAGGGATCCAACCTAGAAATAACGAGGAATTTCCTGACAGTGAGAACGATTAATCAGTGGAACAGCTGGCCTCCTGTTTTTCTTCTGCACAAAACAAGAGACAGAGTAGGGGGGAAAGGGGGGGTTGTTTTCCTTACTACAATATTTATGGAAATATTTTGAAGAGGTAAGAGACACCGTGACTTTATTAAAGCCTTTTGGCCAAGTATCTGTGACATGCTGATTAACAAGCCAGTTAAGTAGGGGTTGGATGGCATAACAGAGCTGGCTCAAAAATCATCTTCAAAGGATGCTTGACGATGATTCTCATCAAACTCGAGAGAGCTATGGAGACGCAGCCAGCAAAGGTGTTGGAATTCATTGTGGGAATGTATTTCTATGCAACAACTACAGTAGCATTCAGCCAGTAGATGGCAGCTTTTACAAGTTTGGATCCATGCTCTTTTGTTCTAACTAGAGTTTCCTGTTTCCTGGTACAGTTGAGCAGTAAAGCACATGGTGACTGTACTCTTTTGTTTGCTCTGTATGGTGCTTTATATAAACAGAATTCCTAACAAAAGGAAAAGTGCAATAGAGATCAGTCACTACAATTCGACTGCAATTAATCTTGAAGAACCAGATGTGTTTGAGTTTGGGGTGCTAAGTTTGAGCGTGCACAATCACTGAGGAACCGTGGAAATAAATCATAGGTAGATCTGTGGAAATCTCTGGTGCCTTGACTAGATTCATATCAATGGAGAATTGATAGACTACTATACAGCAGGGATGGGTTCTACTTACCTTTACTACCAGTTTGCAATGGGGCTGCGTGCACGTGCTTGCTTTGCTCGCGCGCGCACGCACGCTTCTGCGCATGCACAGAAGCTTCCTGATGATGTCAGGGTCGGTGGGTGGAGCCTTCAGTCGGTTTTACTACCGGTTCTTGCGAACCGGTCCAAACCGGGGGCAACCCACCACTGCTATACAGGTGGTCCTCAACTTATGACTGCTCACTTAGAGACCGTTCAAAGTTTCAATGAACCTCTCTGGGGGTTTGGACGACCCAGTTCTGAAATTCTGATGGATGCCCCCCATAGTCACATGACTGCATTTTGGATTCTTGGCAATCAGCCCACATTTACGGCTGTTTGTAGGGTCCTGTGGTCATGTGTTACAATGGGTGTGCGTAAAATTGATCCATAGCAAATCATTAGTTCGCTTAATGACTGCGGTGTTTGCTTAACGACTGCTGCCAAAAAGGTTGGCCACACGGATGACCCATTTTACAGCTGTTATGTCTTACAATCAGGATGGGCAGGCACCCTTACGGTCATAAGTTGAGGACTATTGTTCTGACCCAGCTCCCCAAACCCTCTATATTTAAATCAATTATTCCTTTATTCGGAGCTCCAGCAGACCCGGCAAAAAAGTTTCTCTCAACGCAGGCTAACAAGTCTGTCCAGCAGGGAGATGAATAGTTGTGTGCCACATCTATTTATCTCCGCCGCCTGACTTTTATCCCGAGAGCTAGGGGTGGGGCTTCGCTAGCAGCGGTGGCTCTTCCATCCCAAGGACCAGCCCATAGATTTCCTCTGCTCTCCTCTCCTCTGCCTTCTGTGCATCCACGCATCAGGCACTGGACCCAGCTGTTCCTCCTCTTCCTCATCAGCCACCTCCAGACCTGGGGGCTGTTGACTCTCCATCTGAGGGCTGACGGACGGCCCAGGCTGTCTCTCTCTTTACCAGCTCCATTCCCACTTCCCCCTCGGAGCTCTCAGTTTGCCTTGATGCTGGCCTTGATTCCCACGCCGCCTCCTCATCCGATTCGGCTGTTGGAGGGGCCAGCGGCAACTATATTTATTGATTCAAGCTTGGTTTTTCCTGTATCATCAAACTGAGATCTCGATCTGAGCTGCTTTGGATATCTAACTCGAATCGGATCTCGCCCTCTGATCAGATTTATTTTTCCGACATTTGCATTGAAAAGGCATCTGATGCAAAGCTGATCTCTCAACTCATATTCTTTCGATTTAGTGTCAAACTGAGGTCCACCCAGCGATAGTAACTTCTATATCCCCAGAGTTATCTTGAGGTAAGAAGGGGCAGCCTCTAAATTTTACAAAGAAATAAAATAAACATATTCCAGCTGTTCAAACTTATAAGCATTTTCGGCTTACATGTCAGAGCTAATTTTTTGTAAATTCTTTAAGAAAAAACAAGAAGTACCAATTAAGAGATTAAAACTTGCATTAAAATTTCCTGTTTTGGCAGCAAAAAACAGCACCCCACCCCCCCTTAACTTCAATATCTGGCCATTTCTTTTCAGGCAGTCTGGTCAATGGATGGAGAGAGAGGGGGGAAAAAAAACTTCCAAATTTCATATTGCAATCACGCAGACACCGCTTTGAAAGGACAAGCCAGACGAATGCTTTTAGCACCAGCCTAACCACTTTTCAATCAACTCACTCAATAAAAGAGGTCAGTAAATGTATCTTTTTAGAGGAAGAAGGTAGTTAGAGAAAGTGGATTTGAAAGCCATTCTGCTTTCTTCCCCACGCAAAAGAAATTCCCTAATTTCTTTTCATTCCAAGATAAGCCCCCCCCCGAAAAAAAACCCCCAGACCAGGGGTGAAATCCAGCAGGTTCTGACAGGTTCTGGAGAACCGGCAGCGGAAATTTTGAGCAGTTCGAAGAACTGGCAAATACCACCTCTGGCTGGCCCCAGAGTGGGGTGGGAATGGAGATTTTGCAATATCCTTCCTCTGGCGTGGGGTGGGAATGGAGATTTTGCAGTATTCTTTCCCTGCCACACCCACCAAGCCACACCCAGAGAACCGGTAGTAAAAACATTTGGATTTCACCACTGCCCCAGACATCCTATTCCATTAAAAGTGTCATTGTCCTTGGGCTGAAAATATGATCGTGTTGGGATTTATTTAATTGATTCTCATGGCACTTTTACTGTATTTTATAGATCACTCAACATGATGAATATACATAGTAATCCTTCCTCCTCCTATTTTCCCTGCAACAACAACCCTGTGAGGTGGATTCGGCTGATATAGAGGGACTGATGCAAAGTCACTCAGTTGGCTTTCATGGCTGAGGCGGGAATAGAACTCACCGTCTCCTGGTGATTGGCCCAAAGTCACCCAGTTGGCTTTCATGGCTGAGGCGGGACTAGAACTCACGTCTCCTGGTGATTGGCCCAAAGTCACCCAGTTGGCTTTCATGGCTGAGGCGGGACTAGAACTCACCGTCTCCTGGTGATTGGCCCAAAGTCACCCAGTTGGCTTTCATGGCTGAGGCGGGACTAGAATTCACCGTTTCCTGGTGATTGGCCCAAAAGTCACCCAGTTGACTTTCATGGCTGAGGCGGGACTAGAACTCACAGTCTCCTGGTGATTGGCCCAAAGTCTCCCAGTTAACTTTCATGGCTGAGGCGGAGAACTCACAGTCTCCTGGTGATTGGCCCAAAGTCACCCAGTTGACTTTTATGACTGAGGTGGGACTAGAACTCACAGTCTCCTGGTGATTGGTCCAAAGTCACCCAGTTGACTTTCATGGCTGAGGCGGGACTAGAACTCACAGTCTCCTGGTGATTGGCCCAAAGTCACCCAGTTGACTTTCATGGCTGAGGCGGAGAACTCAGTCTCCTGGTGATTGTCCCAAAGTCACCCAGTTGACTTTCATGGCTGAGGTGGGACTAGAACTCACTGTCCCTTGGTGAATGGCCCAAATTCACCCAGCCAGCTTTCACACTTAAAGCAGAACTAGAACTCACAGTTTCCTTGCACCTTAACCACTAGACCAAACTGCTCAGGAAGCCTCCAGCATTTCTTTAGGTCCTGACTTTTTACAACAGGTACAATAAGAGGAAATCTTTAAGAAGTCCTTTATCTCCTTGACTCCAACACTTTGCTCAAAGTAGAATTGAATACAAAATATGGGAAGGGACCTTAGAGGTCTTCTAGTCCAACTCCAGGCTCAAAAAGAAGACCCTATACAATTCCAGACAAATGGCTGTCCAGTCTCTTCTTAGAAACCTCCAGTGATGGAGACCCACAACTTCTGAAGGCAAGTTGTTCCACTGATGAATTGTTCTCACATAAATGCCTCTCAGCATTCACCTGGTTGAGAGCACCCATCAAGTCAAATCTGATCACTATTTAGATAGCCATGTGAACTAAGAAGAAATTTCCTAACAGTAAGAACAATTCACCAGTGGAACTGCTTGCCTTCAGAACAGGAGTGAAATCCAGCAAGTTCTGACAGGTTCTGGAGAACCAGTAGCGGAAATTTTGAATAGTTCAGAGAACCAGTAGTGGAAATTTTGAGTAGTTCGGAGAACCAGTAGCGAAAATTTTAAGTAGTTCGAAGAACCGGTAGTGAATATTTTGAGTAGTTCGGAGAACCGGTAGCGGAAATTTTGAGTAGTTCGCAGAACCGGTAGCAGAAATTTTGAGTAGTTTGGAGAACCGGTAGCGGAAATTTTGAGTAGTTTGGAGAACTGGTAGCGGA
Organism: Pantherophis guttatus; assembly: GCF_029531705.1. Next base: position 1,086,888 of record NW_026844110.1, read on the forward strand.
AATTTTGAGTAGTTCAGAGAACCGGTAGCAGAAATTTTGAGTAGTTCAGAGAATCGGCAAATACCATCTCTGGCTGGCCTCAGAGTGGGGTGGGAGTGGAGATTTTGCAATATCCTTCCCCCAGGAGTGGGGGAAGGTAGCGGAAATTTTGGTAGCGGAAATTTTGAGTAGTTCAGAGAACCGGTAGCGGAAATTTTGAGTAGTTCAGAGAACCGGTATCAGAAATTTTGAGTAGTTCGGAGAACTGGCAAATACCATCTCTGGCTGGCCTCAGAGTGGGGTGGGAATGGAGATTTTGCAATATCCTTCCCCCAGGAGTGGGGTGGGAATGGAGATTTTGCAGTATCCTTCCCCTGCCATGCCCCCCCCCAAGCCATGCCCACCAAGCTACACCACACGCACCAAGCCACGCCCACAGAACTAGTAGTAAAAATATTTGGATTTCACCACTGCTTCAGAAGTTGTAGATGCATTATCGCTGGAGGTTTTTAAGAAGAGACTGGACACAGCCACTTGTCTGAAATGGTATAGGGTCTCCCGTTTGAGCAGGGGGTTGGACTAGAAGTCCTCCAAGGTCCCTTCCAACTCTGTTTATCTATAAACTATGTTGTAGATGGCCCCGAGTTCTGAAAAGTGAAGTTGAGCATTTCTTGAAGGAAATGTCTCAAATATTATCCATCCGAAGCATTCACGCAAGCTTAAAGGAAATCAGAAATACCACGACTATAGTTAAAAGCAGTGGTGAAATCCAATTGTTTTTTACTACCAGTTCTGTGGGCGTGGCTTGGTGGGCATGGTGTGGCTTGCTGAGTGTGGCAGGGGAAGGATATTGCAAAATCCCGATTCCCTCGTCACTCCTGGGAGAAGGATATTGCAAAATCTCCATTCCCACTCAGCTCTGGGGCCAGCCAGAGGCGGTATTTGCCGGTTCTCAGAACTATTGAAAATTCCTGCTACCGGTTCTCCGAACTGCTCAAAATTTCCGCTACCAGATCTCCAGAACATGTCAGAACCTGCTGGATTTCACCCCTGGTTAAAAGTCAAAAGATGATATCTATAGTATTTTATAGTATCACTACACACTTGAATTTCTTTCAAAAGGAGGAGCAAATGCACATGTCAAGATTCGGTGTCGTCTCAAATAAACTGCATTTCAAACAAATAGTCCTTGATCAAAATCTTTCATTTATTAGGCACAACAATCGAAAACTCCGACTCAGTTGCAGCCAACACTGACTTCCTGATCCAAACCCTCCCTTTCCTTTCCCCACTGCTCTGCTTCTCATTGGCCATCTTCCAAGTCACTCTGCTGTTATCTACTACTTCAGCTCAAAGGAATTTCCCCCCTCCCAACCCATCTCCTAGGGGATAGTATCTCCAGGGAAAATAAGTAGGTGAAAAGTCAAGCGTCCTCTTGCCAGATGCCCCCACCTTCTCCTTCTTATGTCAGCACTGGAGTGAATGCAGCTTGAAGTGCTGACATCACACATATGTGAAGGATACAAGAAGACAATACTCTGTGTAGGATAGAGGTGTCAAACTTGATTTCATTGAGGGCCACATCAAGGTTCTGTTTGACCTTGGGGGGGCTGGGGGGGAGTGGCCAAGGGGCATGACCAGTTCGACGTCACTCGTATCAGGGGCACCTGTGTTGGCCAAGAACTAAGGCAAGACTTCCCTGAGACCCTTCCTCCCTCTCATTATAATATCCTTCCTTCCTTCCCTTCCCTTCCCTTCCCTTCCCTTCCCTTCCCTTCCCTTCCCTTCCCTTTCCTTTCCTTTCCTTTCCTTTCCTTTCCTTTCCTTCCCTTCCCTTCCCTTCCCTTCCCTTACTTTTCTTTTCCTTTCCTTTCCTTTCCTTTCCTTTCCTTTCCTTTCCTTTCCTTTCCTTTCCTTTCCTTTCCTTCCCTCCTTCCTTCCTTCCTTCCTCCCTCCCTCCCTCCCTCCCTTTTCTTTTTCCTTCCCTCTTCCCTCTTCCTTCTCCTTTCTTCTTCCTTCACCTCTTTCCTTCTTTTTCCTTCCTTGCTTTCTTTCCATCTTTCCTTCTTTGTCTTTCCTCTTCCCCTTTCTCCTTTCCCGTCCCTTCTTGGAGGCTCAAATACAAAGAGGGGAAACATTTCTCCTTTTGTTTCGTTTTGTCTTTCAGCTTGTTTTGCTAGCCCTCTGCCAGCAAAAATGGAGGCCGGCGGGGCCCACACGCAGTCCTCCTGAGCTCCGTTTTCGCTGGCAGAGGCACCATGGGCTGATATTTCGCTGTTTTCAGGGTGGCCCTAAGATCTAAGCACCCCGCGGGCCGTATCCAGCCCACAGGCATTGAGTTTGACACCTTTGGTGTAGGACATAGCAGCTGGTGTGACCTAACACTGTGTGTCCATGTTACATTGACGACAGAGTTCCAGAAATTTGTTGAAGGAAGTTTCGGTAGGAATGTGAATTTAGATAAAGGCTATTTTGTCAGCTCAGTCACCGCTGCCCAACAGCCTCGATTTAATTGCTCTTCCTTGATGATAATGAGCCTTTATGTCCATCCAAATCAGATCAAAATTGAGGCTGATTGCACTTTAAAGATTCCTCTTATAAATCATTACGCTTAGTTTTTCCCTCTCTGAAGACCGCTGCTGTACAATTCTCTCCTCCCTCCCCTTAATGAACGAATGAATCAATGAATAAATAAATATTTTAAAAGGAAAGTTTTTGGTCAATTTGACAGAAGGGCTAATATTCATTCCCCACTAGCAGCTCGATGAAGCAGACCTCCTGGCTGGCATGAGGGAATTGGACTGTTAAAAAGAGTGAACGGATCAAAGTGTGCGTAGCATATTATCCAGCAGCAATAGCTCATGTTAACATAGGAAAGGATTTACTAAGGCATTGATTCCTTCCTTCCTTCCTTCCTTCCTTCCTTCCTTCCTTCCTTCCTTCCTTCCTTCCTTCCTTCCTTCCTTCCTTCCTTCCTTCCTTCCTTCTGTTCTGTCCCCTCCCATGAGTGGCCTTGCAGAGGCTCAAATAGCCCGGCAGTAACAAACGCAGGTTAGAGAGACTGAAGCTGGCCCTTTAATAAATAGTTCTCTTCCAAAGTGTAGATCAGTCCAATAGTTACCGGGCAATGTTCCAAAGGTCTTGGCAGACAGCCAGCAGGCTAATGCAGGAATGCAGACTCTTGTCAAAAAACTCCAAACTAACAGTTGTAACTCCACTGCATCCGAAACGCCAACAAATTGTTCACCACGCTTTTCCAGCCCAGTCACATCCCTTTTATACTTTGTAGGGTGTGGCCCTACGTCTCTTGACCACACCTCTTGGGACGTGGCAATAGCTGTTCTTTACGACGTCTACCACGTCTTTCTCTTGCATCCAATAGGGGCTCCCCCTCGTCGTTACCAGTCTGTTTCCTCCTCAATTTGGCTGGGGTCCATAGGCACGTCAGCAACTGTCAGTTCTTGCTGACTCACCAGTGAAGACAGCCCCTCCGGCACATAGCTCGTGACAGCTTCCTCCTCCACCATATCATCCTCCGAATCAGCATGCAAAGATAAATCAGCCTCCGGGGCCGGGGTCACAATACCTTCCATGAATGAATGAATGAATGAATGAATGAATTGGAAGGGACCTTGGAAGTCTTCTAGTCCAGCCCCCTGCTCAAACAGGAGATACTATACTATTTCAGACAGACGGGAGGTTGAACAACTAGCCTCGTGGTGCGACCGGAACAATCTGGAACTGAACACACTCAAAACCGTAGAAATGGTGGTAGACTTCAGGAGAAACCCTTCCATACTTCCACCTCTTACAATACTAGACAACACAGTATCAACAGCAGAGACCTTCAAATTTCTAGGTTCTACCATATCGCAAGATCTAAAATGGACAGGTAACATCAAAAACGTCATCAAAAAAGCACAACGAAGAATGTTCTTTCTGCGCCAACTCAGAAAGCTCAAACTGCCCCAAAGAGCTGCTGATCCAGTTCTATAGAGGAATTATTGAGTCTGTCATCTGCACCTCCATAACTGTCTGGTTTGGCTTTGCAACCCAACAAGACAGACACAGACTTCAGAAGATAATTAGAACTGCAGAAAAAACAATGGCTACCAACCTGCCTTCCATTGAGGACCTGTATACTGCACAAGGCAAAAAGAGGGCTGTGAAAATATTTACAGACCCCTCGGATCCTGGACATAAACTATTTCAACTCCTACCCTCAAAACGACGCTATAGAGCACTGCACACCAGAACAACTAGACACAAGGACAGTTTTTTCCCAAACGCCATCACTCTGCTAAACAAATAATTCCCTCAATACTGTCAAACCTATTTACTAAGTCTGCACTATTATTAATCTCATCGTTCCCATCACCCACCTCCTTCCACTTATGACTGTATGACTGTAACTTTGTTGCTTTGTATCCTTACGATTTATATTGATATTGATTGTTTCCTGATTACTTATTTGTACCCTATGACTATCATTAAGTGTTGTACCTTATGATTCTTGATGAACGTATCTTTTATGTATACTGAGAGCATATGCACCAAGACAAATTCCTTGTGTGTCCAATCACACTTGGCCAATAAAAAATTCTATTCTATTCTATTCTATTCTATTCTATTCTATTCTATTCTATCTATTCTATTCTATTCTATTCTATTCTATTCTTCTATTCTATTCTATTCTATTCTATTCTATTCTATTCTATTCTATTAAGTGACTGTCTAGTCTCTTCTTAAAAACATCCAGTGATGGAGCACCCATGATTTCTGGAGGCAAGCTGTTCCACTGATTAATTGTCCTCACTGTTAGGAAGTTTCTCCTTAATTCCAGGCTGCTTCTGTCTTTGCTTAGTTTCCAACTACTGTTTTTTGCCCTGCGCGCTGGTGCTTTGGAGAATAATTTGACTCCCCTCTTCTTTGTGGCAGCCCCTCAAATACTGGAAGACTGCTATCATGTCACCCCTAATTCTTCTTTTCTCTAGAATAGCCAGACGCAAATCCTGCAGCCATTCTTCCTATGTTTTAGACTCCAGGTCTTTGAACATCTTAATTGCTTTTCTCTGAATTTTTTTCCAAAGTCTCAACCTCTTTTTTGTAGCATGGTGATCAAAATTGGTTGCAGTATTCCAGGTGTGGTCTTACTAGGGTTTTATAAAACAATAATAATACTTCACATGATCTTGATCCTATGCCTCTGTTTATACAACCCAAGATTTTATTAGCTTTTTTGGCTGCTGCTGCACATTGCTGGCTCATATTCAAGAGATCATCCACTAAGAATCCAAGGTCCCACTCACAGTTGCTGATTTTGAGCCAGGTCTCGCCTATTCGGTACTTATACCTTTGATTCTTCCTGTCTAAATGTAAAACTTTGCTTTTCTCTACATTGAAATTCATTTGGTTGGATAGGGCCCGTTGTTCAAGTTTGTCAAAATCTTTTGGGATCTTGAGCTTGCCTTTTTGGGGAGTTGGCTATTCCTGCCAGTTTAGTGTCATCTGCAAATTTGATGAGTTCTCCTTCTATTCCCTCATCTAAGTCATTATGACTTCCTCCTCCTTCATGTGGCCAATGGCTCTCCAGAGCTTCTAATAAGGCCAGGATGACCCCAATAATAAGCAGATTATGTGTATGTACCACATCTGTTCCATCACTAAGCCATAATCCACCCATCTTTAATTTGTTGGCACTGGGAAGCTGCCTTAAGCTGAAAACTAATTTAGCAAGGTTTATTCACCTGGTCAATGCATTATCCTGTGAGTTAGATCCACACGATGCAGAAAAGCACACGATAAGAAAAGTAAGATCATGGCATCCGGCCCTCTCAATTCCTGGCAAATAGATGGGAAGAAAGGGAGGTAGTGACAGATTTTATTTTCCAGGGCTCCAAGATCATCGCAGATGGGGACTACAGCCAAGAAATTAAAAGACGCTTGCTCCTGGGGAGGAAAGCTATGGCCAAGCTAGATAGCATACTAAAAAGCAGAGACATCACCCTGCCAACAAAAGTGCGTATAGTCAAGGCGATGGTTTTCCCAGTTGCAATGGATGGCTGTGAAAGTTGGACCATAAGGAAGGCTGAGCGCCAAAGAATTGAGGCCTTTGAACTCTGGTGCTGGAGAAGACTCCTGCGAGTCCCTTGGACTGCAAGGCGATCCAACCGGTCAGTCCTAGAGGAGATCAACCCTGACTGCTCTTTAGAAGGCCAGATCCTGAAGATGAAACTCAAATACTTTGGCCATCTAATGAGAAGGAAGGACTCCATGGAGAAGAGCCTAATGCTGGGAACGATGGACGGCGAAAGAAGAAGGGGACGGCAGAGAACGAGGTGGCTGGATGGAGTCACTGAAGCAGTCGGCGTGAGCTTAAATGGTCTCCGGGGGATGGTAGAGGACAGGAAGACCTGGAGGAATGTTGTCTATGGGGTCACGATGGGTCAGACACGACTTCGCAACTAACAACAGCAAGACCCACACATTCTCTCTGCTAGAAGCTGAACGGTGGCACTGTTGTTCCTCCTTGATTCTTGAGATGTTATTGATGGAAGTGAGGTGAAATCCCTCAATTAGCCAGGAACCTTTTATCTGAAAGCTTGGCGAGGATGCCAGGTCTAAACTAGGTGTTTGCTGTGGCATCCCCATGGCGATGGCAGTCTTTGATGCAGCCTTCCTTCCCTCCCATTAATTCCTTGCTTTGACTCCTACCTGTATTCTTTCATCTGCAATTTTCCTCCTTTCTTTTAACATTCTAGGTCATCCATCTTTCTGTCACTTAACTAAGGTCCAGGTTTACCTGTTAATGAGGGAAAGAATCAGCAGGAAAGTCGCTCAATGAATGGAGTGTAATAATAATAATAAAAAAATAACCGGCACAATATAAAATGGGATATTTGGCAAGAAGTAAAAAGCACTAACTCGCCACAGCACTTAATGATATTTAAGCCATGGTCAGATAATTATCCCAAAAATATAGAAAAGGCCCAGAACTATATGGAAGGCGTTGCATTTGACACATAAGTTAAGCTTCCTTTCTCTTCCTTTCTCTTTCTTTCTTTCTTTCTTTCTTTCTTTCTTTCTTTCTTTCTTTCT
>NW_026844110.1:1134117-1139117 GCF_029531705.1 Pantherophis guttatus
AGAGGCAGGGAGAAATTTCCTGCTACACTACGAGAAAATGCAACACATTTTTCATTTCTCTTGCCCGGTTCCCAGGCCATGTCTTCTGAGCATCACCTACTGTGTCTTGTGGTACTTATGACAACAGCGAGCTAATTTGTGTCGCAAGGGTGCTGAACTTTTGTCAGCATAAGCCACAGCAAAGGCACAATATCCATGCTGAAATAATTTCATCACTGCTGACAGTCTGGGGTTCTGGAGAGGTTGTGCTTATAATCCAGTTCTGTTATCTTTTCATTAAGTAGGTAGAGATGTATCTTCCCAAGTGAAAATTGCCAGGTAAAAGGAAAAAGAAAAATAATTAAAGCAAAGTCCCACGATGATAAGACTTCATTGTTCGATGAATTTGAGTTGAGAAGACAGCATTTGCTCTCCCTCACTCCTTAGCCTTGTTCACACAATACTGGTGAATGAGATACAGGCAGTGTTCAACTTACGACCTCAATCGAGCCCAACATTTCTGTCGCTGAGCGAGACAGTTGTTCGGTGGGTTTTGCCCCATTTTACGAACCTTTCTTTCTGCGGTGGTTAAGCGAATCACTGCAGTTGTTAAATTAGTCATGTGGTTGTTAGGTGAATCTGGCTTCCCCGTTGACTTCATTTGTCAGAAGGCCGCAAAAGGGGATCACGTGACCCCGAGGACACAGCAACTGTCATAAATATGAATCAGTTGCCAAGCATCTGAATTTTGATCACATGACCACAGGGATAATGTAGTGGATGTAAGTGTGAAAATCGGTCAAAAGTCACTTTTTTCCAGTGGCGTTGTAACTTTTAAGGGTCATTAAATGAACTGTTGTAACTCAAGGGCTACCCATAACTAAGGTGACCAATTGTTCTCCTTTAGGGAGGACAGTCCTTCTTATGTAAGTTCTGTCCTCTCTTGAATATTGTCCTCCTACATGTCCTCCTTTTTGATATTTGAAGGCTAATCTGTAAATCTCCGTATTCGATCAATGCTGATCCAATCCGTTGCGCGTGATATGATGTATTTGTATTTGACTTGATGATTCGTCAAGGCTCGGTACAGTGTGGCGAGACGCGATTATGAGATGCATGCACTCTGTTGTGACCCAGGCCCAAGTAGTTAGTATTAAATACGAACCGTTCGAAAACAAACAGACTTCATTAGAACAGCTGAGAATTAACTCATTCTCAGCGTAGTCCAAACTAAATTAAAGCAAATTCTTCAAAACATCATTCATCAGTTTATCACCTGACCTTGGGATAATTAGGCAAACTGCCAAAGTCTTTTCTTGGCAAAAGTTCAGAAGCAGAAGACGCCGACAAGAAATGAATACAGTGAAACAAGAAAGCCCTACTAAGCAGGTATGTACAAAAGTAGGAAGGCTATTGCTTAACGCATTGTAAGCCGCCCTGAGTCTCTGGAGAAGGGCGGCATATAAATCGAACCAATAAATAAATAAATAAATAAAATCTCTCAACGTTGTTTTCCGGCAAAGAGGGCAAGAGCCGTTGCTGGTCTTTTAAGACTTATGGGAGGGTCCAATCATCTCTTGGCCCTACTCTCTGCTGTCAGGTTTCGATGTCACCTCAAATAAATTGCACTCCCAAACAATTAATCTTTGCTGAAATATTCCATTTATTGAGTACGACAGATCTGGCCCCGACTTCGTCGTAGCCGATACTAACCCTCTGACCCCCAAACCCTTCCCTTTCCATTCCCCAATTCTCATCTTCTCATTGGCCATCTTCCAAGTCAGTCTCCCCAGCTTCTGACCTCACCCCACAGGAATGTTCCCCCCTCCCATCCCATCTCCTAGGGGATATTATCTACAGAGAAAATAAGTAGGTGAAAAGTCAAGCCTCGTCTTTTTATGGCAGCATCAGAATGCTGACATCTGCTTTATCTGCTCCTGCCTTCTGGCAGCTCTTCTCATGCATACACTAGGAACAGGCTCCTCCTGTTCCTCTACCTCTCTGCTGTCTGACTCTGGAGGCTTTGGAGTCCGCATATCACTCCCCGATGGCCCTGGCCCCATCTCTGCCTCCGACGCAGAGCCCTCGTCCGGGCCTTCCCCAGCCTCCAGGACTGGCCCATGTTCTTCCTCAGCCTCATCGCTGTCCAACTCCGCTGCCAGCTCCGTAGACTGCTGGCGGACCACAACACACTCCGCACAGGAGAATTGTTTTGAGAGAGTGCGCCACGTGCAAGTGGCTTTGTTTCCTTCTTACCGAAACACAACACTGCACACACGCACGCATTAGACTCATTGTTGCAATGAATGAAATGTTTCTTTGATTTACGATATTTTTTTTTCTTCAATTTATTTGTGTGGTCCTTCTCATTGTAAAAAAGTTGGTCACCTTACCCATAACTGATTTTCTAAGTACTTAGTCCTACACAGCCCACTAAACTTCAAAAGACGTAATCAAATTTAATCCCAAACTGGCTTACTATATTGCACCAATTCAACATCTGAGGTTATAATTATCAGACATAATTGACATACTGTAGCTATCGGTTCACCCACCACCGGAAATGTGAGGACCAGAAATTTACTCTTCTGAGCTTTTGGACTTGTGCTGGAGCCCATCATTTCATTTCATTTCATTTCATTTCATTTCATTTCATTTCATTTCATTTCTCTTCTCTCTCTCTCTCTCTCTCTCTCTCTCTCTCTCTCTCTCTCTCTCTCTCTCTCTGTGTGTGTGTGTGTGTGTGTGTGTGTGTGACACGCCAGCAGAGTCAGTTCCGAACTTTTGACATGCCCTCCATCCCTGCTATATGCTATATACCACACTGCATATCGGCCATAAATGCAATCAAGAGAGTCCAGAGATATTTTACGAGAAGAGTCCTCCATTCCTCTACCCGCAATAAAATACCTTATGCCACCAGACTCCAACTTTTGGGCTTAGACAACTTAGAACTACGCCGACTTCAGTCTGACCTAAGCGTAGTACATAAAATTATCTGCCACAATGTCCTTCCAGTCAACGACTACTTCAACCACAACAATACATGAGCAAATAATAGATACAAACTCATGGTAAACTGTTCCAAACTCGATTGCAGAAAATATGACTTCAGTAACAGAGTGGTCAATGCCTGGAATGCTCTACCTGATTCTGTGGTTTCTTCCCCAAACCCCCAAAACTTTAACCTTAAACTGTTTACTATTGACCTCACCCCATTCCTAAGAGGTCTGTAAGGGGAGTGCATAAATGCACCAGCGTGCCTACCGTCCCTGTCCTAATATTCCTTTTTACTCTTACTCTTTTCAGGTATTCAAATTATGTTTATACTTTTACCTGTTATCTTATATATGCTTGACAAAATAAATAAATAAAATAAAAATAAATATGCTGAATGATCAGAAGAAACATTAGCGTCTTACCCGAGAGCCAACCCTCATTAAATTTAATGCAATTCGTTTTTTTTTTATAAAAAAGACATAAACGATACCGTGCGATTACATTCTGAAAGAAAAAGAAGAAGGAGAAAGAAAGAGCAGAACTGATTAGGAACATACTGTACCTCCTACTCTTTTTCAACACATCTTTATGGATGCCCATTGGACAAAGTCCACCTGGGACCGTAATTGCAAAGAAAAAGAAAAAAAGGAAGAATGCATTTAATAGAGCTAACAGGCCACTGCCTTACCTCTGGCACATTTTCATTTAAAACTGGTCCACCGTTCAGTCCCTAATTGGTATTTCAGCAAAGAGCTGACAACTCAAATGTCTACCTTAGATTTACCAGCATGATTCTCTCATCACCACTTGTTACCACCCAGGTCCTTGAAATATGACAAGTCACACGCCATTCTCCCAAACGGAAACGTTGAAATTTAAAAAAATCCATTCAGACGCGAACTGAAAGGCAGTCATCTTGGCGATAGTTTCCGAGTATCAGGATTGCACAGGTAGTTCTTGATTTACAACCATTCGTTTAGTGCAGGGGTGTCAAGCTGGATTTCTTTGAGGGCCGGATCAGCATTGTAGTTCTCTTCCGTGGACCGGCAGGGGAAGGAAGACGAGACAGATGCCTCCTACAGTACCCTGCCGGCCAAAATGGGGTGCACGGCCTCGTTTTCACTCTCCCCCAGCCTCCAGCAGCACTCTGCTGGCTAAAACGGGCCGCAGGGAGGCCTTGCGAGGCCCTCACGCGGCCTGTTTTTGGCCTCCCCGGCCTCCAGCAGCACTCTAACGGCCAAAAATGGACTGCGCGGAGGCCTCATGGACCCTCCATCTTCCCTCCCTCTCGTCTTCCTTCCCCCCGCCGGCCCGAGGAGGAGAACTACAATGTTGATCTGGCCCGTTTTTGGCAAAGTACCGCAGGAGGCCTGGGAGGCCAAAAATGGGCCACAGAGGGGACCACATGCGGTCCATTTTGGCCGACAGAGGCACCACAGGCTGGTCCTTTGATATTTCCAGGCTGGACCCACAAGCCGGATTTAAGCCCCCCCCCCCTTGGACTGGATTCGCCCTGTGGGCCGGGAGTTTGACACCCCTGGTTTAGTGACTATTGACAGGTACAACGGTACCGGAAAAAAGTGCCAGTCCTCACACTTACAACGATTGCAGTATCTCCACAGTTACGTGATCAAAATATGAGCGCTCGACAACTGGCATGTTTCTATGATGGTTGCGGCATCCTGGGGTCGTGTGATCACCTTTTGCAACCTTCTGACAAGCAAAGTCACTGAGGAGGCCATGTTACAACCGTATTACTGTGGTTAACCACTGCAGTGATTCACTTAGTGGCAAGAATGAGTCAAAACTCACTTAACAACTGTCTCACTTAGCAATGGAAAATGTGGACTCAACTGCGATTGTAAGTTGAGGACTACCTTTAACAATGTCTATAGTTACTGGCAGCAATTTTCGCACACGGAGGCACTTCTGAATCCGGATACAAAATACTTGTTAGGGACCAAATCTTTTGTTGGAAGACTTGATGCAATTCCATCAAGCTTCAGCCTTTCGGTACCAAG
>NW_026844110.1:1141617-1190002 GCF_029531705.1 Pantherophis guttatus
CCAGTTGGAAGAAGGAGTGGGACACATGTCAACCCTGTGCTTGGAATGACTGTTATGAAAATATCTTACCTGAACTTGATTGGTTACCCTGGCGTGGACAATGAGAGAAAAGTTAAGAGAGGGGAGAAAAATAGAAGTTAGGGATTTTGGCGCGCGATACTCAGTTCTGGCTTTGCATTACTGCAATACACTTAACCTAGTCTAATAAAGCTACACTTTTCTCAACAAATGAAGCTAAGGATTGTTTCTATTTAGAAGTTGTGGCAGATCTGACACTTAGGCCACTTACAGTTGTGAAGGAGTGCTTCTAACTTCCTTGTGTTTCCAAATACACTGTCAAGGGAATGATGAGACTTAGATATCTCTTGATAGCTTGTACCCCTCAACATCTGGAGGATTTGTGCTGTTCCTGGAGCTCCTTAGAGGACATGTAGGAGGTGTGTCAAGAAATAAATATTTCAGCCAAGGAATCAGGAGATTGTCAGAATAGCTCAAAAGTTCTCGTGCATACAGTCTTACCTAAAGTCTAGTTTCCATGGGATCTTTAAACCACAGAATTTGGAGGTCATTTTACAGATTAACAGAGTTGGGAGGGACCTTGGAGGTCTTCTAGTCCAACCCCCTGCTCAAGCAGGTGATCCTATACCATTTCAGACAAGTGGCTGTCCAGGTTCTTCTTAAAAGCCTCCAGTGATGAAGCACCTACAACTTCTGAAGGGAAGCTATTCCACTGGTTAATTGTCCTCACTGTTAGGAAGTTTCTCCTTAATTCCAGGTTGCTTCTCTCCTTGATTAGTTTCCATCCATTGTTTCTTGTCTTCTGATGGTTTGGAAAATAAGCTGACCCCCTCTTCTTTATGGCAGCCCCTTAAATATCGGAATACTGCTATCATGTTATCCTAGTCCTTCTTTTCATTAGGCTAAAGGTAAAGGTTCCCCAGTCGTTCCTGACTCTAGGGGGCGGTGCTCATCTCCGTTTGAAAGCCAAAGAGCCAGCGCTGTCCGAATACATCTCTTTGGTCATGTGGCCAGCATGACTAAATGCCAAAGGCTCATGGAACGCTGTTACCTTCCCACCAAAGGTGGTCCCTATTTTTCTACTTGCATTTTTTTAATGTGCTTTTGAACTGTTAGGTTGGCAGAAGCTGGGACAATTAACGGGAGCTCACCCCATTACGCGGCACTAGGGATTCAAACCGCTGAACTGCCGACCTTTCGATCAACAAGCTCAGCGTCTTAGCCACTGAGCCACCGTGTCCCTAAAGTAGTACTAATACTTCCGGTATAGCTCCTTGATATATGATGTTGCTGAAGTTATCTTGCTAGATGGCTGTCCAATCTCTATTCAGATATCTTCGTTGAAGGAGAATCTCTCCAGACAATATGTTCCATTGTCCAATACTATCCGATTTAGGAAATTCCATGAAACATTTAGCTGAGATCTTGTTCCCCTATGATTTCCACTCATTAATTGTAACCTTCTGCTTTGTAACAAGGGATAAATTTGCTCCCTCTTTTACAGTGCAAGTCATCTGATATTTGAAGGTCAAGTTCGTGGTCAAGATCTTCTCACCATGATCGGGTCAAAAACTCTACTCCATTATTCCAAAATGCTAGAGACCCAAGCATGCATTCGAGGTAAAGAAAGGCAAGGCTCCAATTAAACTTCATAAGAAGAAGAGCTGCTGGAGAATGGAACCAATTACTTATAGAAACGGAGAACTTTCATTCATCGGGATGTGTTCAAGAGAAAAGCAGATAACCAATCCGTGATTAAAGATGCATTAGCAGGAACAAAATCTGGCTTTTTCAGGGGTCAAGGAGGAACTGGCTTTGAAAATGAAAAAAAAACCCCAAAGTTCTAGAGTTTTTCTTTCTTTTTTCCTTTACAGTAGTGGCCAAAATTGTGGAAACCTTTCGGGAAAAGTGTATTTTCTAAAACCAGCTAATCACACCACTTTTTTGGGGGGGGGAGAATAGTACCATAAAATTATATATCAACGGAAAGATAATTTAATCAAGAATGTACTGGAATGGCTTTTATGAAGGTTTTGCTATTAGAATAGCAGTTACAGGATAAAGAAGAAAAGTGGAACCCGTAGAAAAAACGAGATCTACAAAAATGATCACCATAGAAAAAAAGAGATATGCAAAAATTATCACATGTCAGTTAATACTTCGTTGGGTAACCTTTAGCATGAATTATGGCCTTACAATGTCTTCCCATGGAGCGAACCAAGTCTTTGAGTTCTGCAGCTGTTCTAATGTGAAACCAAGATGGAATGATGGCTTCTGTGAACTGGGTTTTATTGCTGGGTCGCTTCTGACTAACTAGTTTCTTTAGTCGGCTCCATCGATTATCCATTGGGTTAAGGTCTGGGCTATTCCCAGGTCTTTCCAGCAGTGGAATAGGATTATCTTGAAACTCCCCCCCCCAAAAAAGTGCTGTTATTAGCCATCAAACCTCAAAAATACATTTTTCCCAAAAGGTTTCCACAATTTTGGCCACTACTGTACATAGCAGACTGGCCTTTTGCAGAGGTTATCAGAGGTTCAGAGGAGGAGGAGGAGGGGAGGTTTAGGACTGTAAGGTCCTTAGTGCTCTCTGAACTGGGTGGTTTTCTTGCAGATGTTTCATTATCCAACTATAAATCATAAATAAATTTATAAATAAATAAACTATAAATTATAAATAAATTTATACGGCATATAAATGGAACCAATAAACAATAATAAATAAATAACTAGGCAACATCATCAGTGCTAGAAGGGAATGATGGAGGAGGAGGAGGAGGAGGAGGAGGAGGAGGAGGAGGAGGAGGAGGAGGAGGAGGAGGTGGAGGATTATTGTCAGTCCTTGGTGCTCTCTGAGCTTGGTTGTTTTCTTGCAGACATTTCATTACCCAACTAGGTAACATGTTCAGTGCTACAAGGGAGCGGGGTTTGTTCTCTGTGTATAACAAAGTGGCTTGCCCTGTCAATGCTGATGGGAGTGTTCTTCATTAAGCTGTTGTTTGCTGAACTGATAGTTCCTTACCTGGAGTATTGTATACTAGTTGGTGTTAAACTCTGCTTATTCAGCATTGATTGCTGGCCAGTAGGTCAGTGGTGGGATTCAATTTTTTTTTACTACTGGTTTGGTGGGCGTGGCTTGGTGGGCGTGGTGTGGCTTGGTGGGCGTGGCTTGGTGGGCATGGCAGGGGAAGGATACTGTAAAATCTCCATTCCCACTCCACTCCAGGGGAAGGTTACTGCAAAATCCCCATTTCCTCCCGATCAGCTGGGACTCGGGAGGCAGAGAATAGATGAATAGAGAATAGAGAATAGAGAATAGTCAGAGGTGGTATTTACCGGTTCTCCAAACTACTCAAAATTTCCGCTACCGGTTCTTCAGAACTGGTCAGAACCTGCTGAATACCACCTCTGCAGTAGATGTTGTGGTCTTTCTGGCTTTCAGGCTGTCTTTTTTTAATGGTATGTAGATATTGTTTATCTCTATGTGCCGGTTGAGCTGGTTTGTTGAGTGTCACACTTACAGGAATTCTCCAGCATCTTTGGACTTGGCTTGGCCTAGGAAGCTCACAGTTTCTCAGTTGAAATCATGATGAAGTCTGCCCATGAGTTATGTAATTAAGGAGTTTTCTTATGTCTTCTGACTGCTAATTGGTATCCATGGATGTGTTCTGCTTGTTTGTCCTAAGTCAGGGATCTGCAACCTTAAACACTCAAAGAGCCATTTGGACCCACTTCCCACAGAAAAGAAAACACAGGGAGCAACAAAACTTTCCCTGTGCCTGACTATTTCTTGAGCGGCCACAAAACTAGCATATGTAGTTGAATTAAACCTTCTGTTTCCTTCTGAAACTTTTCTTTTCTTGGATTTATCCATGGCTGGTCTACCGGGGGTTAAAAAGCTCAATAAATCACATGCCGGGCAGGTGTCACACATTGGTGCCTGTGACGCATATTTTAAGTGACAGGGAGCTGCAACAGAGAGGTGAAAGAGCCACATGCAGCTCCAGACCTGCAGGTTGCTGACCCCTTTCCTAGGTAAAGGTAAAGGTTCCCCTTGTACATATGTGCTAGTCATTCCCAACTCTAGGGGGCATTGCACATTTCCGTTTCAAAGCCGAAGAGCCAGTGCTGTCTGAAGACGTCTCCATGGTCATATGGCCGGCATGACTCAACGCCAAAGGCGCACGGAACGCTGTGACCTTCCCACCAAAGATGGTCCCTATTTTTCTACTTGCTTTTTTTTACCTGCTTTCGAACTGCTAGGTTGGCAGAAGCTGAGACAAGGAACGGGAGCTCACCCCATTATGCAACACCAGGGTTTCGAACCGCTGAACCGCTGAACTTTCGATCAACAAGCTCAGTGTCTTAGCCACTGAGCCAGTGGTGGGTTCCTCCCGGTTTGGTCCGGTTTGGCCGAGCCAGTAGCGGTGACGATATGACGTCACCGAACCGGTTCTCCCCCCTGCCCTCCCACCCCCCCACGTTATTCTTACCTTTTATTTGGTCCCACCCCCAATCTATTGCTGCCTCCTGAGTCCCAGCTGATGACTAGAGGGAAAAAAACTGTTTAAACTCTTGCCGCGGGGCTTCAAAGGGCCGCCCTACAGCTAATCAGTGTTAAAAGCAAACAAATGAGTCGGGTCGTAAGTGCGAGGACTGGTCGTAAGTGCAAGGTCCTTCCAGAAATGACTCTGACCAGCTAGCCACGCCCACCTAGTCACATGACCTCCAAGCCACACCCACAAAATAAGCCACGCCCACAGAACCGGTAGTAAAAAAAATTTAGAACCCACCCCTGCACTGAGCCACCTACATAGTGGATTGTCCTGCATAGTGGCTATTACAATCCTTACGCTGTATCTTGTAGATGATTGTATGTCATCTACAATACATGAAACCCTCAACTTACAATCATTCATTTAGGAACCGTTGAAAGTTACAACGGCACTGAAAAAAGTGGCTTCTGACCATTTTTCACACATGTCACATCCAGCAATTATGTGGTCGAACTGAACGGAACTGAACTGTATGCTACTCTCTCGTACTCTGTATTTTCGTCCGCAGGTTCCATTTCTTACTTTTTCTCAGGCTCATATCGGGGCTTACACAAGCCTCCATGTAACCATCTCTGGCCACTGCATTCTACATATCCTGATATATTCTGAATACTTTTCTCTCTCTTTTTTTTTTTTCCCACCCCAGCCAGTTTCTCTTTGATATACAAAGGTTACAGCGGGGAGCACGAAAGGAAAGATTGAAGGAGGTGGGAAGAGAGAACAAGGCCAGTGCGCAGAAAGCAATAATTAAGATGTTGCTTGATGAAAATGACAATTATTTCCCCTTCGTCTCTGACATCCCGCTTTTGAACAGGTGTCTGGCCGCCTTTCAAATAGTGCAGGCGTAATTCAACCAATTAGCTTTCCCTCGGATCAAAGAGAACCGATGGCCGGCCGTGACAGCACTGGGATCTGGGTAAGTCAACTCATGTATTAATTGCAGTTGCTTCTCTACCCAGGAATGTGAAGATCAGAGGCAACTTGCCCTTCAAAAGGGCAAGTTGCAAGCCGCCTGTTGTTTCGGGACGAGATGCCTGTGAAGAGTGCGGTAAACCCAGCAAAGGAGTTACACAGCACGACGAAGCTCGGCTCAACCCTTAATTGTTCTTGGTAGATCTCTCTGGCTGAGCCCTCCTGCCTATCCGAGAAGTTACAGTAGTGGCCAAAATTGTGGAAACCTTTCGGAAAAAGTGTCTTTTCTAAAACTAGCTAATCACACCACTTTTTTTTTTTTTTTTTGGAGTAGTGCCATAAAATTTATATATCCATAGAAAGATAATTTTATCAAGAATGTCATGCAATCACTTTGATGAAGGATTTGCTATTAGAATAGCAGTTACATTAGAAAGAGGAAAAGGGAAACACGTAGAAAAAAAAATGAGATATACAAAAATGATCACCATAGATATGCAACAATTATCACCATGTCAGTTAATACTTAGTTGGGTAACCTTTAGCATGAATTACGGCAGGGGTAAAATCCAGCAGGTTCTAACAGGTTCTGGAGAACCGGTAGTGGAAATTTGGAGTAGTTCGTAGAACCGGTAGCGGAAATTTTGAGTAGTCTGGAGAACCGGCAAATACCACCTTTGGCTGGTCCCGGAGTGGGGTGGGAATGGAGATTTTGCAATCTGCTTCCCCCCAGGAGTGGGGAGGGAAGGATTTTGCGGTATCCTTCCCCTGGAGTGGGGTGAGAATGGAAATTTTGCAGTATCCTTCCCCTGCCACGCCCACCAAGCCACGCCCACAGAACCGGTAGTAAAAAAAAATTGGATTTCACCACTGAATTGCGGCCTTACAACGTCTTCCCATGGAGGGAACCAAGTCTTTTAGTTCTGCAGCTGTTATCATGGGAAACCAAGATTGAAGGATTGCTTCTATTAACTGGGTTTTATTGCTGGGTCACTTCTGACTAACAAGTTTCTTTAGTCAGCTCCATAGATTTTCCATTGGGTTAAGGTCTGGGCTATTCCCAGGCCATTCCAGCAGTGGAATAGGATTATCTTGAAACTCCAAAAAAAAAAAAAAAAGTGGTGTTATTAGCCATCAAACCTCAAAAATATACTTTTCCCAAAAGGTTTCTACAATTTTGGCCACTACTGTACACTCGGCCATCAACACAGCCAGCTGACAGGATCTGCATCCTTTTTTCTTCTTCCCAGAATTAATTGGCAGGGCTGTCCTTTGCCACATATCCCACTGGTAATAAACAACCTGAATCTTTTGTCATCCCCGACAAACCAGAGCGCGAACACAACGCACACACACATAAACACACACACACACAAGCGTGCTCGCACACAGGTGCACGCTTCATCGTGTGAAGTGTTCATACCATTTTGTAAGGCCTTGGTAAGACCGCACTTGGAAAATTATATCCAGTTTTAGTTGCCACGATAAACAAAATAATAATGTTGAGACTCTTGAAAGGGTGCTGTTCTGTCCCCCCACCTCACATAGGCAGACACACGAGCAAAAGACGTCTACCAGTAATTTATTTTTACAAGCCGACCTGAATCCCTTTGGCAGATAAAAATTCTGGCAGCTACTTTCCAAATGCCTGCCAAGTTTCTTATCACTTCCAGAAACAGGAGTCAGCGTATCTGTAGTCCGTTGCTGGGGCAACCAAGAGTTCAAGGAGTAGTCAGAAGTCATTCACAAAGTCCAGGCCTTAATTCCGAAAAATATCCCATCTGAAGCTTACGATATGCAGTTTTTGTCCGTCACAGAGCCTGCAGAGCAACCCAACCCACTTTTATCCCCTGTGGGGTGTGGCTCAGTGACTCAGCAATCTCTGGCCCTTCCACACCTCTTCCTTTGCTGCGCATGCCTCTCCCTCTGATGCTGCCTGGGATCAATCCAAGATTGATCTTCATCACTCCCTATTAGTGGGTGCTCCGACGTGCCTTCCTCCTGGCCTTCAGCTGGAACCTGAGGCGTTGCCAGAAAGGAGGGTTCTGGAGAGGGAGGCCTTGTCGGTTCCTCCCCATCACTTTCAGAGTCATCTTCCTCCGTGAGGACAGGCTCGGGAGCCGGAGTCACAACAAGTGCAAAGAAGAGCAACCAAGAGGATTAGGGGACCGGAGGCTAAAATATATGAAGAACAGTTGCTGGAATTGGATATGTCTAATTTAATGGAAAAGCAGGACTAGGGGAGACATGTTAGCAGTCTTTTAATATTTGAGGGGCTGTCACAGACAAAGGTGATGGTGTTTAACTTATTCTCCAAAGCATCAGAAGGCAGGACAAGAAGTAATGGATGGAAACTCATCAAGGAGGACAGCAACCAGCTGAAATACTCCCGGTTCAGACCGGATCGCCCGATCCCGTAGTGATGGCGGCGGGTGATTCGGAAAACCGGTAGCAAAAATCCCTGCCCTACCCCCCCCATGCCCAGTTGAGCCGCACAATCATCAGAGACTTTTTAAAAAAAATTTAAAAGCATTTTTTCTACAACCACTTTGAACGAAAAAAAGATTTTAAAAGTATATATATAAAAAAAGCCTCTGATGATCGCACGGCTCAGCTGGGATCATCAGAGGCTTTTTAAAGGATTTTTTCTACAACCTCTTCGGCCAAAGAGGTTATAGAAAAAAATGTTTTTAAAAGGGAAAAAAAAAGCCTCTGCCGATCAGACAACTCAGCTGGGATCGTCAGAGGCTTTTAAAAGCATTTTTTCTACAACCTCTTCACCCAGAGGTTGTACAAAAAATGGTTTTAAAAGTTTTTTTTTTTAAAAAAGTTGGCCATGCCCATTCAGTCGTATTACCCCACCATCACCAAGCCATGCCCACAGAACCGGTAGTAACAAATTTTACATTTCACCACTGACAACAACCTAAAACAAACACAGGTGCAGTAAGTTAAAATACTCCCTACGGTGCAGCGATCCAGTTTTGGCAGACTATTATACATTCTGTTCATACATAAAAGGCATTAACAAGACGATATAACAAAGGAAGTGTGCTCCTTTTCAGTAAATGGTGTATCGATTGCATTGATTTTCGGCGTTTCGTGGGTATTTGGGGGATATGAACCCTTGTCCTCGTATATTCCTTTTCTTTTTCTAAGCATTAATTTGGAAAAGAAAAGATTTGTCTCTATACAATGCCTGCCAGGCCAGAAAGAAAATTGCAGGTTTTTTTGTTTTAAAAAAAGTGGCTTAAATAAGAGCTAAATTAATGGCAAGATAAGGTTAGGATAACTTGATAAGTCACATGGATTTCACATTAAAGAAGCTTGTTTCGGTTTCAGCTTCTTCAACCTCCTCTCCTACTTATTGGAGAAAAGTTCAAAATCGTAACGATTTCTACATGGTAATGATCGAGAGGTGTAAGCGGTTGTTTTCAGATTAGCTACATCCACACAACTCCCTTGACCTCATTACTGAATTAATCCCTACACCATACATCAAAAATACAAACTAGGGCAGGGATCTGCAACCTTAAACACTCAAAGAGCCATTTGGACCCGATTCCCACAGAAAAGAAAACACCGGGAGCCACAAAACCCTTCCCGTGCCTGACTAATTCTTGAGCGGCCACAAAACTAGGATATGTAGTATGTAGTTGCATTAAATGTTCTGATTTCTTCTGAAACTTTTCTTTTCTTGGATTTATCCATGGTTGGCCTACCGGGGGTTGAAAAGCTCAATAAATCGTGTGCCGGCAGGTGTTCGGTCCCCGTCCCACACGCACACACACCAACAGACGTCCAAGAGTTAAAGACCAAACCAGCCGACAAAATCCTTTTCCTTATGATAACGGAACTTGGCAGCAACCTAGTGGCTGCCTGCCAAGAGTTTATTACTACAAAGGAAAGAGATAACTTCTCTCCGCTTCTGGTACATCAAAGTAAAATGCTCAATAATTACAGAGTCAATCAAGTCCAAAGATAATCCAGCAAAGTCTATAGCAAAAAGTCCGGCAATGCAGAATGGCGTGGAAGCTTTCAGCTTTGTTCGTCACAAGGTTTGACTGGCCACCACGCTCCCTTTTATACCCTGTGGGATATGGTCCAGTGACTCAGCCTAATCTTGGGCACGCCCTTTCTTCTGTTGCGCGCGCTTATCTCTGCGATGCTGGCGTGGATCCAGCCAAGACTCATTACTCTCATCACTGTCCACCTGTGGCTGCGTGGACGTGCTTGGCCCCGGCCCTATCTCTTGCCCTTCGGCGGACACTGAAGGCATTGCCAGAGAGGAGGGTCCTGGAGAGGGAGGCCTTGCCAACTCCTCTCCTTCACTCTCGGAGTCCTCTCCTGCCGATAACACAGGCTCAGGTAACGGAGCCACAACAGAGGGTGTCACACATTGGCGGTTGTGATGCATATTTTGAGGGACAGGGAGCCACAGCAGAAGGGTGAAAGAGCCACATGTGGCTCCAGAGCTGCAGATTGCTGACCCCTGAACTAGGAGAAATGGTTGGCTTCCCATAAACCAGCCCAACCCCTCAAATGAAGGTCACAATAAACTAAGCTTAACATGTTCTCGGAATAACAGAATTGGAAGGGACCTTGAAGGTCTTCTAGCTAGCCCAACCTCTGCTCAGGCAGGAGACCAAATGGTTGTCCAATTTCTTCTTGAAAACCTCCAGTGATGGAGAACCCATAACTTCTGGAGGCAAGCCGTAGCACTGTTTATTGTTCTCACTGTCAGGAGGCTAAAATATATGAAGAATAGTTGCAGGAATTGGCTATGTCTGTTGTTGTTTTTAGTTGCGAAGTCGTGTCTGACCCATCACGACCCCATGGACAACATTCTTCCAGGAATGTCCTCTACCATCCTCTGGAGTCCATTTTAGCTCCCACCTTCTGCTTCAGTGACTCCATCCAGCCACCTCATTGTCTGTTGCCCCCTTCTTCTTTTGCCCTCAATCTTTCCCAGTGGGTATGTTTAGTTTGATGAAAAGAAGGATGAGAGGTGACATGATAGCAGTCTTCCAATATTTGAGGGGCTGCCCCAAAGAAGAGGGAGTCAAGCTATTCTCCAAAGCACCTGAGGGCAGGACAAGAAGCAACGGGTGGAAACTAATCCAGGAGAGAAGCAACCTAGAACTAAGGAGAAATTTCCTGACAGTGAGAACAATTGATCAGTGGAACAACTTGCTTCTAGAAGTTCTAGGTGGTCCAACATTGGAAGTTTTTAAGAAGAGACCGGACAGCCATTTGTCTGAAACGGTATGGGGTCTCCTGCTTCAGCAGGAGGTTGGACTAGAAGACCTCCAAGGTCCCTTCCAACTCTGTTATTCTGTTAAGAGCCCTTATATTGCTTTTTTGTAGGGCTGCAAATTATAGTTTGACACTATAAATTAATATTGTAGTTGCAAGAGAGGCCAATGTTGACATTCGAAACATACTGAATGTCAGGATGGCATGATCTTTTTCCTGGGTGGCTACGACAATTTTTCTCAGTTCTGAAAAACTCTGACGCCGGCAATGATGATAGGAAGAATTTCCTCTTCGGATTCGTTTTAATTTGGCCCCCTTTTTTTTTTCATTAAAATTTAAGTGAGTTTTGTTTCAGAGTAGTGGACTGTGAAACTAAGACGGGAAGATTAGACTGGAGGAGAGCTTTGTATGAAATATGACTATGACAAGGGTTTGCTGCTAGTTTGTGATGTGTGAAATGAAATCTCTACTCAATGTGCCTAGACAACGCAATTAGTGTTGGACTACAATGCTGTGAGGCACTTGTGGTCTTCCTTCCTTCCTTCCTTCCTTCCTTCCTTCCTTCCTTCCTTCCTTCCTTCCTTCCTTCCTTCCTTCCTTCCTTCCTTCTTTCCTTCCTCCCTCCCTCCCTCCCTCCCTCTCTTCCTCTTTCCTTCCTTCCTTCCTTCCTCTTTCTTTCTTTCTTTCTCTCTTTGTCTATCTTTCTTTCTTTCTCTTTCCTTCTCATTCCTCCCTCCCTCCCTTCATCTCCCAAACTTCTGCCTTTCTCTTTCCTTCTTTCCTTCTTAACTTCCTCCTTCCTTCATCTTTTCCCCACTTCTGCCTTTCTCCTTCTTTCCATCCTTTCTCTCTTCTTTTTGTCTGTCTTCCTTTCTTCCCCTTCCTTCCTTTTCTTCCTTCCTTTGTGCCCTTCCTCCTTTCTTTCTTTCTCTATCTTTCTTTCTTTCCTTTTCCTCCCTCCCTCCCTCCATCTCCCAAACTTCTGCCTTTCTCCTTCCTTCTTAACTTCTTAACTTCTTCCTTCCTTCATCTTTTCCCCTCACTTCTGCCTTTCTCCTTCTTTCCATCCTTTCTCTCTTCTTTTTGTCTGTCTTCCTTTCTTCCCCTTCTTTCCCTTCCTTCCTTCCTTCCTTCCTTCCTTCCTTCCTTCCTTCCTTCCTTTCTTTCTTTCTTTCTTTCTTTCTCTCTTTCCCTCTCCTTCCTCCCTCCCTTCATCTCCCAAACTTCTGCCTTTCTCCTTCCTTCTTTCGTTCTTAACTTCTTCCTTCCTTCATCTTTTCCCCTCACTTCTGCCTTTCTCCTTCTTTCCATCCTTTCTCTCTTCTTTTTATCTGTCTTCCTTTCTTCCCCTTCTTCCCCCTTCTTCTTCCTTCCTTCCTTCCTTCCTTCCTTCCTTCCTTCCTTCCTCCCTCCCTCCCTCCCTCCCTCCCTCCCTCCCTCCCTCCCTCCCTTCGTAAACAGGATCAGCCTGAAAAACAGAGGGCCAGGCTCTATGACTCAAATTTGGCAGACAATCTCTCCCCCCCCACACTCCTTTAAGAAGGAGAGGAAAATTACAACTGAATGATGGGGTCTCTGTCTCACCTCCCCGGGAGTTTCATGTCACTGTAGAATTATATACAGAATATAACCACAGACCGTAGCTTGAAGGAATTGATAAGGAAGCCCAGCTGAATTGCAGACTTATTTTATGGCCCGACCTGAATGAACTAAATCTTGGATGCTGCAGAGAAAGCATCACTCCCTCTTTCATATCACTTGTGCACAGCTTGACATAAAGCAGTGTGATACACACACACACACACACACACACACACACACACAGAGAGAGAGAGAGAGAGAGAGAGAGAGAGAGAGAGAGAGAGAGAGAGAGAGAGAGAGAGAGAGAGAGAGAGAGAGAGAGAGCTCTCCTTCCTGCAAGGGCTTGTTAAGATCCTGGTTGGTTGATAGATTCAGTTTAAAACAGGGGAGACCTCTGAACGCCCCAGGTGTCTTTCTGGGCAGACTAACAGAATAATAGAGTTGGAAGGGACCTGGGAGGTCTTCAAGTCCAGCCCTTTGCTCAAGCGGGTGAGCCAATAGCGTTCCAGACAAATAGCTGTTCAATTGTTTCTCAAAAGCCTCTAGCGATGGAGCGCTCACAACTTCTGAAGTCAAGATAAGAGACTGGACAACCATTTGTCTGAAATGGTGTAAGGTTTCCTGCCTGAGCAGGGGGTTAGACTAGAAGACCTCCAAGGTCCCTTCCGATTCTGTCATTCCATTCCATTCCATTCCATTCCATTCCACTCCACTCCACTCCACTCCACTCCACTCCACTCCACTCCATTCCATTCCACTCCACTCCACTCCACTCCACTCCACTCCATTCCATTCCATCTATTCCCATTCTACCATTCCATTCCATTCCATTCCACTCCACTCCACTCCACTCCACTCCACATTCCATTCCATTCCACTCCACTCCACTCCACTCCACTCCACTCCACTCCATTCCATTCCATTCCATTCCATTCCATTCTATTCTATTCTATTCTATTCTATTCTATTCCATTCCATTCCATTCTATTCTATTCCATTCTATTCTATAATGGTGGACAAGATGGTGGAGATGATCCCTTAGCTCAGTGATGGCAAACCTTTTTGGCACCAAGTGCCAGAAAGGGAGCACTCCACGTGACAGCTGCCAAGCGCATGCTCACATCAGAAAATGGAAGACCAGCTCTTCCAGTTTCCAGCAGTGCCGCACGCACAAATGCCAGCTGATCATCACGTGTGCATGTGCACCAGAAATCCGGAAGAGGAACGGGCGATGCTGCACGTGTCAGGTGACATGGCTCCATGTGCCACTTTGGGCACGCGTGCCAAAGTTTCGCCCATCACAGCTGTCGCTTGATCCAGTAGTTTACTCATTTATTTATTAAATTTATTGGCAACCCATCTTGCTACTACTTTTTAACACAGAATCATTTGTTTTTACACTAAATAAAAATGCAACAGGTGTAAAATCTCACAAATTGTCACCAAAGAAAAATTCCTTGTGAGTCCAATCACACTTGGCCAATAAATGTTGTGACCTAGGCTTCCTGAGTCATTAAAACACACGGGTAGTCCCAAAAACCTCTTTTATTGCAACAGCTGTGAATTACTTTCATTCACAGCTGAGTCCCAATTAGTTGCAAAAAGTCCTTCGGGAGAAGTCCTTCGGGATAATCACCAACCTTTATCTCCCTTGACACTCTGCCAAAGACCTACTTGGCAAAGCCACACGGAGTCCAGAATGAAACAGAGATGCTGACTGGGAACAGAATTAATAACGTTGCTTTCCTGCAAAGGGCCCATGTGCCTTTGCTCCTCTTTTAAGCCTTATGGGAGGGGCCAATCATCTCCAGGCCTTACTCCCAAGTCGTCCCTTTTGTTTTAACTGTTCTTGCCTTCTGGCAGCTTTGCGCATGCGTGCACTAGGAACAGGCTCCTCCTGTTCCTCTGCCTCTCTGCTGTCCGAGTCTGGAGGCTCCGGAGTCTGCGCATCACTCCCAGATGGTCCTGGCCCCATCTCTGCCTCCGACGCAGAGCCCTCGTCCGGGCCTTCCCCAGACTCCAGGACTGGCCCATGTTCCCCCCCCCAGCCTCCTCACTGTCCAACTCCGCTGCCAGTTCCACAGGCTGCTGGCGGGACCACAACAATAAAGAATTCTAATAATCTAACATGAGCTTCACAACCCCAAGAGCAACCTTTGAGATTTGGGGATTCTTATCCCAGTGTGTAGAAATTTCCAGATTTGGCCGCCTCAAAGAATGCCTGACTGAATTTTTGTCACGCAAAGTCATGTATGTACGAAGTAGCCCTCCAAGATCCCAAATGGAGCCATCTTTTAAAAGCATTAATTTGGGGGCGGGGGACCCCACACATTTCCCGGCTCAAACTAAAGCACTCAGAATTTTTTTAAAAAAAAACAAAACAAAACCCAGAAGATTGGGGGAAATAATTGAGTCACAATCTATTGGACGGCTCTTTCTTTAACGAGTTAGACCATTTCCCAACAAAACTGAACAATAACGCTTGGTTCTTGAAATACTAAAATGCTATACGAGAACGAATCTCCTGTAGAGATGAGATTATGAACTAATTGTTACAGTATTTCCTGCAGAGAAATACCTCTCCGATGGCTGCACAAATCCTTTATGGAGGCATATTTTCAAAGCGCTGACCTTTTTCATCTTTTCATGTCTTTTTCATTTAAATTCTCTCTCCCGTCACATTAAAGCCGCTTCCTCAAAAAAATCTTGAGAGATTAGAGGTAAGAAATATGCAGCGCAAAAAAAAAAAAAAAGAAAAAGAAAAGGAAAGGAAAAGGCAGAGAAAGAAAGAACGGGAGGGAGGGAGGGGGAAAAAAGAATTTAATTTACACAATTTAGTGTAGATCATGGAAAACTGTTAGCGGCTAATGGCCTTTTTCTATTTACATTATTTATCTCTTGCTTTATTCTACATAAGTTGAGTGGGGCTTCTTTTTTTAAAAAAAACCTCGCTGTCATTCCATTTTACAGCGGTATCCTATTTTTATTGACAAATGATCTTATAGTCTTTTTATCGCATCAAATCCAAAGAAGATGTCAGCAAATGAATAAATTGGGGAATAATGTGCTTTATTAAAATATATCTAGATTTGGTAGATTGTTGTCCACTTCAAGTCTGAATAATCGTAAAGATGAGATTGCTTTCGTTCCTTACTAAGGCAAGTAAAGTCTCCTTTGGGCTTAAGAAGAAAGGGGTCAAGCTATTCTCCAAAGGACCTGAAAGCAGGAGAAGAAGCAATGGATGGATTTCAACGGATGGATTCAATACAATGAATGTATTGAAATGATGGAGGACTTCTGCCTTTTAGAACAAATGATCAACAGTAAGAAGCAGTGTTCCAATATCTCAGGGGCTGCCACAAAGAAGAGGAAGTCAAGCTATTCTCCAAAGCACCTGAAGGCAGGAGAAGAAGCAACGGGTGGAAACTAATCAAGGAGAGAAGCAATTTAGGACTAAGGAGAAATTTCCTGACAGTGAGAACAATTAATCAATGGAACAACTTGCCACTAGAAGTTGTGAATGCTCCAACACTGGAAGTTTTTAAGAAGATGTTGGATAACCATTTGTCTCATAATGCAATGAGGGTATCCTGCTTGAGCAGAGGGTAGGACTAGAAGACCTCCAAGGTCCCTTCTGACTCTGTTATTCTATGTTCTAAGACAGGTCAGAAGAGTGAACGTTTTCTATAGAGTCACCCAAAATTAATCCCAAATGGCACCTAACCAACTTCCTCCACCCAAGGTGATAGATATCTCACTCAACTGTGACTCAAACGGCAATAGCCCGAAGTCTTGTATGCTGGGATTTCAAATTTAGAATCTGTGAAAACGAGAAATGAAATCTAAGAGTTGTTGACTGTTGATTATTGGTGTTTTAAGTTAGTTTAAAGATTGACATTATTCATTTACGCTTAAAAAAAGCTATTGAATTACATAAGGGACTAGACTGGAAACCAAGATGTGGTGCATTCTAGTCCTGCCTTAGACGTGAAAGTCAGCTGGGTGACTTTGGGCCAATCAGCAGGAGACAGTGAGTTCTAGTCCCGCCTTAGACATGAAAGCCAGCTGGGTGACTTTGGGCCAATCAGCAGGAGACAGTGAGTTCTAGTCCCGCCTTAGACATGAAAGCCAGCTGGGTGACTTTGGGCCAATCAGCAGGAGACACTGAGTTCTACTCCCGCTTTAGGCATGAAAGCCAGCTGGGTGACTTTGGGCCAATCAGCAGGAGACTGTGAGTTCTAGTCCCGCCTTAGACATGAAAGCCATCTGGATGACTTTGGACCAATCAGCAGGAGACTGTGAGTTCTAGTCCCGCCTTAGACATGAAAGCCAATGGATGACTTTGGGCCAATCACCAGGAGACGGTGAGTTCTAGTTCTACCTTGGGCATGAAAGCCAGAAGGTTAACTTTGGACCAATCGTTCTCTTTGAGCCCAACTAAACCTCACAGGGTTGTTGTCGACGTGAAGAAAATAGGAAGAAGCAAGGAGTATTACATTTGTCCACCTCTTTGAGTTGTTTATAAAGATAATAAAGGTGAATAGTAATAAAATAATAAATAAAAATAATCTGGAATCTGGGTTGAATACAAGGTGAGGAATCCGATGTAATCAAGAGGACATAACGTCTCACCCCAGACCTGATTGATGGTTAGGAAGAAAAATGGACTTGATCTAAAAAGATTTCAACCATCAATCGATTCTGATTTTTTTTTTTCCTCCAAAGTGGGCAAAACCTGTTTCAAGAAGGTCAGGGGAAAACAAAAAAAACAAAAAATAAGGAAGATTAACATTTTTGGCTGCTAAAAGCTAAACTGAAGGTCTTCAGGAAGCTTCTCCACAAACGTCCCTTGATCTGCCAATAATATATCTGTGGTTCTCTGTTGACCAAGATATTCATTATATGACAGAATATTAAATTTTAATCCCATCCAATAACTAGAGTTCTCCGGGTAGATTATAAAGTGATTTAAAATATTAAAAGCATTCACAATAATCTTCTGAATCATCCAGAATAAAGAGAGGGTCTGGCAAATGATTATTGGAAAAAGGGTTAAGAAAGCTGACCTTGCCTTCTCAAGGAATCTTGGGATCACACCGGTCACGAAGTTAACTTTGCCTGTTTTGAAGAATTATTGTGATTTTTTGGAGTTTAAGGAGATATACGGTGGGTTCAGATATGCGGTAAGCCGTGGTTTGGTTAACCTTCTATGGTTAAATCACAGTGTTGTGGTGTAGGAAGTTAGCACCCAACCCTCTCCTAGGAAAAATGAGATATTTTAGGAAATATTAAAAGGGCTGAATATTTCCCCTAAAAGGGAGGCAGAAACTCAGCTGCCCCCCACCCCCACCTTTGTCAATGGGACATTAAGGCCTGAGCCAGTCTAGTCAACATAACCAAGATCTACCTCCTTCAGGCAGAGCCATAATAGGAATCCCAAGACCCTTTCCTTATATCATCACCCAGCAAGGTTCAACCAAGCCTGGGACACAGACAACCTACAGAATTGCCCCTGCATGGGCCCATGGGAGTCTGACAACCAATCAGAATGCAAGCTCAAATTCAAAAGCCCAGAGAAGGTATAAAACTCAGGCTCTCTCAGCATCTCTCTCCCCAACTCTTTTCTTTTCTTCACCCAAGATATTCAAGGCATGTGGTCCTGTCCACCATTAAACCCTCTTTCCAAGCAGCCACCATGTTTCCAGTCTCTTTCTCCTCACTTGGAACTGAACCCAGATGGACATTTCTTCCAACAGTAGTCCTCAATTTACGACAGCAATGAGCCCAAAGCTTTTGCTGCTAAGCAAGACATTGGTTCGGTGAATTTTTGCCTCCTTTCGCGATCTGTTTTGCCACCATTGTTAAGTGAAACCCTGCAGTTGTTACATGAGTCACACGGTTGTTAAGTGAAATCTGGCTTCCCCATTGACTTTGCTTGGGGATCACAGAACCTGGGACATTGAAACATCATAAAAATGAAACAGTTGCCAAGCGTCTGAATTTTTATCATGTGACCGGGGGGGGGGATGTCGCAACGGTCATAAGTGTGAAAAACTTTTTTCAGCGCCATTGTCACTTTGAACTAAATGAACTGTCGTAAGTTGAGGACTGTCTGTATTTCAAATTTGCTGTCAGGGTTCTGATGGATGCCCTAATTAAATCATGAGCCTCGGCCCAAGCTTCAAAAGAAATCCAGTTATTTATTAGGAGCTTCATGTCGGCACATTCCCAAGTGAAGCCAGATCTAACCCCATGTAATTTATGCCCAATCATGATCTTATTTCCCCTCTCCCCCCAGGGTATGTCATCAGTCACATTCGCCAATGGAGCAATTTCGCAGGTTGCAGAGACTACTTCCTTTGGCTGCTGTAGGTAACCCTGGGAGACAACCTTGAGAGAGACAAGTCTGGAATGTGCTCCTGTCTTTGGCTGCTGTGCTGTTTTGTCAGTTTCCCATGCCCCCTTGCCTATGGCAACTCAAGAGCAGGCCAGGGATGCTTTGCGAGTTGACATTTAAATGTGGTACTGTGCCTGTCCTCCTGCTTGCTTGCTTTTCACATACATACACACCAGTGGTTGGTTGCTACCGATTCGCCCCGGATCGGGCGAATCGGTAGAGGCAGTGGTGGGAGGCTGCATCCACCCTCCCGGATGCTTCTGCACATGCGCAGAAGCTTCTGCGTACACACGGATGAGCGAACCAGTAGCAAATTGGAGCCTTGGTAGTACAGTGGTCTAAGGCACCCTGTTATTAAGCTGGTTATTAAGACCAGCTGCCTGCAATTACTGCAGGTTCGAATCTCGCCAAGGCTCAAGGTTGACTCCGCCTTCCATCCTTTCTAAGGTAGGTAAATTGAGGACCCAGATTGTGGGGGCAATAAGCTGACTTTGTATAAATATACAAAAGGATGAAGGCTATTGCTGAGCACATTGTAAGCAGCCCTGAGTCTCCGGAGAAGGGCGGCATATAAATCAAATTTTTTTTTTAAAAAAATTAAATTTAAACCCACTACTGATACACATCCCGTAAACCACAACTCAACAACATTTTTTAAAAGAAAACAAAAACAAAAATTTACTTTTGATACTTCTACAGCTTCCCCCCCCCCCCCCCCGAAGGAAAAATGAACTTGGAAAAGCATTGGACAAGAAGCGAGTGAAAGGTGTAGAAGGAGAGGATTACATTGCCTGAAGAAGTTGAATATTTTTTTTTCTCCTTTAAAAACTGCATTTTAAAGGGTGGGGGAGGTAACAAAAGGCCAACATACTGAGAATTTCCAGAGGGAGCAATGTTATTTCAGTGATAAATTACACCATTCATCTATTAGGCAGTTGGCAAATCTCTCTCTTTTCTTTTTGTGCACTTCAGAGATAAGATAGTATTTGACTGTTGTTGTTTTGTTGTTTTTTTCCCCCTTAGAAGTTTTACAGCAAAACATACAAGAAAGAAGCAGAGTAGCTTTTCGCATAATTACCTTATTCTTTTAGGTTTATTTCCCACTGCTCCCATTGATTACGAAAAATGGAGAAAGGACAGCATTCAAATGCAAAATATCTTATTTTTTAAAAAACAAAGAAAAACAAAAAGGATTTTCTTTTTCTTTTATTCACCTATGCTCAGATAGGAAAGCACCCAATGTTTAATTTTAAAAAAGGTTCATTTCTTTAGAAAAAAAAACATGGGAAAAAAAGCTGAAATAGCAATGCAGAATCAGTGAGAGGCGAGCAAGATTTTTCTAAACTGGTAAGAAGGGCCCAAAGTTAAAATATGAGGCCAGTAAATAAAGGGTTAATAAAGGTAAAGGTAAAAGTTCCCCTTGCACATATGTGTTAGTCCAGGGATCAGCAACCTGCAGCTCTGGAGCCGCATGTGGCTCTTTCATCCTTCTGCTGCGGCTCCCTGTCGCTCAAAATATGCATCACAACTGCCAATGTGCGACACCCACCGATGCACAATTTATTAAGCTTTTCGACCCCCGGTAGGCCAACCATGGATAAATCCAAGAAAAGAAAAGTTTCAGAAGAAAACAGAATCTTTAATTCAACTATATATGCTAGTTTTGTGGTCGCTCAGGAAATAATCAGGCATGGGAAGAGTTTTGTGGCTCCCGATGTTTTCTTTTCTGTGGGAAACAGGTCCAAATGACCCTCTGAGTGTTTAACATTGGTGACCCCTGTGCTAGTCGTTCCCAACTCTAGAGGGCGGTGCTCATCTCCGTTTCAAAGCCAAAGAGCCAGCGCTGTCCAAAGACGTCTCCGTGGTCATGTGGCCAGTATGTCTAAACGCCAAAGGCGCACGGAACGCTGTTAACTTCCCACCAAAGGTGGTCCCTATTTTTCTACTTCCATTTTTTATGTGCTTTTGAACTGCTAGGTTGGCAGAAGCTGAGACAAATGACGGGAGCTCACTCCATTACGCGGCACTAGGGATTTGAACCACTGAACTGCTGACCTTCTGATCAACAAGCTCAGTGTCTTAGCCACTGAGCCACTGCATCCCTAATGGGTTAATACTGTACACTATTTTTAAAGAGATAGGCACCAAGATAACCAAGCGCCGTGGTGGTGCAGTGGTTAGAATGCAGTATTGCAGGCTAATTCTGCTAACTGCTAGCAGTTTGATCCTGACCGTCTCAAGGTTGACTCAGCCTTCCATCCTTCCAAGGTCGGTAAAAGCAGGATAACACAGTTGGAAGGGACCTTGGAGGTCTTCTAGTCCAACCCCCTGCTCAAGCAGGAAACTTTATTGTGTACATCATTTCGGCAAAACCAGCTCTGGCTAATTCCCTGGCAATTCAATATAATTAAAGTATTGGATCCTCCCTCTCCCATTAGTGCAGATCACATTGTCCAATTAGGTTCCCAGGTGTTGTTATGGGAAAACCTCCACAACTCTGGCAGACACCTGCTGGAATGCCCTTGGTTCCCATGAAATAGTTTCTTGTTATTGTCTAGTACAGGGGTGTCAAACTTAATTTTATTGAGGGCCACATCAGGGCTGTGGTTGACCTTGGGGGGCTGGATGGGTGTGGCTTATTGGGTGTGGCCAGCTTGACGCCACTCCCCAAACTGCTGGCATGTTTCCTCTTTCATTGGGTAGACCAGGCCGAAGCCACACTGGCCAAATGTTTCCTCTTCGCATTGGGTAGACCAGGCTAAAGCAACACAGGCTGGCCCCTTACATTTTCCAGGAGAGCCCCACGGGCCGGATCTGACCCCATTGCGGGCTGAATGTGGCCCACAGGCCTTGTGTTTGACAGGGGTGGGATTCAAAAAATTTAGCAACCAGTTCTCTGCCCAGTTGCTGGGTGGGCATGGCCATGGTGGGCGTGGCCTACTTGGCCTCCTGAACCATGGTGGTGGTGGGGGGGTGTTTTCGTCCTCCCTAAGCTCCGGAGGCTTTCTTCGAGCCTCCAGGAGGGCCAAAATGGCCTCCCTCAGGCTCCAGAAGCCCTCTGGAGGCCGGAAACAGGCCTGTTTCCGGACTTCTGGAACTTCTGGGAGGCCTGCTTTTCAACCTCCCAGAGCTTCCACGCGGGTGCTACACTTATCTGGCATCCAGGTCTGGGCTACTTGGAGACTCCTGGGAGGGGGGGGGCAGGGTGGGCGGGGCCAAGCAGCCCTTGCAACTACCGGTTTAGCGAACCAGATATAAAATTAGCATCCGGTTCTCTTGAACCGGTCCGAACCGGCTGAATCCCAGCCCTGCCCCTGGTCTAGAATAAACATTGCAATCTCTCCTGCCTTTCCCCTGTGGCAAGCTGTGAAGCAGTAAAAGTGAAAGCAGCCTGAATACACTTCGAAGCTTATATACCATTTCAGACAAATGGTTGTCCAACCTCTTCTTAAAAACCTCCCATGTTTGGAGGGTTCACAACTTCTGGAGGCAAGTCGTTCCCCTGATTAATTGTTCTCCCTGTCAGGAAATTCCTCCTTAGTCCTAAGTTGCTTCTCTCCTTGATTAGTTTTTCGTTCCGTTGTTTCTTCTCCTGCCTTCAGGGGCTTTGGAGCAGCAGAGATTTTACAGGCCTGGCCATCTCCTGGCCTGGTTGCTATGATAGCCATTGATAAATGGACGGGCTCCCCGTCCCTTGGAAATACAGGAAGTCTGGGAGGAATTGTGGAGAACAAGGTGACCTCAAGACCAAAATGACTTTTAATAAGCTTTCCTTCATTGCCTTTGATCTTTTCAGGAAAGGGGGGGGGAAATGTGTCTGGAAACAGAGTAAATTCCTCTGAGCAAGTTGACAGAAGTAATCCTTGATTTTGAGCCATAAATCAATGTTCCTTCCAGGTTTACAACTCTCAGATATATTAAATCCTCTTGCAGGGGAAAAAATAAAATAAAATAAAGCCACTTCTCATTTTCGAACAGGCTGAAGGAGATCTATATTTGTTACCTTCAGAGCATGCTGTTATCTCCACGGTTCTTGTAAATACTCATCCAGGGTTGCCATTTGGGGCGGGGTGGGGGTTGGAAGGAAGGGATAAAGGACTGAGCTAGAACAAACAGAACTAATTCGGATTTTATTTCCAGGGAAGCAGTGGTGGGTTGCTACCGGATCGGGCGAACCGGTAGCGATAGCGGCAGGAGGCTCCGCCCACCTGCCCGGAAGTCTCTGCGCATGTGCAGAAGCGTTGCACGCGTGCACGAGCAAACACGCCCACCAGCAAACCGGCAGCGATGGGATTTGAATTCCATTACTGCAGAGAAGGGTGGGGTGGGAAAACACCACATGCTAGTGTAGGGAGTTAGCATCCACCCCTTTCCTAGAAGAATGAAATGTTTTAGGAAATATTAAAAAGGCAGAATATTATGTTTCCCTGGATGAGAAATGGAGAAGCATGTTTTAAAGACGAAGCAGCTCCCATCTTCCTGCCCCCACCCTTTTGTCAATGGGCCAGAGGCAGAAACTCAATCTTTGTCAATGGACCATAATCTGCAACACAATAGGACCCATCTAGCAACAGAAACTAACACAATAGGACCCATCTAGCAACAGAAACTAACACAATAGGACTCATCTAGCAACAGAAACTCACCACATGGCACCTGGGAAGATTACATCAGCCAGCAAGGCTAGCTAAGACCCCCACCCCCTGGGAGTCTGACAACCAATCAGGATACTCTTTTGGGCCCCAGGAAGTTCAAAGCCAGAGAGGGCATAAAACCCGGGGACTCACTGCATCTCGCCCCTTTTTTCTGTTCAGGAACTCAAGCCATGTGATCCTGTCCACCATTAAACCATCTTTCCAAGCTGTCTCCATGTTTCCAGTGTCTTTTTCCCCACTTGGAGCTGAACCCAGAAGGATATTTCTTCTTACACTAGCTTCAAAGTGGGACAGGAGTCATGACCAACCATGGATCTGTGGAGTCCTTGGTGCTTTCTGAGCTTGGTTCTTTTTCTTTATTGCAGATGTTTCGTTATCCAACTAGGCAATATCATCAGTGCCAGAAGGGAGCCTAAGAACAGCCTAATCAAGGAACCACCAAGAATACTCCCACCAAGACTGACAGGGCAAGCCACTGTATCAGTGGTGAAATCCAATTTTTTTACGACCGGTTCTGCGGGCATAGCTTGGTGGGTGTGGTGTGGCTTGGTGGGGTGTGGCTTGGTGGGCGTGGCAGGGGAAGGATACTGCAAAATCTCCATTCCCTCCCCACTCCTGGGGGAAGGATATTGCAAAATCCCCATTCCCACCCCACTCTGGGGCCAGTCAGAAGGTGGTATTTGCTGGTTCTCCGAACGACTCAAAATTTCCTCTACCGGGTCTCCAGAACCTGTCAGAATCTGCTGAATTTCACCTCTGCGCTGTATATAAACAGAGATAAAGCACCATCCTCCCTTGCCCTGATTATGTTACCCAGTTGGGTCATGAAATGTCTGCAAGGAAGCAACCAAGCTCAGAGAGCACTGAGGACCCCACAGTTCTCCTCCTCCTCCTCTCCAAAAACCTCACTCTCTTCTATCTCTGATGATATTAAATAGTTGGGTCATGAAACTTCTGCAAGAACACAACCAAAATCCAAGAGCATCAAGGACTCTATAGTTGCCTTCCTCCTGCTCCCCTTCCCTTCCCTCCCCTCCCCTCCCCTCCCCTTCCTCGTCCTTGTCCTCCTTCTCCTCCTCTCCACAAACCCCACTCCCTTCTACCACTGATGATGCTACCTAGGTGGGTAACGAAACGTCTGCAAGAAAACAAATTCAGAGAGCACCCAGGATGCCACCATTCAACCCTGAGCTGCAAATATTGCCTTCTATTCGTGCTATGGAAGCGAGGGAACAAAGCTACATGGATAATTTCTCGCAGAAGCATAAAATTATGGGACTGCAAGGGACTACAAAGATCATTTTGCATAACCCTCTACAATGGGCAGAAAATCTACCGTAATGAAACAATATCTAAGAATTGATTGTCTAATTTCTTTACAAACCTCCATAAATGAAGAATCCACAATCTTTTTTGGTAGGTCCTTGTGATGTTCTGTTAATCTTACCCCCAGCGAGTCTTTTTTTATATTTAAGAGTGTAGGAAGTTAGCACCCACCCCTCTCCTAGGAAAAATGAGATATTTTAGGAAATATTAAAAGGGCAGAATATTTCCCCTAAAAGAGAGGCAGCCTGAGTGGCGTAGGAGGCTAATGCCTCCTACTAAGGCAGCATTTAACATCCAGCTGCCTGCAATTACTGCGAGTTCAATTCTCACCAGGCTCAAGGTCGACTCAGCCTTCCATCCTTTCTAAGGTGGGTAAAATGAGGACCCGGTTTGTGGGGGCAATAAGCTGACTTTGTATAAAATATACAAAAAGTATGAAGGCTATTGCTTAACGCATTGTAAGCCGCCCTGAGTCTCCAGAGAAGGGCGGCATATAAAAATAAATAAATAAATAAATAAATAAATAAATAAATAAATAAATAAATAAATAAATAAAAAAGAAAGAAAGAAAGAAAGAAAGAAAGAAAGAAACTCAGCCCCCATTCCCACCTTTGTCAATGGGCCATTAAGGCCTGGGCCAGTCTATTCTACATAACAAAGATCTATCCTCCTTCAGGCAGAGCCATAGTAAGAATTGACCAAAGCCCTTTCATGACATCATCACCCAGCAAGATTCAACCAAACTTAACACACAGACAACCTAAAAAGTTAGCTAGCTATGACCTCTGACAGCAACCAATCAGGATACTCTTCCTGTGCCCCAGGAAGTTCAAAGCCAGAGAGGGTATAAAACCCAGGGACTCTCAGCATCTCTTCCCTTTTTTGCCCAGGACCTCAAAACCATATGGTCCTGTCCACCATTAAACTATCTTTTCAAGCCAGTCTCCATGTTTCCAGTGTCTTTCTCTCCACTTAGAACTGAACCCATTGGACATTTTCTTCCCGCAAGAGAAATCTGGATAGATGGTTTCTGTGTATCATTTTTCCCATCTTTTTTTGAACCTCTTCAGAGCTGTCAAAAACTTGAAGATACGTAGACTTCAACTCCCAGAATTCCCCAGCTAGCGTGGCTGGCTGAGGAATTCTGGGAATCGAAGTTACATACCGCTTCAGATTGCCAATGATCGAGAAAGACTAACATACAATATTCCTGTCACTGCATTTTTGTATTTACCAGATGAGCTCTTATTTTTGAACTTTCAGACTTACTGTAGCTTGCCAAGTTCTTATCTCTAAGCTAACTGCGCATGTCCACATTCTTTCACTTTCTTCTATCTTTCTTTGCTCTCCTGCCAAGAGGTCCGGCAGGAATGCTGCCAAGATGTAATTAATTAACTAGTAGGGTTGCCAGGTCTGCTTCCAAAAAATAGTGGACAAGCGGGGGGAGGGGGAGTTAAGTAGTAAAAAAATAAAAAAATAAATTACAATTAAATTATATATTTTCTTACAAACATTTTAACACGTATTAAAATAATCACTTCAAAACTTCACTTAAAATTCAAAACATCAAATATATTATAATAAAATGTAAAATATTAAATTACATTTTAATTTCATCATAAAGCTTTTGAATAAAAAAAAATGTCCACTATTTGGTGAAAAAAAAATAGTGAACATAATGTGAAAAAAGCAGACTGTGCGCTCAAATAGTGGACACCTGGCAACATTATTAACTAGTAAGATGTTTTTACTTCTTTATAATAAAATGTGTTTATTGGAATATATCTTCGGGTTTATTTTCTTAAGGTATACTTGCAAGGAAAGGCCACGATCCATTCTCTAATCCAGGTGCAATTACCCAAAAGCAGAATGGGATTAATTGCCACCCTGACAATTCCAGATAGAACTTTTCTGCTGGAGCTGTTGTACAAACCATCATTTCGACAGTGTGTATTAAGCAGAATGAATTATTAGTTTTAAAAAAGGGCGTGATAATTTTTTTTTCTTCCAGATTTATAAGTGGATTACGGAGAAGACCAAGGGAAGCTTACCTTATGCAAACATCTTTATTCAGTTATTTGTATATGGATTGGTAGGACTTCATTTCTTATTGCTCACTTTAATGAAATTTATCCAAATGTCAAAGTCCAAACAATACTTTGGTTTCTCGCTTTATGATTTTTATTTTTTTTTATCCTCATACATTACATCTTTCTATAGATTATACCAGTGTTTCTCAAGTCTCAGCAACTTTAAAATGAGTGGATTTCGCATCTCAGGATGCTGGTTGGGGAATTCTGGGATTTGAAATTCACACGCCTTAAACTTGCTGAGGTTGAAAAACCTCCGGATTTTACTAACATGATATTATAATTGTGTTTGATTTGTTTGTTTATAAGTCATATTTGTAAGGCTTCCTCACTCTGGGTGGCAGACAAGAATAAAAACAATATGGGGAATTTATTTATCGAAGACATTTCTACAGCCGCCCATCTTAAAAACAATTCTGGGTGGTTTGCAATCTATAAAGCAAACTGAAAAGAAAAATAGAAAACAGAAGTTCATTCAAAATAAACTTAGTTGATGCACATAAACTAAAAACAGTTCTTGGCACGAGATTACTTCAGTGGATAAATGACATTTTGGAAACAATATAAGCAGAAAGAATAAAATGCAGCTTCCTATCCGTGGCTTTCGTAGTAGGAAAGTTGGAGAAATACATCACCGATTTCCTTGCCAGGAAAAAGTGCAAAACACCAATAATGATTGTCTCAACTTGCATTCCTACTCAAAATAATGTGTTCGTGGAAAATTTGTTGTCAAATATCTATGGAGATTCTCAGTCATCTAGGTCATGGTTTTTTTAATTATTTATTAATTTATTAATTTATTAATTAATTTATTTATTTATTTATTCATTCATTCATTCATTCATTCATTCATTCATTCATTCATTCATTCATTTTATATGCCGCCCCTCTCCGAAGACCCAGGGCGGCTCCCAAAGGTGTTTTCCAAGAGGCAACTGCACCTTCTGGTTTTTCTTTGAAGACGTTTCACTTCTCGTCCAAGAAGCTGAAGAAGAATAATTCTTCAGAGCTGAAGAAGCTTCTTGGATGAGAAGCGAAACGTCTTCAAAGAAAAACCAGAAGGTCCAGTTGCCTCTTGGAAAAGCACATTTGGGACATCATTATCAAATATGAAAACAATGTGACTTCTGACATTCAAAAAAATAATAATACATAATTTTGTCAGAAGACAGTAAAGTGGTCCTTGACTTATGACCACAATGGAGCCCAAAATTGCTAAGTGAGACCCTTGTTAAGTGAGTTTTGCCCCCTTTTACGACTTTTCTTACCACAGTTGTTAAGTGAATCACTTCCGTTGTTAAGTTAGTAACCTGGTTGTTAAGTGAATCTGTCTTCCCCATTGACTTTGCTTGTCAGAAGGTCGCAAAAGGGGATGAAGTGACTCAGGGACACTGCCACCGTCATAAATATGAGTCAGTTGCCAAGAGTCTGAAT
Organism: Pantherophis guttatus; assembly: GCF_029531705.1. The sequence continues at coordinate 1,169,840 of NW_026844110.1, forward strand.
TTTGATTGTGTGATCACAGGGACGCTGCAATGATCATAAGTGTGGAAAAACAGTCACGTCACTTTTTTCAGTGCCGTTGTTAACTTTGAACGGTCACTCAATGGATAGTTGCAAGTCTATCATCAGGGGAGGAAGAACCTTGGTAGTACAGTGGTCTAAGGCACCCTGTTATTAAGCTGGTTATTAAGACCAGCTGCCTGCAATTACTGTAAGTTCGAATCTCACCAGGCTCAAGGTTGACTCAGCCTTCCATCCTTTCTAAGGTAGGTAAATTGAGGACCCGGATTGTGGGGGCAATAAGCTGACTTTGTATAAAATATACAAAAGGATGAAGGCTATTGCTTAACGCCTTGTAAGCCGTCCTGAGTCTCCGGAGAAGGGCGGCATATAAATCAAATTTAAAAAAAAAAAAAAAAGTCAAGGACGGCCTGTATTCTAAAACCCAAAATAGGTTGAAATTTATCTAGATTTCTTCTAATTTCAAAACGTCATGTCCTTCCCAGTCAGCCCAATGAATGACAGTAAGTTTAGGAAATCCTACCCTGTTTTCCCCAAAATAAAACATCCCCTGATAATAAGCCTGATCGGGCTTTTGCGTGCATGGCAATAAGGCCAAGGGTTTTCAGGGTTCAAAAAAATATAAAACAGGGTCGTATTTTCAGGGAAACACGGTATAACATAGATCTCAACAATGCATGTATTAAAACGATGGAGAACTTCTGCCTTTTAGAACAGTCTTTTTTTTTTTTTAGAACAGTAAGAAGCAGTATTTCAATATCTCAGGGGCTGCCACAAAAAAGAGGGAGTCAAGCTATTCTCCAAAGCACCTGAAGGCAGGACAAGAAGCAATGGATGGAAACTAATCAAGGAGAGAAGCTACCTGGAATTAAGGGGAAACTTCCTGACAGTGACAACAATTAATCGGTGGAACAACTTGCCTCCAGAAGTTGTGAATGCTCCAATGCTGGAAGCTTTTAAGAAGATGTTGGACAGTCATTTGTCCAGAATGATATAGGGTCTCCTCCGTGGTGGGATTCAAATAATTTAATAACCGGTTCTCTGTCCTAATGACCAGATGGGTAGGTGTGGCTCGGTGGTCATGTGACCGTGTGGGCATGGCCAACTCAACGTCACTCACGTCGATGGGTGCTTCGCCTTAGTTGTTACAATGTAATAAGGGTTAACCAGAGAGGCAGTTTCTGTAAGCAGGGCAATAAAGATTAGGCTAGAAACACCACCAGAATGTTTCCTTCCTGCCTTCCTTACAGGATTAGCCCTGTATAGTGGAGAAAAACAAAATAAGATTTCTTCCAACAACCGGTTCTCTGAACTGCTTAGAAAGTTAACAACCGGTTCTCCCGAATAGGTGCGAACTGGCTGAATCCCACCACTGGGTCTCCTGCTTGAGCAGGGGATTGGACTAGATGAACTCCAAGGTCCCTTCCAGCTCTCTTATTCTGTTAAATCACCAGGAACAGTCCTCGGAACTGAATGTTCGTGAATTTTTCGACTCGCCACATCAATTAAAAGCCAAGCAAGGAGATAGGTGAAAAAGAACTCAAACTGTCGACTTTCCAACCCAGTGCTAAATTTCTAAACAGCCCAAATGTGTTTTTGTTTATTTTTTGATGTGAGATAGCCAGAGCTGCATAGTCATTACGTTTGTGGGTGCGTTAGATTTCATCAGAGTGGCTTAAAAATTTAACAGGCCACCAGCAGAATCTGGAAAAAAATGGGAAAAAGACCAAAACAAAAAAACAAAAAAAACCCTGTCAGGGAACCGGGCTAATTAGCGAAACAGTAGTGTTTGCTCCTGAGGTCTTGTGTTTGTTAATGGAATAATTATCGTGATATTCCTATGCACCTATCATTCTTCAATAATTACACAGTCTCACTTAGTCTGGCAACAGCTCCGTAGAACAGGTCACTTACTCTGGGAGGAATCAGTAGAGTAAATATTAATTGATGTCAGACTGGTTACTGCTGATATTATTCAGCGTTCAATTCAGGGAGACGAGGAAGGAAGGGGAGGAAAAAAATATATTAGAAATTCATTCTTGAAGGGCAGATATATTACCTGGTAAATAATATAGAGACAGGGCAATTGTAAACACCTTACCGTATCTGATTTTCCCCTCACGGTGGGGTTTTTATCTGAGAAGTTGAATTTGATGGCCTAAGGGACTTCTCAGAGCAAAGGAAGGTTAAGGGTAAGGGTTAGCTGTGAGAAATAACAGAATAACAGAGTTGGAAGGGAACTTGGAGGTCTTCTAATCAAGTTACTTTTTTCAACTTGTAACTTCCAACAGTCACTTAAATGAACTGTTGTAAGTCAAGAACTAACTGTAACTCCAAATCAGATTCTAGTTTGGCTAAGGCAGCCTATCAAAATGTCTTTAGGGTCTTGAGGCTCTAAGTAAGGAATTGTTTTAACTGATGAAAATTTGAATTGCCCATATTTTTCGGAGTATAAGACGCACCTTAGTTTTTGGAGAGGAAAATAAGAAAAAAGCTGATTGGCAGGTGGATCTGCCTCCTGGAATACCCCCAATCAGCTGTTCCCAGAGGTGAATTTTAGCAACAGGTTCCTTGGTTGTGAGTTCTGTGCATTATTATTTTTTTTGCTTTTTTTTTTCTGCCTCTGAAAGCCTCTGAAACAGCTTCAGAAAAAAAGCCTCTGAAGCTCTGTTTGGGGGCTTCTTTTCTGAAGTTTCGTTTGGGGGCTTTTTTTATGAAGCTCTGTTTGGGGGCTTCTTTTCTGAAGCTTCATTTCTGATGCTTTTTTCAGCCTCTGAGACCTCCGTTTGCGAAGCTGGGTGGGGCTACATTTGGAGTATAAGACATACCCAGATTTTCACCTTTTTTGGGGGAAAAAGGTGCATTTTATACTCCGAAAAATCTGGTACATGTAATCCTCAGTTTACGACCATTCATTATGTGATCGCTTGAAGTTGCAATGGCACTGAATTAAAGGGATTTATGACAGTTTTTCACAGTTATGACTGTTGTAGCATCCCCGTGGTCATGTGATCAGAATTCAGACGCTTGGCAACTGACTCATATTTATGACGGTGGCAGTGTCCTGGGGTCATGGGATCCCCTTTCGACAAGCAAAATCAATGGGGGAAGCCAGATTCGCTTAACAACCTTTAGAATAGAATAACAGAGTTGGAAGGGACCTTGGAGGTCTTCTAGTCCCACCCCCTGCTTAGGCAGAAAACCCTACACCATTTCAGACAAATGGTTATCCAATCTCTTCTTAAAAACTTCCAGTGTTGGAGCATTCACAACCTCTGGAGGCAAGTTGTTCCACTGATTAACTATTCTCACTGTCAGGAAATTTCTCCTTAGTTCTAAGTTGCTTCTCTCCTAGATTAGTTTCCACCTTTTGCTTGTTGTCCTGCCTTCAGGTCAGTGGTGAAATCCAAATTCTTTCACTACCGGTTCTGTGGGCGTGGCTTGGTAGGCGTGGTGTGGCTTGGTGGGCATGGCTTGGTGGGTGTGGCAGGGGAAGGATACTATAAAATCTCCATTCCCTCCCCACTCCTGGGGGAAGGATATTGCAAAATCTCCATTCCCACCCCACTCTGGGGCCAGCCAGAGGTGGTATTTGCCGGTTCTTCAAACTGCTCAAAATTTCCGCTACCGGTTCTCCAGAACCTGTCAGAACCTGTTGGATTTCACTCCTGTTTCAGGTGCTTTGAAGAATAGGTTGATTCCCTCTTCTTTGTGGCAGCCCCTGAGATATTGGAAGACTGCTATCATGTCTGCCCTAGTCCTTCTTTTCATCAAACTAGAAACCCCCAATTCTTTATATTTTTAATTAGCCCCCAGTTCCCTAATCAACTTTGTTGCTCTTCTCTACACTCTTTCCAGAGTCTCTCAACATCTTTTTAATATTGTGGTGAACAAAATTGGATGTACTGTAATATTCCCTGTCTTGGTCCTACCACCCATGCTGAGATGTTGAGGGCTAATTCCAGTTTTGAGGGAACATTGGGGGAAACCAGCCCCCTCGTCCCCTTTTTTCTCCAGCAAAAAAGTAAATATCACAGGCTACAGGCTTGACTGGGTATTGGTGAAGACCTAAGCACTGTCTGCAGGAATATTTTATTGCAAGTTCTACGGGTGAGTTACAGTGGTAATAGAGTCTGCCCAGGTTGGTCATATAACTTATTATGGTTTTAAAGCATCATGTGGCTAATTCGATTTTACGACTTTTGTTGTGTGGTCATTAAATGAACATTTGGTTTGCTATGGGGCTGAAAACCAGAAGTAACTGCCCGTTTGGGGCAAAATGCAGTCATGTGACCATGGGATGCTGCAAACAGCCAGAAATGCAGCCATATAATTGTCTATCTATCTATCTATCTATCTATCTATCTATCTATCTATCTATCTATCTATCTATCTATCTATCTATCTATCCAGTGGTGGGATTCAAATAATTTAACAACCGGTTCTCTGCCCTAATGATTTCTTCCAACAACCAGTTCACCAAACTGCTCAGAAAGTTAACAACCGGTTCTCCCGAAGTGGTGCGAACTGGCTGAATCCTACCACTATATCTATCTATCTATCTATCTATCTATCTATCTATCTATCTATCTATCTATCTATCTATCTATCCCACCCACCCACCCGCCTCTATGCTGTCCTATTTAGGCACGTTTTCGAGGCTGGGTGAATGCGCGGAAGGCAGGTGCCCGCGCGAAGCAAGCATGTGCATGGTGAATCGGTGGTAAGAATATTGGAAACCTACAGCTGACTTTTGGGATGGCTACATCCAAGAAGCTTCTTCAGTTCATTGCAACTTTGAACAGTTCCTAAACAAATGGTCATAAATAGAGGACTGCCTATAAAGATAAAGGAACGAATGAGGAATGGACAAATTTGAAAGGGTGAAATTCAAAAATTCTCCCTTTCGATATTCCTCCCTTATGTTCACAGTCTTGTGGTTTCTGGGTCCCCCCCCCATTCTTATTTTATTTACCTTAAGTTTTTAAAAAAAGGACATTAATTGCATGCATATATTGAACGTGGAACCTAGTTTCTGCCTCAGGGACTTATATGTTGCTCTAAATCTTGAAGGCTGTATGTAGTCATTAAGGTTGAGTTTTTCCTTTTTTGGTTGTCTCTTTGTTGTTTTATTATAGAAAGTGGTTTCTTATGGAATAGTGGTTAATAACTGCAATGTCAGTGCTGGGATTCAAATAATTTAACAACTGGTTCTCTGCCCTAATGACTGGCTGGGTGGGTGTGGCCATGGTGGGCGTGGCCAGGGGTGTGACAGGCAGCACTCGGTCTCCTGCACCCCCCTGGGAGTGAAAATGGGCCGTGGGGGGGCGCACCCCCCATGCCCCATTTGGGGCCTAGGAGGCCTCCCTGAAGCCTCCTGGGAGTGAAAATGTGCCGTGGGGAACATCCCGCCCCCCCATGCCCCATTTTGGGCCTAGTAGACCTCCCTACAGCCTCCTGGGAGCAAAATTGGGCCGTGGGAGACACCCCGCCCCCCCCATGCCCCATTTTGGGCCTAGTAGGCCTCCCTGCAGCCTAATGGGAGCGAAAACAGGCCGCAGGGGACACCCCCCATGCCCCATTTTGGGCCTAGTAGGCCTCCCTGCAGCCTACTGGGAGCGAAAACGGGCCGCAGGGGACACCCCGCCCCCCCGCCCTGGTTTGGGCCTAGTAGGCCTCCCTGCAGCCTACTGGGAGCGGAAACGGGCCGCGGAAGACACACCGCGCCCCCATGCCCCGGTTTGGGCCTAGTAGGCCTCCCTGCAGCCTACTGGAGTGAAAATGGGCTGCAGAGAACACCCCCCCCCATGCCCCGGTTTGGGCCTAGTAGGCCTCCCTGCAGCCTACTGGGAACGAAAACGGGGGAGCGCCCCACAGACCGTTTTGGGCCTGTGGGGCGTGTGGGGACTCCTGGAAGGGGCGGGGAGGGGCCAGTCAGCAATTTAACAACTGGTTCACCCAAACCATCTCAAACCGGCTGTATCCGACCACTGAACTGCATATATTAGGAGAAGTTGCTTAGGAGACTATGCAAACAAATCTAGATGTGGATTTTTAACATTATCTGTAGAAGGAAAATCTGAAAATCCCCAGGAGCCGGCATACCAGCTTGCTTATGTAGACAGTGAAATAAATCACACACACAAACACAAGCACACAAACACAGAGACACAAACACACAGCGACGATATTATTCCTTTCGGAGAAAGCGGTGTTATTCAGAATGCACAAAAAGGAGTAAGAAACAGTGAGTCACAGGTGGCAAAGGTAAGACGAACATTAAGGATGCACATACACAAAAGCTCTTTTCCCAAAAGTAATTTATACCAGTTACTCTACCACTCCATATTTTTCTGTCATTGTGAACCATCTCAACTTCTCCTATGTTCAAATACTGCCACAGTATATACTGTATATATTTATTCCTGGTTTTGGAATTAGTTTGGAGTGGGGGGGGGCAGGGGGATGACAAAAGAAAAGGATTCAAAAATAATTCTCCTGTATTCTGAATTAGATGGAAGGAAAAAGGGAGGGAGGGAAGGAGGGAGGGAAGGAAGGAAGGAAGGAAGGAAGGAAGGAAGGAAGGAAGGAAGGAAGGAAGGAAGGAAGGAAGGAAGGAAGGAAGAAGACAGGAGAGGAGAAGAGAAGAGAAGGATGGGAGGAAGGGAGGGAGGGAGAGGAGAGGACAGAGAAAAGGAAGGAAGGAAGAGGAAAGGAAAGGAGGGGAAGGGAGAGGAGAGGAGAGGAGAGTAAAATAGATTGGATGAAGGGAAGGGAAGGGAAGGGAAGGGAAGGAAAAGAAAGGAAAGGAAAGGAAAGGAAAGGAAAGAAGGAAAGGAAAGGAAAGGAAAGGAAAGGAAGGAAGGAAGGAAGGAAGGAAGGAAGGAAGGAAGGAAGGAAGGAAGGAGACAGGAGAGGAGAAGAGAAGAGAAGGATGGGAGGGAGGGAGAGGAGAGGAGAGGAAAATAGATTGGATGAAGGGAAGGGAAGGGAAGGGAAGGAAAGGAAAGGAAAGGAAAGGAAAGGAAAGGAAAGGAAAGGAAAGGAAAGGAAAGGAAAGGAAAGGAAAGGAAAGGAAAGGAAAGAGTTGGCAACTATGAGAATACTTGTGGAGTACCAAGTATCACCAACAGAGAGTCTAAATGTTCTCTGGAGATACATAATGGTGGTGACAATGAAGATTGCCATCAAACGTGTATTGAAAAATGTATGAACCTATTTGTGTTCAGTCGGTTTGCACCAAAGAAGCTTCACAGCGAACAGGAAAACCCAAAACAACAACAGGACAATCTCTACAAGGAGCATAATTTCATTTTAGTTCTTAAAAGCAGCTCTTGGATTGCATCATCTCAAGTTTGGATCACAAGATACAATCTTTTCACAAATGTAAATCTTGTCGAGAAGGCAGGCCTGATGCAATCAAATTATATAGCCGTCAATACTGAATGAAGCCGGAAGGGAGAACAAAGGGACCCTGATAGACATCTCCAAAGAGCAAAAGCTTCCTTCAAGTTCTTGCTATCATTGCCTCCATCTCAGTGGCTCACTTAGCTGTCACAGCTCTGACTGATCGCCCACCAAATTCCATGGATGCTACAACTTAATGGGAGGAGATAATCAGTGGAATTGACCTTCTAATCAATACAGATTTACTCAAGAAACCTGCAAATGGCTTTTAGTGGGAATCTCAAGAGCCATCTTAAACATCAGGAGGAGGAAATGGTCAATGAAGCATCTCGCCATGGTTAGGAGGAAATGGCTTGGAGAAGCAAAGTTCAAGAGATTGTTGAACTTGTGGCTTTTTTTTAAAATTAAGGTGGGTGGGTAGACGGACATATGGGGAGATTCATATCTGGGACTGTCAACTTTTTCAAGTAAACAATACCTCAATCAGTACTCCTTCTCACTATCCTTCCTTCCTTCCTTCTTTCCTTCCTTCCTTCCTTCCTTCCTTCCTTCCTTCCTTCCTTCCTTCCTTCCTTCCTTCCTTCCTTCCTTCCTTCCTTCCTTCCTTCTTCTGTAGTGCAATCTAAGGCCTGGTCTTGAGGTACATAATTCTAATAAACCATCTTCGGTTGGGTCTAGGACTTTCTGGCTCCTATCCTTGGCCATGCCTACTTCTTCACCAGCGTTCCACCTCCGGCCATTCATCGCTAGCTTTTCTCCTTGGCTGACACTCCCCCCTCTTCATTCGCCCTGGCCATTGGGCCACAGCCCCTCCGTCCCACACGCTTTGGCGTGGCCCATTCTCCGAAGCAGGGTTTGTCCTGGGCTTTTTGCCACCAATTGGCTAGTTAGCCAATTAGCCACCAACCAATTGGCTAGCTGCCAATGCTGGCAGCCAGAAGCCATGGTGTGATCGATCGCAGGGGTGGGGATGGGCTGCTTTGGCGAATGGGTTGCGTCAAAGTGCGTGGGACGGAGGGGGCATGGCCCTTTGGCCGGGGCAAATGAATGGGGGCATATCAGCCAAGGAGAAAAGCTAACAGTGAATGGCCGGAGGTGGAACGCTGATGGAGAAGCAGGGGCGGCCATGTTGTGACTCCAACCCCCGAGGCCGACTTATCGGAGGGAGAAGGCTCCGAACATGAAGGAGAGGAGTTGGCCAGGCCTCCCTCTCCAGGACCCTCCTCTCTGGCAATGCCTCAGGTGTCTCCCATAGGAGAAGAGATTGGCCAGGAACCAGATATCTCCTCGCAGTCGGACAGTGACGGAGATAAGTCTTGGCTGGATACACGCCAGCTTTGGAGAGACAGGCGCACGCAGCAGAAAAGGAGGCATGCCAGGGATTAAGCTGAATCACTGGACCTCACCCCACAGGGGATAAAAGGGGGTGAGGTGGCCATTCAGACTCTGTGACGGACAAAACTAACTACTAGCGAGTCACGTATCTTTGAAACAACGTTATCTGCCTTGGATTTAATACGGACTGGACTTGACAATTCTTGAACTGTGTGTATGTTGTTTGGGTTTATCTGTCGGAGGAACAACCCCTCCCTCTATGAGTAAAGTTCTTGGCAAGCAGCTACTGGGTTGCTGCCAAGCCTCTTATCGAAAGAATTTGTTGTCTGCCAGTTTTATTTAACCCCTGACTATCTGTTTGTGTGCGTGTGTGAGACAGGGACAGAACAGGCCAAGGGTAGGAGCTGAAAAGTCCTGGGCCCAACCGCAGATGGTTTATTAGAATTATGGACCTCAGGACCAGGCCTTAGATTGCACTACAGTCCCATTCCGCTGTGGTTAAGGTACTAGTAGCGACAAGGAGAACTGCCTGCCATCTGGGATAGAAACACTTTAAGAAAAAGCTACAAAGAAAGAAACCCTGGTTTAGTATGGCTTGCTTTTATTCCAGCCTAAATTCCTTGCCTACCATCTTCTTCCCATCCTTCTTGCCGCTAATGAATTGCATTCCGTTTCTATTACATCAAACAAGAAAGTCATCCAACATGTTCTGTCTAGTTTCTAATTTTAGCCCTTCTGCATGCTAATCGTGCCTCGAAGCTCGATGTTGTTTGCACAGGGTTACCATTGCCATCTTTCTTTCCTCTTCCAGATCTCAAATACAAACATTGCATAAAATAAGCCCTTAGGTAGGATCCTGCAGGTGTCTCACTAATGACTTCACTCTGAATAGGAAAAAAAAAAACAATAACCCATGCCTTGTAGCAAATCTCTTTGTCTCCTACTCTTAAGCGAGTGTTATGAAATAAATTGTCCATCTACGGCGGTTGGGAAATAATTTCCCTGAAATCCCTGAGCAGAGCTGGATTCTAGGTGGGTTAAGAGTTATCTTGTCAGGACCAATTGTACTGTGGGGTCCTTGTTGCTCTCTGAGCTTGGTTGTTTCCTTGTGGATGTTTCATTACCCAACTAGGTAACACCAGAACAGCGGATGTTTTGCATGACTGGCTGGGGGAATTCTGGGAGTTGAAGGCTACGCATCTTAAACTTTCTGAGGTTGAGAAACTGATCTACAGATAGTAATAGCAATAGCACTTAGACTTATATACCGCTTTACAGTGCTTTACAGCCCTCTCTAAGCGGTTTTACAGAGTCAGCCTCTTGCCTCCAACAATTTGTGTCCTCATTTTACCTACCTCAGAAAGATGGAAGGCTGAGTCAACCTTGAGCCAGTCAAGATCGAACTGCTGGCAGTGGGCAGAGTTAGCTGGCAATACTGCTTTCTAACCTAACCACTGTGTCACCAGGGCTCTTGCTGATAGCTAGCTAGCTAGCTAGCTAGATAGATACTGTAGATAGCTAGATAGCTAGATACTAGATAGCTAGATAGCTAGATAGTTAGACAGACAGACAGACAGACAGACAGACAGACAGACAGACAGACAGACAGACAGCAATAACAACAGCACTTAAGACTTATATACCACTTTACAGTGCTTTGCAGCCCTCTCTTAGCGGTTTTACAGAGTCAGCCTCTTGCCCCCAACAATCTGGGTCCTCATTTTACCAACCTTGGAAGGATGGAAAGCTGAGTCAATCATGAGACTGGTGAGATTTGAACTGCCAAATTCCAGGCAGCCGGCAATCAGCAAAAGTAGCCTGCAGTACTGCACTCTAACCACCACGCCACCACAGCTCAGATGGTGACTGCAGCCATGAAATTGAAAGACGCTTGCTCCTTGGGAGGAAAGCTATGGTAAACTAGACAGCATATTCAAAAGCAAAGATATCACCTCACCGAGAAAGGCCCATATAATCAAAGCTATGGTTTTCCCAGTAGTAATGCATGGATGTGAGAGTTGGACCATAAGAAAAGCTGAGTGTGAAAGAATTGAGACTTTCAAATTGTGGTGTTGGAGAAGGTTCTTGAGAGTCCTTTGGACTGCAAGGAGATCCAATCAATTGATCCTAAAGGAAATCAACTCTGACTGTCCTTTGGAAGGGCAGATCCTGAAGCTGAAGCTCAAAATACTTTGGCCACCACATGAGAAGAGAGGACTTCTTGGAGAAGACCCTGACGTTGGGAAAGATGGAAGGCAGAAGGAGAAGGGGAAGGTGGAAGAGGAGATGGTTAGATAGGGTCATCAATGCAACAGACATGAGTTTGAGCAAACTCAGGGAGACAATGGAGGACATGGGGCCTGGTATGCTGTGATCCATGGGGTCGCAGATGATCAGACGTGACTTAGGAACTCAAGAGTGGGAACAATGGCCTTTTTATGACTTCTGAACTTCAACTCCCAGAATTCCTGAGCCTGACTTGGTCAGTTACCTACTGCAGGGGTCCCCAACCTTTGGGCTGCGGCCTGCTACTGGACTGTGGTCTATTTGCAACTGGGCCATTTGAACTGTGGGTTGGCACGAACGAGTGTGTGTACAGCTCGACTTGCATGAGTCAAGCTGCGCTCACATGCGTGCACACCGGCCCACTGCTCATGCGGCCCAGTTCCCCTCTCACCCTCCCAGCCGGACCGCCAAGTTGCAAAGGTTGGGGACTGCTGGCCTAGTGGGCTTGCTAAAGAGACAATGTTGGAGAGACAACTTTAGAAAGAGATGGCCTGGTCATACTCCATGCAGTATCAAGGATGCAGCTGTAGAGGTGGTCAGCAGTATTAAGTATCTGGAGGTGCAGATAACTAACAATCTGAACTGGTCTCTCCATGCGTCATCCTTAGTGAAGCGTGCGAACCAGCATCTGCATTTCCTGTATCGGATGAGGAGAGCACATCTTTCTCCTTCTGTCCTGGCCACTTTTTGCAGAGGCACGATTGAGCATGTTTTAACAAACTGCATCCCTGTTTGGTTTGATGGCAACACCGCCTCAGATAGAAAGTCCCTACAGAGAGGTGTGAGGACAGTGGAGAAGATTATAGAAAGCTCACTTCCCGTCATTCAGGATACTTCTTATAAGTGCTATGCGCTTAGAGCTCAAGGCATTGTTACAGACCCCACACACCCAGTTTACAGTCTGTTGCTCCCCTCCGGGAGGATGTTTCAAAGTATTTCTAGCAGGACTACCAGATTCTGTAACAGCTTTGTTCCAGGGGTGAAATCTACTTACCTTCCCTCCTGGTTCAGAAATGCACGTCACATGCGATTTTGGACCCTCTGCACATGCGCAGAGGGTAAAAAACAGGTTACTACCTGGTTAAAACCTGGAAGTAACGACATCCAGGTGGGTGGGCGGAGCCTTGCGCTGCCGCTGCTACCAGTTCTCTGAACCACCGGCCACAGCCGCTACCGGTTAGGCCGAACTGGTCTGAACCAGTAGCATTTCACCCCTGCTTTGTTCCCTGTGTCATCCGTCTGGTAAACTAGCAAGATTTTTTTTTATGTATGCTGAGAGCGTATGCACCAAAGACAAATTCCTTGTGTGTCCAATCACACTTGGCCAATAAAGAATTCTAATCTAATTTAATCTCATTTGTTTCTCTCGCCATGTACATGCATACATCCAAACCAGACTGTGTTGTTTCTCCTTGTCCTATAATATACAGTATGTGGGTACATGCATAAGTTTGTCTGTCTATCATCTATCTGTCTGTCTGTCTGTCTGTCTGTCTGTCTGTCTGTCTGTCTGTCTGTCTGTCTGTCTATCTATCATCTATCTATCTATCTATCTATCTATCTATCTATCTATCTATCTACTGTATCTATTTATCTATAATCTATCTCTATCTATCTATCTATCTATCTATCTATCTATCTATCTATCTATCAGCTATCTATCAGCTATCTATCTATCTATCTATCTATCTATCATATCTATCTATAATCTATCTCTATCTATCATTTATCTATCTATCATCTATCTCTATCATCTATCTATCATCTATCTATCTCTATCATCTATCTATCATCTATCTATCTATCTATCTATCTATCTATCTATCTATTATCTATATAATCTATCTATCATTTATCTATCTATCTATTTATCTATTGTCTATATAATCTATCATCTATCTATCTATCTATTATCTATATAATCTATCTATCATTTATCTATCTATTTATCTATCTATCTATTATCTATATAATCTATCTATCATTTATCTATCTATTTATCTATCTATCTATTATCTATATAATCTATCATCTATCTATCTATCTTATCTATCTATCTATCTATTATCTATATAATCTATCTATCATTTATCTATTTATCTATTTATCTATCTATCAATTATCTATATAATCTATCTATCATCTATCTATCTATCTATTTATCTATCTATCTATTATCTATATAATCTATCTATCATCTATCTTATCTATCTATCTATCTATCTATCTATCTATCTATCTATCTATCTATCTATCTATCTATCTATCTATCTTGTCATGTTTATGCATGCAATGAAATTTCATTTTAATGTATGCCGATTAGTGTACATTCAAAGGGACAATAAAGTTATTCTAAGTCTAAGACAATGAGGGATGCCTACATTGCCAAATTTATGAAGGGGAAGCAAAGGGCTAAAGAGGAAGAGGAAAGAAAAAGGACTTAATGAGATCCTTACAAAAAAGAGTGGTGAGAAGTTCAAATGACAAGGTTTCAAATGGTTTATGGATGCGGCAAAACCAAGGATGGCCTTCAAAAGCAGAAAGGTTTAGAGAGGCAGAGCAAATACTGCCATTGTAAAAGACTTGTACGTGTGTCTTGTTTTCTTTCTCCCTGCTCAGACATTTAATGTTTTTGACGTCCTCTTTCTTACTCGTTTTTTTATGAGCTGCAGGATGTTGTTTTCCTTCAAAAGGGCAGGTGCAATGTGCCAAGGATATGTCGGCCTGCCCCAAGAAGATCTGAATTTCACAGTCAAAGGATATCAATATAAATGTGATTAATTTTTTTTTAAAAAAAATGAAAATGAAGTCGCATGCCCACACGCACCCTCTCGCCCCTGCCCAGGTTCATGGAACAACTTGCTTTCTTTCAAAAGGCCACTGGGCTTTCTTGTTTGCTCGAAGAGGTTTTGCTTCTCATGCAAGAAGCTTCTTTGGTTCTAAGTGAATGGTCTTCAAAGAAAAACAAAGCAAGTCCAGTGGCCTTTTGAAAGAAAGCACCTTTGGGACAGTGGTGAAATCTAAAATTTGTTATTACCGGTTCTGTCGGCGTGGCTTGGTGGTGATGGGGGTAATGTGACTGGGTGGGCGTGGCCAATTTTTGTTTTTACTTTTAAAACCATTTTTTCTACAACCTCTTCGTGCTTTCAAAAGGCTCTGAGGATCCCAGCTGAGTTGCCTGATCAGCAGAGGCTTTTTTTCTTTTAAATGCCTCTGACGATCCAGGTTGAGTTGCCTGATTGGCAGAGGCATTTTTTTTTTAATTTGATTTATATGCCGCCCTTCTCCGGAGACTCAGGGCGGCTTACAATGCGCTAAGCAATAGCCTTCATTCTTTTGTATATTTATACAACGTCAGCTTATTGCCCCCACAAACTGGGTCCTCATTTCACCTACCTTAAAAAGGATGGAAGGCTGAGTCAACCTTGAGCCTGGGGAGATTCGAACCTGCAGTAATTGCAGGCAGCTGTTCTTAATAACAGGGTGCTTTAGACCACTGTACTACCAAGGCTCTTTAAAAGAAAAATGCCTCTGACGATCGCACGGCTCAGCTGGGCATGGGGTGTGGGGGCAAAGATTTTTGCTACTGGTTCTCCGAACCACCCGCCTCCATCGCTACCGGATTGGGCGATCCGGTCCGAACCGGGAGCATTTCACCCCTGCTTTGGGACAACCGTGACCTGGATGACAGAGAATCTACCATAAACTTTGAGTGTCATTCTTTAACTCTTCGGACACCTTCCAGCCTCAAAAATGCCCAAGGAGTTAAAAATTATAGAAGGAAAAAAAAAAAAAAAAAGAAGAAAAGGAATTGTTCGGAAGGAGCCAAGGGAAGCAGAACCATTAATTAGTTTAAATCGATGTCTGCAGTAGGAAGCAAGGGCCGAGGGGACGAAGAAATAAGATGTTTCTTCTTAGGCCACCAATTTCAACCGTGTCTATGGTTCTTTCTTGAACCTTAAAAAAAAAAAAATCTTCCATCCCACTGGAGGCTTTGAACGCGAGAGTTCTTCGGTTTCAATAAATCCAGAAAATTGACATTTCCCAAAATAGTCACCTTTTTAGTCGTCTATTTCCAGATAATTACAGCCCCGGAGAATTAGAAGCATTAAGCATATAACGGAGGTCCCTTGAAAACCTCCCAAGTATGTTTCAGCTCTGAGGGCCCGCCCCACCCTTTTTTCCCTGTCTCTACTGGCTAATTATCAGATTTCCACTTTATTTCTTAGGAAGATGCTAAAAAGCAAAGGAGCAACAGAAGAAACCCACAATATAAATTATTAGTTCGGTTTAGGCAAAGGCCAAAATCATTGGGTTACGTTTGGACTGTAGTCTCCCAAACTAAATCAATAGTTGTTGTTTTTTCCCCCTTTCCTGAATTGACCTATCAATTTCTGTTCAAAGATTCTTTATTTATCAGTGAGACTTACGTTATAATTTTGTCAGAAGGGAGTGTGGGAAAAGGAAAATTGAGTCTGAATTTGCTAAAGTCACGTAGGCAGTGGTGGGATTCAAGTAATTTAACAACCAGTTCTCTGCCCTAATGATTTCTTCCAACAACCAGTTTGCCAAACTGCCCAGAAAGTTAACAACCGGTTCTCCTGAAGTGGTGCGAACCGGCTGAATCCCACCACTGCATATAGGCCTCAGATATAATAGAAGGCCTCAAATAAAATATATATATTAGCGTTGTATCTTATGATTCTTGATGAATGTATCTTTTCTTTTATGTACACTGAGAGCGAATGCACCAAGACAAATTCCTTGTGTGTCCACTTGGCCAATAAAGAATTCTATTCTATTCTATTCTATTCTATTCTATTCTATTCTATTCTATACGGAATGATTTCCTAAGTATAACAAAATATTTGCAAATTGCTGTCCTAAAACAATACTGCAAAATCAATCTGTAAAGTAAACTGCTTTAGAAGCTGTTTTTCACAAGGAACATTGAAGATGTTAAGAAATAAGGAAATGAAAGTTCAGATGGTAGAAAATTTCAAGATTACTATTATTATTATTATAATTATTATTATTATTATTATTATTATTATTATTATTATTATTATTATTATTATTTGGTTAATCTTTAGTGAGATTCACAGCCTTTGAGGCTGGTTAATAGCTCAACAGCTCGAGTCCTAATCAAGGACCTAGGAACTGTTAAGGTATCGTCGGAGGATGTAAGCTGTTCCGAGTAAGGTGGTTTTTTGTAGAGTCAAAATGTTCAAGTCCGGCAAATTTAGAATTTCTAAATAGCGGGGTAGCCCTTTGGGTATTGCTCCGAGGGCTCCAATTACAATCGGGACAACACACGATTTCTTTTTCCACATTAATTATTATTATTATTATTATTATTATTATTATTATTATTATTATTATTATTATTATTTATTATTATTATTATTATTATTATTATTATTATTATTATTTGAATTTCTATACCGCCCTTCTCCCAAAGGACTCAGGGCGGTGAACAGATTAAGATTTCATATACATATAATTTTTTTTTTTAATAAACAGTAAATAATAAATTGAGTCAACTTGGTGTATCTACTAAGACCTTGGCATAGAATTTAGATGTTTATGCTAGCCCTGCTTGTTGAAACAGAAAGGTCTTCAGGGCACGTCGGAAAGTGCGAAGATCTGGGATTATTCGTATTCCAGGGGGTATTTTGTTTCAAAGAGTAGGTGCCCCCACAGAGAAGGCTCTCTCCCTTGGAACTACTAGACGACATTGATTTAATGATGGTACTATGAGTAGGCCTACTCTGTGAGAGCGTATTGGTTGGTGAGAGGTTATCGGTTGCAGCAGGTGGTCTCGTAAGTACTCAGGTCCTAAGCCATGGAGCACTTTAAAGGTAAGAACCAACACCTTGAAGCGTACTCGGAAGGCCACCGGAAGCCAGTGCAGCTCGCGTAGAAGAGGTGTTACATGTGAGCACCATGTTGCTCCCATAATTACTTGCGCGGCCGCATTCTGGACCAGTTGGAGCTTCCGGGTGCACTTCAAGGGGAGCCCCATGTAGAGAGCATTGCAGTAGTCAAGTCAGGAAAGTACGAGGGCTTGAGTGACTGTGCGTAATGAGTCCTGGTCTAGAAAGGGACGCAATTGGTGAATCAGGCGAACCTGATATAAAGCTCCTCTGGCCACAGCTGTATTCACACATATGTGGTAATTAACGGTCAGTATGAGAGTACAAGGAAGTAACTCCAGTGAAATTCCATTTACTGAGGGACTGTCAGAAGAAAGGTATAAAAGAAGAGGATAGGTCTCAGATCGGGGCCGCTGGACCTAGCTATTCCTTGCTGGACCTAGCTATTGTCTCTGGACCTCATTGCAATGGGTTCTTGATGTAAGTAATGTTATGATGTCTGTTCATGTTCCAAATTGCTCACGGAATAAACCTCTGATTCTTAAAGTAAGAACTGTTTATTGTATTGCTGTCTCCTGTTTATTTTATTGGGATATTTTTACAACAAGAGTAACGACTTAAGACCACAATTGAGCCCAAAATGCTAAGCGAGGTCAGTTGTTCTGTGAGTTTCACCCCCTTTTATTACTTTTCTTGCCACAGTCATTAAGTGAATCACTTCAATTGTTAAGTTAGTAACATGGTTGTTAAGTGAATCTGGCTTCCCCATTGACTTTGCTGGTCAGAAGGTCAGAAAAGGTGATCATGTGACCTTGGGACACCGCAACGGTCATAGGTATGAGTCAGTTGCGGAGCCTCTGAATTTTGATCACATGACCAGGAGGGATGCTACAAAGGTCATAAGTGTGAAAAACGGTCAAAAGTCAATTTTTTCAGTGCCGTTGTAACTTTGAATGGTCACTAAATGAGGATTACCTGCACTTTGCTCCAGGGATGAAATCCAGCAGGTTCTGACAGGTTCTAGAGAACCAGTAGCGGAAATTTTGAGCAGTTCGGAGAACTGGAAGCAGAAATTTTGAGTAGTTGGAGAACTGGCAAAAAACCACCTCTGCCTGCCCCCAGAGTGGGGTGGAAATGGAGATTTTGCAATATCCTTCTCCCAGGAGAAGGGAGGGAATGGGGATTTTGCAGAATCCTTCCCCTGGAGTGGGTTGGGAATGGAGATTTTGCAGTATCCTTCCCTGCCACATCCACCAAGCCATGCCCATCGAACCACACCACACATACCAAGCCACGCCCACAGAACCGGTAGTAAAAAAAACTGGATTTCACCACTGCTTTGCTCACTATCTCGTATGTTGCTTCTTTGTAAGATCACATATTAATTTAATACTATTTAGAACTCTGATTTGAGTTTTTCATTTAACCATTGTCTGGCAATTTATCCCAAAAGTGCTTTTTTCAAGAGGCAACTGGACTTCCTAGTTTTTTCTTTGAAGACGTATCGCTTCTCATCCAAGAAGCTTCCTCGGGGTCTTCAAAGAAAAACCAGAAAATCCAATTGCCTCTTGAAAAAAGCACCTTTGGGACAACCATGCTCTGGATGACTGAGAATCTCCATAAATATCTGGCAAATTAGTTTATTTTTTTTAAAGTCTACTTAGTGAAAATGGAGCATGATATCAAAGGAGAAAAGAGATAAAAGGAATTTTGCATTATATAACAATAAAAACTAAGAAATATATAGGTTACGGCAGGGATCCCCAACCCCCGGTCCGTGGACTGGCATCATTTCGTGGCATGCCAGAAAGTGGGCTATGCAAACAAGCTAAGCCCCATCCGCGGGATGCTGGCAGCATGCCAAATCATGCTCCCTCTGGTATACGGAAAAACATCTCTCCACAGAACCGGTCCCTGGTGCCCAAAAGTTTGGAAGCCACTGGGTTATTTCAAGCACATTGACTAAATGATTCAAAGCAGGGGTGAAATCCAGCAGGTTTTGACAGGTTCTGGAGAACCGGTAGTGGAAATTTTGAGCAGTTCGGAGAACCAGTAGTGGAAATTTTGAGTAGTTTGGAGAACCGGCAAATACCACCTCTGGCTGGCTGGCCCCAGAGTGGGGTGGGAATGGAGATTTTCCAATATTCTTCCCCCAGGAGTGGGGAAGGAATGGGGATTTTGCAGTATCCTTCCCCTCGAGTGGGGTGGGAATGGAGTATTTGCAGTATCCTTCCCTGCCATACCCACCAAGCCACGCCCATCAAGCTACACCAAGCCATGCCCACAGAACTGGTAGTAAAAAAAATTGGATTTCACCACTGATCCAAAGGAATATGAAAGTGTACAAAGTTGGTTCATTTGTTTACTTATTGTTTTAATTTGTTAATTTGTTTGCTTTCATTTAATTTGTTGTTAAATGTATTCGTTAAATTTATTCACCATGGGGCTACTCTGGGCAACAACTTACAATAATAATGAGGAAGAAAATGAAAGGAGTCTAAACAAAACAGAAGTAAAATAAAAGGGCCATTAAAAAAACAAACAATGAAGAAGAAGGCAACGAGAATACATCAATAGCGGGCTTGTTCAAAGCTTTAGTTTTAGGATACTCTGGGTCATGCCCATGAAGAAAAGCAATCTGTGTGATCACTAAGAGTCAACAATGACTTAATGGTACACAATCAATCAATCAATCAATCAATCAATGGGTTATGGGGTAGCAACCGGACATCTTTCACTTGATAAGCGCTCCATGGCTTAGGACCTGGTTATCTACGGGACCGCCTGCTACCACCAATAGCCTCCCACCGGCCAGGATGCTCCCATAGCGAGGGGCTCCTTCAGGTGCCGTCAGCCAAACAATGTCGACTGGCGGCCCCTAGGGGGAGAGCCTTCTCTGTTTTATTTATTTTATTTTATTTATTTATTTTTATTTGGTTTATATGCCGCCCTTCTCCGGAGACTCAGGGCGGCTTACAGTGCATTGTGGGGGCACCTACGATCTGAAACGAGCTCCCCCCGGAGATACGGAGGATCCCGGATCTGCGCACTTTCCGTCGCGCGCTCAAGACTCTCTTATTTCATCAAGCTGGCCTGGCCTAAATCTTCTTCCCTTTTTAAATGTAAATTTTAATTTGTTTTTAAATTATGGGGTATTTTAAATTTGTCTCAGCCAAATTATTTAATTCGTTTTTATTCTATTTTAAATTTTTGTATTTATGTGTTTTATTCTGTGGCTGTT
>NW_026844110.1:1195383-1208537 GCF_029531705.1 Pantherophis guttatus
CCTCCCTCCCTCCCTCCCTCCCTCCCTCCCTTCCTCCCTCCCTTTCTTCTGCCCTCTCTAAGGCAACCTTGAGCCGGTCAGGATTGAACTGCTGCCAGTCGGCAGAATTAGCCTGCAATAGAGCATTCCAACCACTGCACCACCACGGCTCTTGATGATAGATAGATACATAGATAGATAGATAGATAGATAGATAGATAGATAGATAGATAGATAGATAGATAGATAGCAACAGCAATAGCAATAGCACTTAGACATATATACCGCTTTATAGTGGTATATATGTCCTCTCTAAGCGGTTTACAGAGTCAGCATTTTACTGACTCTGATTAATTACACTCTGATATAATTACACTCTTTGTATTGAGGTGTCAGTGAACTACTTGGTCTCCCCTCCCCAATACCTGAACTGTCAGATTTCCTCCTCCTCATTGCAGTTCACATCTTATGTGCACCGGTGTTTGGGGGAAACAGAATAAAGGGTACCCTTTGCAAAGTTTACATCCGTCTCCGACAAGAAAACGAGGAACTCTTCTCTTAGATCTGACCTCTCCTCTTCCGCGAAAGCTCTGTTAATTATATTCCTCTCTATGTACTGATTTGGTCTGACAAGACGAGATGCCTTAAAAGACGTGTTGTTGGAGCTACGTGAGCCTGAAGTCTCCAAAGCTTAGCAAACCATGTAAATTCTCTCATTAACGAAATTAAACAGTATGATTATTGACATTTTGAGAAGACAAATATCTGCAAAGATGACACGCTGCCCAGTAGCAAATCTGGGGTGAGTGGCTTCGATTCTATTTGTGGAGAGTAGAGTTTTAATGGACCTTCCTGTATCGTTTAAGATGCGCACACGAAGCTTTTGCATTTCTATGTCTGCATTACGATGAGAAGAAACATGAGACCTCCAGGGAAGCAACGAAACACTGAAGACAGCTCTGCAAAAAAAATCAAAGCTGAGGATCATAGCACAGGGGTGTCAAATATGAAGCCCGTGCAGTGGTGGGTTTCACATTATGTTACTACCAGTTCGCCCCGCACGCACATGCCTGCTTTGTGTGCGTGTGTCCGGTTCACACACGCACCTCCCTTCTGCACATGTGCCCAGCCTCAAAAACGTACCTAAATAGGATGGCATAGAGCCGGGGCAGGTAGGTTCCGCTACCGGTTCGAGTGAAACGGTCTGTTGTGGTCCGCCAGCAGTCTGCGGAGCTGGCAGTGGAGTTGGACAGTGATGAGGCTGAGCAAGAACATGGGCCAGTCCTGGAGGCTGGGGAAGGCCCAGATGAAGGCTCTGCATCTGAGGCAGAGATGGGGACAGGGCCATCGGGGAATGATGCGCGGACTTCGGAGCCTCCAGAAGCTGACAGTAGAGAGGCAGAGTGCACATATGAGAAGAGCTGCCAGAAGGCAGGAGCGGCTAAAGCAGAGAGGCATGGTGGGGGGTGGGGGGAGGGCACAGGGATTTTTGCTACCGGTTCTCCGAACCACCTGCCGCCATTGCTACCGGATCGGGCGATCCGGTCCAAACCGGGAGCATTTCATCCCTACTTCCATCCTTCAGAGGTTGGTAAAACGAGGACCCAGATTGTTGGGGGCAACATGCTGACTCTGTAAAGCACTTAAAGAGGACTGTGAAGCAATGTGAAGAGGTATATAAGTTTAAGTGCTATTGCTATCTTCAAGTTTCATAGTTTCTGATACGCAGAGTCTACAGAATCAGACAAAGTAGAAATGTTTCTGGGCAATGCATAACCTCTATAGCTATCCTTCTTGCTTCTCTCCTTGATTAGTTTCCATCCATTGTTTCTTCTTTTTTTTTTTAGATTTATATACCGCCCTACTCCCGAAGGACTCAGGGCGGTGAACAGGCACAAAATAAAATACATAGATACAAAAGTTAAAAGATATAATTAAAACCAGATTAAATAATTTAGCCCAAGACAATTAAAAAATCCCAATAATTTTAAATTTCGATTTAAAGGATTTTAAAACAGGGGAGAAAATTAGGCCAGGCTTCTTGTCCTGCCTTCAGGCGTTTTGGAGAATAGATTGACCCCCTCTTCTTTGTGGCAGCCCCTCAAATATTGGAAGACTGCTACCAGGTCACCCTTAGTCCAATGGTGGGATTCAAATAATTTAATAACCGGTTCTCTGCCCTAATGACCGGCTGGGTGGGCGTGGCCATGGTGGGTGTGGCCAGAGAGTGACAGACAGCACTCGGCCTCCTGCACCCCCCTGGGAGCAAAAAAGGGCCGTGGGGGGGGGAATATACTTCCCTTCTGTGTCCTGCTTTGGGCCTAGTAGGCTTCCCTGCAGCCTCCTGGGAGTGAAAATGGGCTGCGGAAGGGCACACTACCCCCTGCACCCCATTTTGGGCCTAGGAGGCCTCCCTGCACTTACCTGGGAGCCAAAATGTGGCCTGTGGGGACTCCTGGAAGGGCGGGGAGAGGAGCAATTTAACTACTGGCAATTTAACTACCGGTTCACTCAAACCATCCCGAACCGGCTGAATCCCACCACTGCCTTAGTCCTTCTTTTCATTAAACTAGACACACCCAATTCCAGTAACCTGCCGTGATGTTCATTAGATATCTGGGGCTGTCAAGCCTCTAAGGTTCAGTGGAGATTCCAATTTGGCAGTTGTATCGCAGTAGCAGTCTCTCCTGAATTATAGAGGCTGACATATCCCAGCCACCAGCAAAAATGGCAGAGACATTTTCTATATTTCTGATATTTCCATGGTAACTATGAAGTATGACATTCCTATTGGCATTGCTGGCAAGCTTCTTCCAGTAACCAAGGAAGGGATGTTATTGCATTGCCTGTAAAATCGGTGAAAATTTTATTATTCACTGTCCAACCACCACCAATTGTAATATTTTATCTTGTTTTGTTTTTTCACTTTGTTTTATTTTTAATGAGTTTTGTTTGCAATTCTGGTCAGTGACCGTAATAAAAATATTCAAGAAAGGAATGCACGAGTCCATTCAAAACAAACGAACCAAAATGAGCAATATGAATTCACATTAATTCATATTAATTTGAGTACATGTTTAATTCTAGCACCACCCACATATGTTTGTATCTCACAAACAAACAAACAAACAAACAAATTGTTGTGGAGACAATAAGAGAAGGAAAGTGTGTTTCATATGTTAAACCCCCTTGGGTTATTTGTAAAAATATTTATTACTTTATTTATTATTTATTACAAATAACTCAAGGGGATTTAACATATGCAACACACCTTCCTTCTCTTATGGTCTCCACAACAACAACCCTGTGTGAGGTAGGTTGGGCTCAGAGAGAGTGACTGGCCCAAAGCCACCCAGCTGGGTTTCATGCCTAGGTTGGGACTAGAACTCACAGTCACCTGGTATCTGGCCCAAAGTCACCCAGCCAGCTTTCATGGCTATGGTGGAACTAATATTCACAGCCTCCTGGTAACTGGCCCAAAGCCACCAAGCTGGTTTTCATGCCTAGGTTGGGACTAGAACTCACAGTCACCTGGTATCTGGCCCAAAGTCACCCAGCCAGCTTTCATAACTAAGATGGAACTAAAACTCACAGTCTCCCAGTAACTGGCCCAAAGTCACCCAGCCAACTTTCATGGTTTTGATGAAAATATCCAGTGGTGGGCTGCAACCAATTTAATAACTGGTTCTGTGAGCGCGCTCTTTGCAGGCGCATGCTTAGCACGCTTGCGCACAGCGTTCAAAATACTGCAATTTGAAGCTCAGCTGCCTACCTTCTAAGGCAACCCCGGTAAGTAGAACAGCGGAGGCGCGAAAATCAACTGTGCCACGCGAACAGCTGAGCCAGAAAGAAGGAAATATAGGACAGGATAGGGCGGGGGTGGGTGGGCGGGGCCAGCTGATCATCGGAACTACCGGTTTGCCTGAACCGGTCTGAACCAGCAGCTGGAAATATCCGTCTGGTTCAGTTCCAAGTAGCGAGAAAGATACTGGAAACATGGAAGCTGATTGGAAAGATGGTTTAATGGTGAAGCAGAACCACACGGATGGTCCTAGGCAGTTGAGCATATGGAGTTGAGAGTGAGGGGTATTTATACCTTCTCTTGAGCTTTGAACTTGAGCTTTCTGTTCCTGTGCAAGAACATGTATTGTATTGGCTGTTGTAGGGGGTCATAGCTGGTTGTCTGAGCTAAGTTTGGTTGAAGTTTGGAGGGTGATGCAATGTCCTTAGGAGATGGTTTAATGTGGTGTGCTCTACTGCTAGATGGGACTTGGTTAATCCTACCATTGTTCAGATCTTGAGGCAGGAAGTAATGGATTACCAAATCTGCATTTCTAAATGATGGCCTCAGCTTAGTATCTGCTTGGAGTGGGGCGGAGGGACTGGGGCTCTGAGTTTCTCTCTCCCTAAGATTTTTATTTCTTTTAGGGGAAATATTTGATCCTGACTTTTTAAAACATTTCTCAAAATATTTCATTCTTCTAGGAGAAGGGTGGGTGCTAACTTTCTACAACAGCTAAAGTGGATCTAATACACACCCTCTCCTGGTGATTGGCCCAAAGTCACTCAGCTGGTTTTCATGCCTAGGTTTGGACTAGAACTCACAGTCTCTTGGCAACTGGCCCAAAGTCAACCAGCTGCCTCTCATGCCAGGGTGGGACTAGAACCAGTGGTGGGATTCAGCCAGTTCAGGCCAGTTCAGGCGAACCGGTAGCTAAATTGCTGGGAGGTCTCCTAGGCCCAAAACGGGGCACGGCAGGGTACATCGCGTCCCTCCCGCAGCCCGGTTTTGCTCCCAGGGGGGTGCAGGAGGCCGAGTGCTGCCTGTCACACCCCATGGCCACGCCCACCATGGCCACGCCCCACCCAGCTGGTCATTAGGGCAGAGAACCAGTTGTTAAATTATTTGAATCCCACCACTGACTAGATCTCATGGTCCTCCGCTTTCTAGACTGGTGCCTTAACCACTAGATCAAACTGGCTAAATGACCAAACTTAACATGAAGTTCAGAGGTCTTGCTAATCATTGGCAATTGTTATATCTTTTTCCAGGTGGTCCACTTGGCTTGTTTTGGGAATTGGGTCCTGATTGATTCTGACATTCAGTTATAGCCCCCCCTCCCCATCATTAGGTGTTTATGAGTAAAATACATTTTTCCCTCTAATGACTGAAAGGTTTGAATGACGGATGTCTGTGGGAAGCCTAATTACCGGTTCAAATCATTCATTCGCGCTGCCACGATGTCATCATTTTACGCCACGCGTAAGCCATCTCACCGAAAGAGCGTGGACGTTTTCGTTTTCCATCTGTTTTGTGTCTAGTCCCATTTCATCAATAGTTTTACTTTTGTAGCTAGGCCAACGCAATGTCATTCCATAGCTCATCGTTAAAAATATGACAGGAGGTTTGCAAAAAAAAAAAATTTTAAAAATGGAAGGGTGAATATTCCTTGGCATCGTGGAACTGACTTGTTTGGCTAAGAAAACAAAATTGAAATGCTCAGAAGATGACAGAATTTGGCAATACAGTCGCTTTCGACGGTTTAAAAGTGAGGCGCATGGGTAGTTCTCAACTTACAACAGTTCATTTAGTAACCGTTCAAAGATACAACGGCACTGAAAAAAGTGACTTGTGACCAGGGGTGAAATCTACTTACCTTCCCTACCATTTTGGAAATGCAGGTGCACATCACGTGCAATTTTGGACCCTCTGCGCATGCGCAGAAGGTAAAAAACAGGTTACTTCCTGGTTAAAACCATGAAGTAATGACATTCGGGCAGGCATCGCTACCAGTTCGCTGAAACACCCGCCGCTGCTACCAGTTCGCCCGAACTGATGCGAACCGGTAGCATTTCACCCCTGCTTATGACTGTTATTCATACTTAGGAGCGCTGCAGTATCTCCATGGTCGCATGATCAAAATTCAGATACTTGGCAACTGGTTTTTTGTTTTCAACAGTTGCAGTGTCCTGGGGTCACTTACCTTTACCACTAGTTCGCCGCGTGTGCACATGCTCGCTTCACACGTGTGCGTGCTGTCCACGCATGTACCCAGCCTTCCACACATGTGCTTTGCTCGCTCAAGTGCCTTCTACGCATGCACCCAGCCTCGAAAATGTGCCTAAATAGCACAACTTGGAGAGGTGGCCGCTACCAGTTCGTTCAAACTGGTGCAAACCGGCTGAATACCACCTCTGGTCATGTGATATACTTTTGCGACCTTCCGACATGCAAAGTCAATGGGGAAGACAGGTTCACTTAACAACCATGTCACTAAGTTTAACAAATGCAATTACTTTCATGGTCAAAGGGGCCTGGTGGCTCAGCAGACTGATAGCATTGTGATTAACACCAGCTGCCTGCAGTTACTGTAAGTTCGAATCTCACCAAGGCTCAAGGTTGACTCAGCCTTCCATCCTTTCTAAGGTAGGTAAATTGAGGACCCGGTTTGTTGGGGGCAATAAGCTGACTTTGTATAAATATACAAAAGTATAAAGGCTATTTCTTAACGCATTGTAAGCCGCCCTGAGTCTCCGGAGAAGGGCGGCATATAAATCAAATAAAAAATAAAAAAATTCAGTTAACAACCATGGGAACAAAAGTCGTACAATGGGGCAAAGACACTTAACAAATGTTTCACTTAGCGACATACATTTTTGGGCTGAGTTGTGGTTGTAACTCAGGGACTACCTGTAGGGTCCAAAGTGCTGAAGAGTTATGTTTGTGTCCGATGTAGGTAGCTTTATAGATGAATTGGATAGGGAATCATGCGCTGCTGAACACTTTGACGTGGATTGATTCTCTGGAAAATTAGAACATTACATTCCTTGCCACGACCCTCCTCTGGCTACACCCCATGTAGCAGATGGCTTTACAATTCACAAGTCCTACTTCACATCTCTAATAATACTGGATGAAGCTCCTGACTTCAGCTAGAGATCCAAGGCAATCAATCATAATGATGGACAGCAGTAATAGAGCCCATGCTGTGAAAGAAAGGTCCAAATGACCATCATATAACCAAAAGAAGCAGCAGATGATATCGTCGGCTGTCACGCTAAATGTTATCTGCTTTTTCAATTGACTAAAACAAAACACATGCAACTAACAATAGAAGAGAATATTTGTAACTCGGGGTTGAATGGTGGCGTCCGTGGTGCTCTCTGAGCTTGGTGATTTTCTTGTAGATGTTTCATGACCCAACTGGGCAGAGAACCCCTTGCTAAAAATTTTGAACCCCACCCCTGGTGATATCATGCAGCAATATTTCATTTCATTTATTAGATTTATAGAGCCTTGGTAGTACAATGGTCTAAAGCACCCTGTTATTAACACAGCTGCCTGCAATTACTGCAGGTTCGAAATTCCCCAGGCTCAAGGTTGACTCAGCCTTCCATCCTTTCTAAGGTAGGTTAAATGAGGACCCAGTTTGTGGGGGCAATAAGCTGACTTTGTATAAAATATACAAAAGTATGAAGGCTATTGCACACCAGCCTGAAGATGACGAATGAGACTTCGTCGAAACGTTGCCAAGAAACCTCCAATTTTACGCGGGAGAAGACCCGAATAACCAAAGACCTACATACAAACACCCGCGAAAACCTCAGAAAACAAATATATATATATATTTATATTTATATATATGTATATATATATATATATATATACACCGCCCTACCCTACTCCCGAAGGACTCAGGGCGGTGAACAGCCGAGATAAAATACATACAATATAAAATTTGGCCCATACTAATTAAAACACCCCTCTTTTTAAAAACGAATTAAAATTAACCAATTTTAGTTAGTTAGTTTAGTTAGTTAGTTTCAGTTTATTTGATTTGTATACCGCCCTACTCCCGAAGGACTCAGGGCGGTGAACAGCCACAAGATAAAAACACATAAATACAAAATTTAAAAACAGGATAACACCGAATTAAAGAATTTGGCCGAAGACAGATTTAAAACACCCCAATAAATTAAAACCAATTAAAATTTGTGTTTTAAAAGGGAAAAAGGGAAAAATTAGGCCAGGACAGCCTGATGGAATAAAAAGGTTTTAAGAGCGCGGCGGAAAGTGCGTAGATCCGGGATCCTCCGTATCTCCGGGGGGAGCTCATTCCAGATAGTAGAGTTAAAAGAGTTAGGCCAGCCCAGCTTGTTGGGATAAAAAAGTCTTGAGGACGCAGCGGAAGGTGCGTAAATCCGGGATCCTCCGTATCTCCGGATAGTGATAGAAGCAATCACTATATACCACATTTCGCATTGGTGAGACCCCAAACCACTACAGAATTTCAATCTCAGCACTATATTAAAAAGAATCAGAGAAATCAGAATATTGCAGAAATTCAAAAATAATAACGGAGACATGGGGCAATGAAGTGAGGCTCCAAGCTCCAAAAATAACTTCCTAATTATAGCCCTCTCTCAGCAGTTGAACCAATTATCTATTAGAGGCAGTAAGTTTTCCCTTCACTGGCTGTTTTTTCAAGTAGAGGCTGGACAGCCATCTGTAAGAAAGGATTTAATCTGGATTTCTGCCTGAAGCAGGAAGTTGGACCCAATGGCTGAAATGGTCTCTTCTGCGATATGTGCAGAACAAGATGCCTGATCAGGTTTTAGCTGTTGGAAAAAAAGGTTGGTTTTTTTTCCCCATCCTGCCCTTATTATTTTTATAAATGACTCAAACTGGCCAAATGTCAAATATTCTTCCTTCCTCCTATTTTCCCCACAATAACGCCCTGTGAGATAGGTTGAGCTGAAGACAGTAACTAAACCAAAGTCAACTAGCTAGCTATCATATACGTGACAGGACTAGAATTCACCATTTCCTGGTGATTTGGTGATTGGCTCAAAATCGCCCAGCTGTCTCTGATGCCTAAGGTGGGACTAGAACTCACTGTTTCCTGGTGATTGGCTCAAAATCGCCCAGCTGTCTTTCATGCCTAAGGCAAGACTAGAACTCACCATCTCCTGGTGACTGGTCCCAAGTCACCCAGTCAACTTTCATGCCTACGGCGGGACTAGAACTCACAGTTTCCTGGCGATTAGCCCAAGACTCCCAGCAGAACTAGAACTCACTGTGTCCTGGTTTCTAGCCCGATGCCTTCACCACTACATCAAACTGGCTCTCAGTTTTGTTGTACCAGAAGTCCAAGACGTTTTCTTCACAAGACCTTGTATATGTACAGTTGTGAATGGCAGTGTTTGGTGGCAGATGTCAACTACAACCCAAAAAAGCCAATACAGTTCTAGGCTGCATAAACAGAGGGATAGAATCAAGATCACGTGAAGTGTTAATATCATTTTATAAGGCCTTGGTAAGGCCACCCTTGGAATCCTGCATCCAGTTTTGGTCGCCACGATGTAAAAAAGATGTGGAGACTCTAGAAAGAGTGCAGAGAAGAGCAACAAAGAGGATTAGGGGACTGGAGGCTAAAACATACGAAGAACGGTTGCAGGAACTGGGTATGTCTGGTTTAATGAAAAGAAGGACTGGGGGAGACATGATAGCAGTCTTCCAATATCTCAGAGGTTGCCCCAAAGAAGAGGGAGTCAAGCTATTCTCCAAAGCACCTGAGGGCAGGACAAGAAGCAATGGGTGGAAACTAATCAAGGAGGGAAGCAATTTAGAACTAAGGAGAAATTTCCTGAGAGATAACAACAATTAATCAGTGGAACAACTGGCCTCCAGAAGTTGTGAATTCTCCAACACGGGAAGTTTTAAAGAAGAGATTGGATAACCATTTGTCTGAAATGGTATATAGGATTTCCTGCCTAAGCAGGGGGTTGGACTAGAAGACCCCCCAGGTCCTTTCCAACTCTGTTATTCTATTCTATTCTATTCTATTCTATTCTATTCTATTCTATTCTATTCTATTCTATTCTATTCTATTCTATTCCATTCCATTCCATTCCATTCCATTCCATTCCATTCCATTCTATTCTATTCTATTCTATTCTATTCTATTCTATTCTATTCTATTCTATTCTATTCCATTCCATTCTTCTTTTCTATTTCATTCCATTCTTCATTCTATTCTATTCTATTCTATTCTATTCTATTCTATTCTATTCTATTCTATTCTATTCTATTCTATTCTAGCCGGTTGTGAGCGGTATCATATTGATTTGCCTCAGATTAAATGAAGGTGAAATGTGACGCCATTTTGTTAAGCGGTCTAGGAGTAAAGCTTGAAGAGCAACTGTCATATATATAGAGCAAGCTCCGTGTTACTCGTTAAACTAAAAAAGAAGCTCAGGATAGATCCGTCTCGTTCCTCTTCCCTGCCTTCTGAATATAAAAATAATCGAGGTGATGCTTGGAGCTGCTTCGAAAGGTGGCTTGCGGGGAGGAGGGGCCCCACAGGTGAAACATCATTAGTTTCCATTCACAGAGTTTTGTACAGACAAGACTGAGCGTTCTGCTTTTCGCCTTTTGTTTCCTGCCACCGTCGTTAAAGAACAGCGAGCGGCTAAACGAGATAGATGTGAACATTTTGAGACTGAGAGGGATTCTCCATCATATAGACACGAGAAGGGACCGATGGATGGCTGTCCTTGAACCTTGAGAGGTTTATAAGGCCAGGTAAAGACATACATGGCACACTGACCCCCAAATGATTTGTATTTCAGTTTTAACCAAATATGGTTACAGGTACTTCTCGAGTTAGGGCTATAATATCTCAGAGGCTGCCACAAAGGAGAGGGAGTCAAGCTATTCTCCAAAGCACCTGAGGGCAGGAGAAGAAGCAATGGGTGGAAACTAATCAAGGAGAGAAGCAACCTAGAACTAAGGAGAAATTTCCTGACAGAACAATTAATCTGTGGAACAACTTGCCACCAGAAGTTCTGGGAGCTCCATCACTGGAGGTTTTTAAGAAGAGATTGGATAACCCTTTGTCTGAAATGGTGTAGGGTTTCCTGCCTAAGCAGAGGGTTGGACTAGAAGACCTCCAAGGTCCCTTCCACCTCTGTTATTCTATTCTATAATGGAGCCTGCCATAACTTGTGATGGTTGAGGGCTGTCCTTGAACCCTGAGAGGTGGTCAAGGCCAGATCAAGACATCCGTGGTACACAGGCCCCCAAATGACTTGTATCTCAGTTTAATCCAAATATAGTTACAGGTACTCCTTGAGTTATGGCCATAATGGAGCCTATCGTAACTCATGATGGTTGAGGGCTGTCCTTGAAACCTGAGAGGTGGGCAAGGCCAGATGAAGACATACGTGGTACACAGTCCCCAAATTGACTTGTATCTCAGTTTAATCCAAATATAGTTACAGGTACTCCTCGAGTTATGGCCATAATGGAGCCTGCCATAACTCATGATGGCTGAGGGTTGTCCTTGAACCTTGAGAAGTAGACAAGGCCAAGTCAAGACATACGTGGTAACACCCCCCAAATGATTTGAATCTCAGTTTAAAGCAAATATAGTTACAGGTACTCCTTGAGTTATGGCCATAATGGAGCCTACCGTAACTGGTGATGGCTGAGGACTGACCTTGAACTTTAAGAGGGGGGCAAGACCAGGTCAAGACATACCTGTCACACAGACCCAAAAATCACTTGTGACTCAGTGTAATACACTTGCAAAGGTCCTCAAGTTATGACTGTAATGGGGCATGCCGTAACTCATAAACTAAGATCGGTTACATGTTTGTGACCCTTTTTTGTGGTATTGGTGAAGTGACTCTCCATGGCCGTTAAGTGAATCTGCAGTTGTTAAGCGAATGCCACAGTCATTTAAGCTAATCAATGGTTCTTTATGCGCATGGCTTTGCAGAAAATCAGATGAAGATGTCGGTTTTTACCAACATAAAACCGCAAGACCCTGCAAACAGCTGTAATTAGCTACAGGTTACAGGAACTGGGTGGTTGCAGGAACTGGGCATGGCTAGTCTAGTGAAGAGAAGGACCAAGGGAGACAGGATAGCTGTCTTCCAATATTTGAGGAGGAGGGGGTCAAGCTCTTTTCCAAGACCCTCGAAGGCCAGACAAGGAATAATGGATGGAAATTGAACAAGGAGAGATTCAACCTAGAAATAAGAATTTTTTTGACAGTGAGAGCAATCAACCGATGGAACAGAATTTTCCTTCAGAAGTCATGGGAGCTTCATCACTGGAGGCTTTCAAGAAGAGACAGGACTGCCATCTGTCAGAAATGGTGTAGGGTCTCCTGTTTGAGCAGGGGGTTGGACTAGATGACCCTTCCAACTCTGTTAATCTGTTAATCTGTAATTGTAGCCAAGTTGCTAAGTGCCCAACATTCGGTCATGTGCCCGGTTGGGCAACCGTCAGAACTTCAAACACAGGTCGTATGTATCTCCACATGGGTCTGGTGGAACCTTGAATGGTCGTTAATCAATCAGTTGTAAGTCGAGGATGATCTATACTGGAATATGCCTCACGTGTTTAATTTTTTCCCCTCACAATTGAAAATTATAGTTGGAGAGCAAGATTTGCCTTTCCTACTGGTAGCTTCGGAGTCTATAAGGCTGACCACGGAGTACCAATTATGCACTCTGTGTTAATCGTATGGGTATTAATCACCATTATTAAGCACTATTAAGGTCTGTATAAATCATTAACCTTCCCCAATGTTACAGCTTCCCGAATAATTAATCAACGGGGCTGTATGAACGGATAATTATGGAAAATATATTTCCAACACTGCTGAAAAAAGGAAGGCATTTGTGTCCCAGGATAATGTTGCAGGATCCTTAGGGAGGTTCTCTCTACCAGAATGTACACTTTAAGGCCAACCTCAGCAATGTTAAGCTATGAGGACTTCAACTCCCAGAGTTCCCTAGCCAGCTTGGCGTTGGGTGTGGCTTCCTATTGGTTGATTGGTGTGTTGATGGCTGGCTATTGGCTGTTGCTTCTTTGCGTTGTCTGGGAAACGGGTCCCTCGTCAGTCAACAGAAGTGCTGATTTACTACCAGCTTATCAGGAGCTGAGGACTTGTTGGCACAAAGAAACAACAGCCAATCGCTGGTCATCAACACACCAATCAACCAATAGGAAGCCATACTCAACCAGGCACCGCATAAATACGACACATAGAAAAGCCTAAAACAGTGTTTTTCAACCTCAGCAACTTTAAACTATGAGGACTTCAACTCCCAGAATTCCCTAGCCAGCATGCATTGGGTGTGGCTTCCTATTGGTTGATTGG
>NW_026844110.1:1218084-1278084 GCF_029531705.1 Pantherophis guttatus
ATAGATAGATAGATAGATAGATAGATAGATAGATAGATAGATAGATAATCAGATATAGGTAGATAATATAGATGATAGTGGATAATAGATACATTTACAGATGAGATATTTGAGTGTGTGATAGAGAAGGGAAATGAGAAAGAAAACAATAAGCTAAATAGCTACATATGATAGATAGGGATGGAAATTCACAGGTCTCGTCCCTTTTGAAACTTTTCTCTTAACAGCCTAGATGTTCTGTTACATGACACCAGTATTCTCCCCACCACCACCTGAAAGTCCACTACAGGGGGAAATTGCTTAAATCCTGCACATCACCGCTATTCAATTGTCATGAATTGGTCATGAAAAACTAATAGAGGAATGTCTGAATCCCTAAGCAGTCAAGCAACTAAACCAATAAAGAGAAATCTATTCCTGCCTATCCTCTCTGTCGCTCTCTGTCTCTCTCTCTCTCTCTCTCTCTTTCCCCCTCCCTCCCTCTCTCACTCTCTCTCTCTTTCAAGGCTCTTGCTGTTTTGTTTACCAAACATGTCACCGGACTTCATGCAACATGTTCAATCAGCTCACTTAGGGACCGACAGCTGTGTTTGTTCACCAAGCAAGCATGGTTAGGATTAGTGTGGGTTATATTTGGGAAGAGGGCCGGCCCTGCTAGAATAACAGATTTACAGAGTTGGAAGGGACCTTGTAGGTCATCTAGTCCAACCCCCCTGCCCAAGCAGGAGACCCTACACCATTTCTGACAGATGGCAGTCCAGTCTCTTCTTAGAAGCTTCCAGGGATGAAGCTCCCACAACTTCCGAAGGCAACTTCTGTTCCATGGGTTGATTGTTCTCACTCAGAAAATTTCTCCTTATTTCTAGGTTGAATCTCGCCTTGATCTATTATTCCTTGTCTGGTCTTTGGGTTTCTTGGAAAATAGTTTGACCCCCTCCTCTCTGTGGCAGCCCCTCAAATATTGGAAGACTGCTATTTGATTGGATTGGATTGGATTGGATTGGATTGGATTTCTATACCGCCCTACTCCCGAAGGACTCAGGGCGGTGAACAGCCACAGAATAAAACACATAAATACAAAAATTTAAAATAGAATAAAAACGAATTAAATAATTTGGCTGAGACAAATTTAAAATACCCAATAATTTAAAAACAAATTAAAATTTACATTTAAAAGGGGAAAAGATTTAGGCCAGGCCAGCTTGATGAAATAAGAAAGTCTTGAGTGCGCGACGGAAGAGGCGCAGATCCGGGATCCTCCGTATCTCCGGGGGGAGCTCGTTCCAGATTGTAGGTGCCCCCACAGAGAAGGCTCTCCCCCTAGGGGCTGCCAGTCGACATTGTTTGGCCGATGGCACCCAGAGGAGCCCCACTCTATGGGAGCGTACTGGCCGGTGGGAGGCTATTGGTGGTAGCAGGTGGTCCCGTAAATAACCAGGTCCTAAGCCATGGAGCGCTCTAAAGGTGGTAACCAAAACCTTGAAGCGCACCCAGAAGACCACCGGGAGCCGGAGAGGTGTTACATGGAACGCCATGCTATCATGTCTTCCCTGGTCCTTCTTTTCATTAAATTATACATACCCAGTTCCTGCAACCGTTCTTTTCTGTTTTAGCCTCCAGTCCCCTAAATCATCTTGGTTGCTCTTCTCTGCACTCTTTCTAGAGTCTCAAGATCTTTTTATAGTGTGGTGACCAAAACTGGATGCAGTGCTCTAGATGTGGTCTTACTAAGGCTTTATAGAGGGCTATTAGTACCTCCCTTGATTGTATCCCTCTTTCCTCAGCTCTTTGCCTCAACTGTGACCTGATATATTTTTCAAACCCCTAAAACTGATTTCTTGGAAATCAGACTGAGGCAGTGGTGGGTTGCTACAGGTTCGCCCCAGTTCGGGCAAACTGGTAGTAAGAGCGGCAGGAGGCTCCGCCCACCCACCCGGACGTCATCAAATGTGCTCTGAGCATGCCCAGAACGAACCAGTTGCAAAGGTAAGTAAAACCCACCACTGGATTGAGGGTGTAACTGATTCTCGAGAAGGTCTATTTAAATCTCTTTAAACAAAGAGCACCTTTGGTGAAGTGGTTAAGGCATCAGGCTAGAAAACAGGAGACTGTGAATTCCAGTTCCATCTTAAGCATGAAAGCCAGCTGGGTGACTCTGGGCCACTCTTCAGGAGACGGTGAGTTCTAGTCCTGCCTTAGGCATGAAATATGGTTGAGTGACTTTGGGCCAATTACTAGGAGACGGTGAATTCTAGTCACATCTTAGGCAAGGAAGCCAACCAGGTGACTTTGAGCTTCTCACCAGGAGACTGTGAGTTCTAGTCCCAATTTAGGCATGAAGCTGGCTGGGTGACTATGGGCCAATCAGCAGGAGACTGTGAGTTCTAGTCCCACCTTAGTCACAAAGCTGGCTGGGTGACCTTGGGCCAGTCACTCTTTTTCAGCCCTAGGTGGAAGGCAATGGCAAGGCACTTCTGAAAAACTTGACAAGGAAAGCTTGTTCAGGCAATTATCAGGAGTCAAAACCGACTCGCTTATCATTTCATTCTTTTTTCCCCTGCTGATTTATTCAGTTCTCCCTTTGAGCTATTTTTAACTAACCAGTCCCAATTTTTTCCAGTTTGGATCTGCATTGTTCACAGGATTTTTCAAGGCTAACTTTTGTGACTAAGGTGGGACTAGAACTCACCATCTCCTGGTGCCCTTGTAACTTTGAATTGTCGCTAAACAAATGGATATAAGCTGAGGATTTAGCTGCACCCAATTTCTCCTCCTGGCTGGTTCTTCCAACTCGCTCAATGACAGACAATCCTACCGTTAAGGTGTCCTTGTCCCCAGTAGTGGGTTTCAATTTTGGCCGCTACCGGTTCGCTCGTTCGCATGCACAGAGACATCCGGGTGGGTGGGCGGAGCCTCCTGCCACCGCCACTACCAGTTCGTCTGATCCGGGACGAACAGGTAGCAACGCACTACTTCTTGTCCCTACTCGATTTTCCAGCCAAATTCAGAAGAAAACAAGCGGATAAGTTGGTAAGTCATCCCGAGCCTTGAAATATGAAAATTACAATATTAGCATTTATCCTGATTCCTCTATGGTGCCTATTAGGGCACGAGAGTGTTTTAATCATGTCAAGTGGCTGCTTCGTGCTCTCTGAGCTAGCAAGGGGGACCATTGTCCCTCCCTACCATCCTCCCCCAGCTTCCTCTTCTCCTAGTCGAAATTAATGGCTCAACCAATGAATGAGATTAGCCAAAGCGAGCAGCCTTTGAAATTGCCAGAAAGTGCCACTCGAC
Source organism: Pantherophis guttatus (assembly GCF_029531705.1). The sequence goes on from NW_026844110.1 coordinate 1,221,379, forward strand.
ATTTTTGGAGCTGTCACCCAATGAAACAGAAAACATAAAAGCTAAATCCCCCCACGAACGGATCCTCTTGTCTGATTCTTCACTTTCGCCTTCTTAATGATTGCTCGGTGTCTTCAAAAGAGCTTGAAAACGCCTGTCAAAATAATATACCCTCTGCCCCCTGTCTCCCCTACCCCAAGATGTTCGTTCAAGAGCTTTCCGTTGACTGTGCTCTGCGCTGGGGTTAATTCTGCAAATGCTATAAACACGTTGCCCAGTGGTTGCACAAGAACTGTTTGGCATGCAACGAATTCTACGCAGTGCCTCTTCTTCCCAAAAATGGTGTCAGGGTTCCGACTGATGCTCTAATTAAATCATGAGTCTCGAGCCAAGCTTCAAAAGAAATCCAGTTATTTATTAGGAGCTTCATGTTGGCACACTCCCAAGTGAAGCCAACTCTGACCTTACGTAATTTATGCTCCAATTATGACCCTGTTTCCCCCCATTCCCCCAGGGTGTTTCATCAATCACATTTGCCAACGGAGCAATTTCACGGGTTGTAGAGGTCACTTCCCTCCAGCTGCTGTAGGTAACCCTGGGATACAGCCTTGAGAGAAATAAGCATGGAATGTGCATCTTTCTTTGGCTGCTGTGCCATTTCGCTGGTTTCCCATCCCTCCTGGCCTATGGCAAGTCGAGAGCAGACCAGGGATGCTTTGCGAGTTGACAGATGGATTTTACTCTGCATCAGGTAGTGTGCAAACAGACAGGAGTCCAGTGTCTTTCTTATTGCTAAGGGGCACATGTTTCATCATTGGCTGAAGATAATAGGGAACCGCTAAAGACAAGGTGTTCCTTGTTCTTAGAAGGTTTTTTGTGCTCCCCTGTTAGAAATTCACCTGTCAGGCCCAAAGCAACTGGGGCTTAAGCAGGATTTTGCAAATGTCTCACTAAGAATTTGGACATTTGAGGAATTCTAAATTAAGGCAAAGTGTTCCAGTCACACCAAGCACAAACGTCATATTGCAATGGTAGCAGCCAGAACAAGAAGTGTTTGTGGATGCATTATAACATCCGAACTTCCAAACATCTGATTTTGCTTTGGGAAGGAAACATTTCTTTCACTTTATCAAGCCTGGAAAACTGGGAAGTGAAGGTTCCCCCAGTGTCCTTGTTCAAAGACAAGCCCATCTGCAGGAACCATGGGGTAGGACCTTTGTCAATCCCGAAGCTGACCTGACCATGGTCATCTTGGAGGCTTCAATGTTGCCACACTGGAGCTAAGGGGTAGGGGGGGGGAGGAATAGAGATAGCTGGGGTTTTGTAGCCAAGACAAAATACTTTCTCCTGGGAACCAAGGACATTCCCACAGGTGGCTGGAGAGAGGAGGATTGAGGTTACCAAGCAACCAGACGGCACCTCGATTGGACCATGTGATTGATTGTTTGGTGTTGAAGGAAAACTTTTACTTTTAATTAGGTGAAAACCATGGGAGCATTCAGAGTCTGTTTTCACCAGCCTGTGCCAATATGATATGTCCAATAAAACCATTCTTTGAGGAATCTACCTGCCTCAGAATTCTGTTTGCTATGGATGTATTACTTGGAACCCTGACAATCTTCTCAATCACTGCCCTGGGATAACATTGCCCTGGAGACCAGATCTGACCCGATACTCCTGAGTTATTGAAAAGCTATTCAGAGATTGGGCCTTTCCATCATGCATTTGTGGCCTGAAATATTGTTTTGATCTGCCCTATTTAAGGGGGAATGTGGCTAGGTAATGGTGGTTAAGAGTGAGATATTTCTTAGGTACTGTGGCTTTAATCTGTGCAGCCCAGAATGAATTACCATTGGATTATATAAACCAAGGGAGGGAGGGAGGAAAATAGCATTTAAGCTTATATACTGCCCCATATTGCTATACAGCACTCTATGGGCAGTTTACAATGTAGAAACATTCTTTACATGTTGCTCCCAACAATCTGGGTCCTCATTTTACTGAGGCTGCAAGTGTCAACTTGCAAAGCTTTCAAGCTGCCATGAGCAGGAGGGAGGGAGAACTGATAGAGCTGATTGATTTCCCTAACTGAAGTGCATTCCATACATTCTTCCTGACCACAATCAGAAGGAGGGTGTTGGATTTCACAGCCAGCCAAAGTGGTTAATTGGAGAATGTGATTTATGACATGGTCAGAGAGGAGGGGAGAGACAGGGTCATAGGGGAATGTAAATCTATGTGGGATTAGTTCTAACTGCATCTGAATATTGCCGAAATGGTGCTCCTAATAAATGACTGTATTTCTTTTGAAGTTCGGCTCATGGCTCATGAATTAATTAGGGCATCTTTCGGAAACTTCACAGCAAGCAGAGTTTGCCTGCAGTTCTGCTTTAAGGGCAGGAAGGAGAATGGAGGGATGGAGGAAAGAATGGATGGATGGATGGATAGATGGAGAGTAGGAAGTAACAAAATGAGGGAGGGAGAAATGAAAGAGGGAGGAAGAAAGGAGGGAAGGAGTGGATGGATAGATGTATAGAGGGAGGAAGGAAGGGAAGAAGGGAGGAAGGATGGACAGAAGAAAGGAAGGAAGGAGTGGATGGATAGAGGGAGGGAGGGAAGAAGGAAGGGAGGCAGGGGGGAAAGAAGAGGGAGAAATGAAAGAGGGAGGGAGAAAGGAAGGACGGAGTGAATGGATAGATTTATAGAGGGAGGAAGGAAGGGAAGAAGGAAGGAAGGACAGTAGAAATGAAAGAGAGAGGAAGGAAGGAAGGATAGACAGAAGAATGGAAGGAAGGAGTGGATAGATGGAGGGAGGAAGGGAAGAAAGGAAGAAGGGAGGCAGGGAGGGAGGAAGAGGGAGGGAGAAATGAAAGAAGGAGAAAGGAAGGAAGGAAGGAGTGGATGGATAGATGTATAGAGGGAAGAAGGAAGGGGAGGGAGGAAGAAGATGGAGGGGGAGGGAGGAAGGAAGGATGGATGGATAGAAAGAAGGAAGGTAATGAAGGAGGGAGGAAGCAAGCAAGCAAAAGGAAGAAAGTATCCTTTCTTTGGGAAAGGATTTAGTGTGTTGTGTGAACCCAGATAGAGAATAGCATTTCTGGCAGGCTCAGATTCGTATAGTGTCAGCCGAACATAATCTCTTTGATACATTAAAGAGTCAAAGACCAGAAAGTTCTAAGTGAGGCAAATGTACAACATGTAAATCACTGAATACACCGAAATTGTTCTTCATTATTATTTCCATTACTGACAGATACATCAATGGAATAAAGGGCCACAATTTGTTTAATTATACCCATCAGGATTTAGACACAGAACATTCGCAAAAAATAAGTTTTTTTGCTCTTTCTTTCATGCCTGGCAATACAAATGTTGAATTATTAATCATATGAATGACTCAACTGCTTTTTTTAATAAAAAAATACTTTCTGTACAATTGTCAATTTTCTCTCTGGGCTGTTGTAGACTATTTTTTTCCCCCTTTCTTTCTGCCTTTTTACAATAATTTCATCTCAACAACTGCTTTTCTTCTCTTCCCTCTGCCCTTCCTCAGTCCAAGAGCAAAAATAATTCAAAGCTCAGAATGCAATTTATAAAGGGGGGAAAAAAGGTAGTTTTAATGGCATTTTGACAAAGAAAAAAAGTCTATATATTTTATAATATAATATACATTTTACTCTATAATATACACATATTTTTTTTGTAGGTATACATAACAGATCAATACACAGCCAGTGTCACCAGCACAATAACAATATTGATCTTCTAATGTTTTACCTATTTTAGTAAAGGTAAAGATTCCCCTCGCACATATATGCTCATCGTTCCTGACTCTAGGGGGCATTGCTCATCTCCATTTCAAAGCCAAAGAGCCAGCGTTGCCCGAAGACGTCTCCATGGTCATTGTGGCCGACATGACTCAATGCCAAAGGGGCACAGAATGCTGTTACCTTCCCACCAAAGATGGTCCCTATTTTTCTACTTGCATTTTTTACCTGCTTTCGAACTGCTAGGTTGGCAGAAGCTGGGACAAGTAACGGGAGCTCACCCCGTTACGCGGCCCTAGGGATTCGAACCGCTGAACTGCCGACCTTTCGATCGACAAGCAAAGCGTCTTAGCCACTGAGTCACCACATCCCTAATTTTTATTAGAGACTGAGTCCCTAATACCTATTTTAGGATAGGTATTATATGGAGGAGTATTTAGTTCTCGGTAAAGAATTAACCCTTTTCTACTGTCTTCACAAGGAGAAAACGATCACAAGTAAAAGGACAAGCAGACAAGAAATATGCCCCCAAAATAGCACTTGGTGAATTAGCCATGAAGGTGCTTGGAAATATATTCAGATGCCATGATGTGTCAAAACTGAGAAAGCAATAGCATGTTCTGACCTAGGCTTCCCAAGAGCATGAAGCAGATTCCTTGTCCTGACAAAAAAACCCTTTTCATTAAGTTACTGTGAATTCCTCTCAATCACATCCAGCAAAGTCTTTCAAGGGAGCATTTACAGTCACAGACCTTATCTGGCTTGGAGAACTGCCAGGCCGATATCTTCAAAACTTGGCAAGGAGTACTTATGACCGTGACAGTATCCCCATGGTCGCGTGTTCCAAATTGGCAGCTGGCTCATATTTATGACTGTCGCAGGATTCCCCGGGATCCTCTTTTTGCGACCTTCTAACCAGCAAACTCAACAGGGAAGCCCGATTCACTCAACAACCGTGTGACTTAACCACTGCACTTGTTAAATGAGTGGTTGAATTAAATTAAACGAGTGATGCGGTGGCCTAGAGGTGGAGCTCACGCCTCACAATCCGGAGGCTGTGAGTTCGATTCTAGGTAGAAGCAGATATTTCTCTCTCTGGGCACACTGAGAATATATCTGCTGAATATAAAACTCTGCATTGGTGACAGGAAGGGCATCTGGGCAGTAAACACTCTGCTAGCTCCATTCAGTTGCCCAGACTCCACCCCGCAAGGGATTATGGGGTTGTTAAAAGGAGATGATGATGATGATGATGATGAGTGGTTCCCTTAACCATGGTGGGAAGAAAAATTGTAAAACGGGGAAATTAACAAATGGCTCAGTTAGCGACAGAAATTTTGGGCTCTGCTGTGGTCGTAAAGCGAGGGCTACCTGGATTTAAACCTTCCCCATTTTCTTTCCCTGTAGCTTGTCTGACTTTGAGATACCCCAACAGCTGCCTTCTTCAGAAGGGCCCACGCATGGAAAAGAAGAAGCGGAGAGCGGAAAGGGAAAACCAACTGCCACCCCAACTAAGTTTCCCCCAGGTAAACATTGGTCTGCCCGGGACGCTGCGGAAGTGACAACCTTGCCAAGTCAGAATAACCGAATAACAGGGTTAAAAAGGGGCCTTGGAGGTCTTCTAGTCTAACCCTCTGCTCAAGCCAGCAGGCTGGACTTGGAGGTAAAACTTTCTGCCTTCAAACCCAGGAGGTAATGAGTGATTCAAAACGGACAGAATGCATTCATGGAGGATTGGATCTAATGATGGTCCTGAGTCTTGATGCCTCCAAGATATCTCCTCCAAGCTTTAGGCAAAGTGCCACTAATATCATCTACTGGGTGAGATGACCACTCCTAGGGCAGATTTATGAATTTATGGATGCTTCTGATTGGCCATTGAGGGACACAGAGTGCTGGGTTAATCAGATCCTCGACTTGATCCTTCTTCTTAGATTCTTCCAAGGCCTCCAAAGGCCATTTCAGCTTTGCTTTAACTCTTGAAGCAATCACAATGGGATTTACAGTTATGTACAGCTTCACAGCCCACTCTAAGCGGTTTACAGAGTCAGCCTCTTGCCCCCTCAACAATCTGGGTCCTCATTTTACCCACCTCGGAAGATTGGAAAGCTGAGTCAACCAAGATAGGTATAGTAGGTAGGTGGATGGATGGTGGATGGATGGATGGACGGACGGACCGACCGACCGACCGACCGACAGACAGACAGACAGACAGCAATAGCAATAGCAATAGATGGGTGGGTGGTTGGATAGATAGACAGACAGACAGACAGACAGACAGACAGACAGACAGACAGATAGCAATAGATGGGTGGGTGGGAGGTTGGGTGGATGGATGGATGGATGGATGGATGGATGGATAGATAGATAGATAGATAGATAGATAGATAGCAATAGCAATAGCAATAGCACTTAGATTTATATACCACTTCACAATGCTTTTACAGCCCTCTCTAAGCTGTTTACAGAGTCAGCCTTTTGCCCCCAATAATCTGGGTCCTCATTGTACTGACCTCGGAAGGACAGAAGGTTGAGTCAACCTTCTGAAGTCCTTACCTGGCCTCCAGCTCTGCTTTGCCTCTTGAAGCCTCGGAGATATGCTAACTACTCCACCAGTGGTTTCATCTTCAGCTGTGATTTGTAAGATTTCTTTATCACAAACAACTGTGTTTTTTTTTTTAAAATACCCATAAACTGCTAACCCAATAATCAGCAGGCCAAGGATTAAATTCTAGGCTTTCCAACTTCAGAGAAAACCAGTCTCGGGTTTCCTACGTTGCATAATTGATGGAGCCCTGACCCAGAAACGCACACCTTGGTTGCCTTCAGGTAAGGAAGCTGGAGGCTCAGGTGACAACCGGGCAGTGCCGAAAAACATTGGGTGACCGCCACACAGGAGTTTGGAAGTTTTGGGGGTGGTGAGCAGAACGAGCCGGGTCGACGAATGTAGTGAACGCTACCGGAGCAAAAGCAGAAATGCACAGCAGGTGGAAAACAGTCCATTGTTCCATGCATTGCACCCTCAAAGGTATCCGAATGCAACCGGGCAGAAGAAGCGACATCCTTTGGTGCTTCATTTTCGGTGACGCATGGCTCAAATGCACGGTCCTTTGGCAGGATTATCCTTCTATGTGTGTGTGTGTGGGGGGGGGTTCCATCTGAAAGCAGAGCATATTGCAAAGCGACGCGGCTGAAAACGAGACGAGCATCTTTAGATCACTCCAGCCTGCCTGGATCGTGGGAATCACTACGAATTGGAGACCCAATATTTTTTGGAGGGGCTAAGAGGGGTCTGCTTTTCAAGGACAGATCCTGGATGGGTGGAGAAAGGAGGTGAAGGAACGGGGGTGGGCGGGGTGCAGAAAGGAGGCCCAAAGAGACGGAATTCACGAGATGATTTGGGGTATTATGGTCTGCGCCGATTTGAACATAGAATAACAGAGTTGGAAGGGACCTTGGAGGTCTTCTAGTCCAACCTCCTGCTCAGGCAGGAAACGCTGTACCATTTCAGGCAAATGGTTGTCTAATCTCGTCTTAAAAAGCTTCCCGTGTTGGAGCATTCACAACTTCTGGAGGCAACCTGGCTCTTTTAGCAATGAATTTTTCAAATAGCCTAGGAATATCAACAGAATGCTAAAACTGGCAATAAGCTCTAGAACAGAGAGTCTCGACTTTGGCAACTTTAAGATGCGTGAACTCCCAGAATTCCCCAACCAACTCCCAGAATTCTGGGAGAATTGAAGTCTGTCAGTGTATAAGAGTTCATGAATTGGAATAGACATGGCAACAGGTCAGCCAATGGGGACTGTTTCAGACAGTTTGGAGCCTGGGCGTGGCTTAGCTTGACTGTTATGTATAAAGGAGTTGGGTTTGTCCCTGCATTATTGCTTCTGTGATTATATTGATTCTGAGTTCTGGTTCTGGCTTCTGCTGCATGGGTATCGTATACATGCATCATTATTTATATTACTGTATATAAAGAAGTTTCTTTTATACACGAATTATTTAGTTGTGTGCTGGTTGGATTGCTGCAAACTCTAACAAAGTCTATTCATCTTAATGTTGCCCAGGTTGAGAAACACTGCTCTAGGACAATGGTTCTCCACATTTTTCCCCCCATGGACCCTCCCCCTTTAAATACCTTTGGTGGCCATGGAACCCCCAAGACGTAACTCAAGATTTAAATCATAACATTTCTTCAAGCCTTTGAGGACTTCCTCTGATGACATCACAACCCTCCCAGGTGTCCATGGACCACAGGCTGAGAACCCACAGCTCTAGAAAAGCCTGCCCTTAGTGAGAGGACATTCAGTCCCCACGTCCAAGTGATCCTTGACCTGAATCCATGAATTCTTCCCAATCATTCTTTGTCTGTTTTGACAAGTAATGGAGAACAGACTAGATTTACTTAGCTGCTTAGAAACCTGGCATCGTGTTCAATGTCGGTGGTTGAGCTCTTTTCCACAAATAAACCCTGTAACCATAATGCTTTATCAGGAATGGCCAAAGGAAAAGCAAATCTTAAGATAAGGGCATATGATGATTTCATTGAAGACCAAGCTGAACATACAATCAACATCTAAAAGCAATCTAGTATAGAAGAAAGAATAAATGTCCCCTCCAGAAAATGAAAAGGAATCAGAGCTATAAAAGTTAGCTACGCAACATAAGCTTGTCAAAGTATGACAACACGGACCAAAAGAACTTGGGTCAATCTCAGTTTGTGTGATGGCCCACTCAGTCACACACACATGTAAGTGTGGTTTAGAGAGTTTATGATGTTCCCCAGCAATTCGCTTCCCCCAGCCTCAGAATTGTCCCAAATAAATCCAGCCACAAGCAGGCCAAGTTTACTCCACAAGGCCAATTGTCCATAAAACAATGGAAAGTCGCTCCAACAAATAAGTCCATCGAACAAACTTAGATCCACCGGGCCAAACAGAAATACACCCGCCAGAGCTCACTCAGCAAGAGAAAGTCAGAGTCTCCAAGGCACAAAGTCAATAGCTTTGCGGTCCAGCCCATCATGACGGGCAGGGTCTTCTCCCAAGTAATCTGGCAGATCTCCATTGCTCTTGTTTTTTCTCTGCCCTGTGTGCTCTCGGATCCTTCACTGAAGGCAACTCCTCCTCCCCCTCCTCTTTACTGACCGTCTGGCCCTGCAAGCTGTCCCCAGCCGAAGCCTCCCGTAAATCTATTTCGTCTGGCCATTCATAGTAATCAATTAACCCAGTTTCTGATGTGCCAGGAATGAGCTCATCCCCCCTTGAGCTGACCTCCGAGGAAGAATCTGAGGAGTCGTCCAAGGGAAACATCACACTTTGCAACGGATCTATCAGATTTCCCAAAAACTGCACGACTCTCAATGCAACAGCCAACAAATTGTGCATTTTCTTTTTTCTTTTTATTAGTTTGTAGATGCCTTTCTTAAACATAACAAGTTTTAGGCAGAGGCCCGAGCCTCAACCATCCACATATATGCATACACATTGCAAGCATGTTCTCACAACTGGTCAAACACCAGTCCAGCAAAAATATACCAAAATCCAAATAAAATTTGACTTACCGGGCTGTCATTTCAATGTCTAGTCACATCCTATTCATTTGAGCTCCTGTAAAAAAAAATAAGAAGAAACTTTGTTTTATTCCACAAAGGAAAGGATTTTCGTGATTCTCAGAAGTAAAAGAATCATTTAATTGGCTTCATGTTTTTATCGGGTATAAAAAAACATGGAGCCCTAACCAGGGAATTTAAGGCTGTGCCAAAACTTACAATTTCCTTAAAGCTTTCTTCTTTTTTCTTCTGAAGAAAGAAAGAAAGAAAGAAAGAAAGAAAGAAAGAAAGAAAGAAAGAGCTTCTGCTTTTCTTTCTTACTCTTGAAGTCCTTAAAAATTTCCTTTGAACTTTTCTTGGTGTTTTTGATTTGAGGAAAAACAAGGAGATTAGCTGTCCATGGCGAATAGGAAGTTGCTTTGGGGCACATACAGATAGACCACTAGAATTTCCACTGCTAAGCCAAGTGGCTTTTAAGTGAGTCCTACCCTGATTTTGCAACCTCTTTTTGTGACAGTTGTTAAGTGAATCCCTGTACATGTTAAGTCAGGGGTCCAAACTCAAGGCCTGCGGGCCGGATCCAGCCCGTGGGGTGCTAAAATATGGCCTGCGGGGCCGGCCTGGAAATACCAAAGGACTAGCCTGCGGTGCCTCTGGCACAGGGGTGGTTACTACCGGTTCGCAATGGGAGTGCGCGTGCCAGTGGTGGGTTGTTCCTGGTTCGCACCGGTTCGCAAGAACCGGTAGAAAAATTTGTAGTAGTTCAGAGAACCGGTAATAACATTGGCTGGCCACGCCCCCAAACCAGTCCCTGGCCCGGTCGCCGCTTGCTTACCCCGCCCACCTCATCAGAGGCCTTTTTTTTTTTTTTTACTTTTAAAAGCATTTTTTCTACAACCTCTTTGGCCAAAAAAATGCTTTTAAAAGTATTTTTTTAAAAAGCCTCTGATGATCGCGCGGCTCAGCTGGGATCATCAGAGGCTTTTCAAAGAATTTTTTCTACAATCTCTTCTGCTGAAGAGGTTGTAGGGGAAAAATGCCTTTAAAAACCTCTGGCGATCCCAGCTGAGTTGCCTGATCGTCAGAGGCTTTTAAAAGCATTTTTTTTCTGCAACCTCTCAAGATTGTAGAAAAAATGCTTTTAAAAATAAATAAAAAAAAAAGTTGGCCACACCAGCCAGTCACATTATCCCCTCCACCCATGATGATGTCATGGCGGATGGGCGGAGCCTCCCACCAGTTTTACTACCAATTCTATAGAACCGGACCGAACCAGGATCAACCCACCACTGCTCTGGCAGCCAAAACAGGGGGCAGGGAGGCTTAGAGTTAGGATTGTTAGGCCCGGGTGGCCTCCAGCAGCACTTTGCCAGCCAAAACGGGTTAGGGTTAGGGTTAGGGTTACTGCCCCATTTTGGCTGGCAGGGTGCTACAAGAACCTTCTGCCCCGTCTCTCCCCCACCCTTCGGCTGGCCCGTGGAGGAGAACTACTGGGTTTGACTGCGGTCAGCAAGGAGGAGATGCAAGAAGAATTAAGAAGATCCAGAAAGAAGAGAGAAAAATTGCTTCAGGGAGGTTTTATCAATATTTACTTTATGTATATTTATGGATTTCTTAGTTTCATTTATATATCTTCATGGCTGTACTTATAGCATAGTGTGATGTATATCTATCTGTCTGTCTATCTATCTATCTCTATCTATCTATTTATCTATCTCTATCTATCTATCTATCTCTATCTATCTATCTATCTATCTATCTATCTATTTATCTATGTATGTATCTATCTATCTATCTATCTATATATTTATCTCTCTCTCTCTCTCTCTCTCTCTCTCTCTCTCTATTTCTATCTATCTATCTATCTATCTATCTATCTATCTATCTATCTATCTATTTCTATCTCTATCTATCTATCTATCTATCTATCTATCTATCTATCTATCTATCTATCTATCTATCTATCTATCTATCATCTCCCCTCAGTATATGTTGTAATAATTATCCTGCTCAGGAATACTAAATAGAAACATTTTCCATTCCATTTCCATTCCAAGCACCCTCCAATATGTCATTAATTTTGTTTTCTTATTGTAGACTCTATTATCAGAGTAAAACATTAGGTGACCCTTTTTTAAAAAAAATAATAAAATAATGGTAAACCAAGTCAACTACAATTCAATGAAACTTACATTATCTGGAGTTGCAGGAACATTAGTCTAATGTGCTTTAAAAGATCACCTTCCCAGAGTGCTATAATAAGTTTGTGTGAAAAGTAGAAAGCATGTAATATGTAATAAAATCTGGCCTTTAATGAACCATTGTGGCACTGAGGTTTCTGATACCGTTTGGCAGAAAAAATGTCCCTTTAATTAGTGAATTTAAAAAAACCAAAGTGGCTGTTACCTTTGATGATAAGTCTGTTTAAGGATGAGAAAGAAAGAAAGGAAGGAAGGAAGGAAGGAAGGAAGGAAGAAAGAAAGAAAGAAAGAAAGAAAGAAAGAAAGAAAGAAAGAAAGAAAGAAAGAAAGAAAGAAAGAAAGAAAGAAAAGGGGGAGAGAGAGAAATAACTTCAAGTGACAAATATATCCCACACACCATCCTCCTCCTATTTTTCATACAACCACAACTCTGTGAGGTAAATTAGGCTTGAAGAGAGGCCCGAACTCACCCAGCTGGCTTTCACAGCTAAGGTAGAACTAGAACTCATCGTCTCGTAGTTTATAGCTTGGTTCCTTAACCATTAGACCTGCCTGCCTGCCTGCCTGCCTGTCTAGTGTTATATATGACTACTGCAATGCTCTCTACATGGGGCTCCCCTTGGGGTGCACCCGGAGGTTCCAGTTGGTCCAGAATGCGGCCGTGCGGGGGATTATGGGAGCGACGGGGCGCTCCCATGTGACACTTCTCCTGCACGAGCTGCATTGGCTTCCTGTGGTCTTCCGGGTGCGCTTCAAGGTGTTGGTGACCACCTTTAAAGCGCTCCATGGCTTAGGGCCGGGGTATCTACGAGACCGCCTTCTGCCTCCAATAGCCTCCCACCGGCCAGTACGCTCGCACAGAGTGGGCCTCCTCAGGGTGCCGTCAGCCAGACAATGTCAGCTGGAGACCCCCAGGGGGAGAGCCTTCTCTGTGGCAGCACCTGCCCTCTGGAATGACCTACCCCCAGAGATACGCACGATACCAGACGTCCGGACTTTTCGTCGGGCCCTGAAAACACATCTATTCCATCTAGCCGGGCTGGCTTGATCCCATCCTCGCGGTTTTAATTTGTAATTGGTTTTAACTGGGTTGTTTTAAATGGATGGCCAAAATTATTTAATGTCTTTTAAACTGCTTTTAAATTTTATATGTTGTGTTTTACCGTGGCTGTTCACCTCCCTGAGTCCTGTTGGAGAAGGGTGGTATACAAATTAAATAAATAAATAAAATAAATAAATAAATATGTGCATATACGCACACAAACATATATAACACACACCACATATATACATCATATACTATTTCAGGCAAGTGATTGTCCAGTCTCTTCTTAAAAACCTCCAGTGATGAAGGACCCACAACCTCTGGAGGCAAGCTGTTCCACTGGTTACTGTATTTTTCGGAGTATAAAACACACTTCCCCCCCCCTAAAAAGGAGTGAAAATTTGGGTGTGTCTTATACACCAAATGTAGCCCCGCCCACCCACGGGCCCCCACCCTTTGGCCTCTGCCTCCCAGCAATTTTCCTCCTTGCAGCAAGCAGCAAGAAGAAACAGCCCGTTTCAGCTTCAGCACAGCCTAATTAGCATAAGTTGATTGTCAGTTGGATCGGCCTCCCGACCCTCAGCTGTTTCAGGCTGCAGGGATTGCCATTGCTGATAGCTGCGTGAGCCTCTGCTGCTCGCTGCAAGGAGGTAAATTGCTGAGAGCAGATTTTTTTTTTTTTAACTAATCAAGCTATGCTGAAAACGAAAATGAAAGTAAAGCAGGCTGTTTGCTGTTTGTTGCAACGAGCAAAATTTTTGGGAGTCAGAGGCAGAAGCAGATTTCTTTTTCTTGTTTTCCTCACCAAAAAAGGTAGGTACGTCTTATAGTCCGGAGCATCTTATACTCTGAAAAATACGGTAATTGTTCTCACTGTCATGAATTTTCTCCTTAGTTCTAGCTTGCTTCTCTCCATGACTGGTTTCCATCCATTGCTTCTTGTCTTGCCTTCTGATGCTTTGGAAAATAAGTTGACCTCCCTCCTCTTTGTGGCAGCCTCTCAAATACTGGAATGCTACTATTGTTATGGGGTTGTGTTGCTTTTAATCTTTATCTCTATGTGCCTCTATGAGGTGTTTCTGGTTCCTGGGTGTTGCCTTTGAAGACGCTTTATAAGCGTCATTTGTTAGTTTTACTTTGTTAATAGGTGTTAAAGGTGGGAGAACGAATTCAGATGAGACCACTGCCTGGAGATCGGACTGGCCGTTGGGAAAGGGGTACCTGTTTACAACAAGTGGCACCTCACTCCTATTTGGTGGAGGTTGGAGGAACCCGATATTGGCAGAACCGTGTGGACTTGCGTGTGGCTGAGCAACCAGACTCCTCATATCCAGTGGGTGGGTCAGAGCCAGTTGCCAAGCCAAACCTACTTAAGAATAATAATGAATGCTCGTCTGACATTGATGACAGTCCTGAGCAAGTTGGTGCGTCTGGTGATAGCCAAACATCCGAGGCTTCAGAAAATGGCAAGTGAAGAGAGAGTCTCTCACGGCCTGCGTGAGAGAGTCAGGTGTGAGAGAGCCGGTTGTTACTCGGAGTGGTAGTTGCTCACGCCCCCCTGATAGACTCAATTTGTAGAAAGTGTTGCTGTTATTAGAAAAGGGGAGATGTTATGGGGTTGTGTTGCTTTTAATCTTTATCTCTATGTGCCTCTATGAGGTGTTTCCGGTTCCTGGGTGTTGCCTTTGAAGACGCTTTATAAGCGTCGTTTGTTAGTTTTACTTTGTTAATAAAAGCTTATCCAAAACAACTATCATGTCCCCACACCCCAGTCATTCTTTTCTCTAGACTGGCCATACCCAAATCCTGCAACCGTTCTTCATATGTTTTGGCCTCCAAGCTTTTAATCCTCTTAGTTGCTCTTCTCTGCACTTTTTCCAAAGTCTCAACGTCTTTTTTGTAACGTGGTGACCAAAACTGGATGCAGCATTCCACGTGTGGTCTTACTAGGACTTTATAAAGAGATACTAATACTTCACATCATTTTGATGTTGCCTGTAGACATGTTGGTAAGGGAGTGCTCATTCCCTAAATATATCCTGCCTTAAATCCTTTGGGATTAGAAGCCATTTAGAGCATTATCTTCTCTGTTTTCTTTGGAATTCACAGCAAACAAAGGACACCTGATTTATGTTGCAGTATAAATGACCTTGCAATAATGCCCTATAAAGAGTAAATGCCTGGAGCTAATTAAAAACAAGAGATTGTTATTATCTGCTTGCATGCAAATCCTGTAGAATTCACAGAGGCGGTAATTAGCAGTCTAAATTTAATAATATCCCCTAAATTTATGAGGCGTTGGCTGCAACCATATCTTGGTGCTTAACAAAGGCTCAATCAATCAAGAAAAACTAAATCAAGAAAAAACATTTGGCCTCAAGATTCCAGAAAAGAGAACAATTATTTGTTTATTAAGATGAACACATCTGTTTAAAAGCAGAGAATGATCTAAGGACAATCCTGGTTCCAGTTAGCCACAGCACCACCTAGTGACCAAACTCAATAATAGCATTATCCATGCAGAGAATAAGCTACAATATCCTTTCCAAAGAGACCCAGGATGCTCAAACAAGGCTAATAGACATTAATTGATCTCCTAGCATCAGGCACCCCTTAATTACTTCCTAACAGGACCAGTTATGATCAGAGGAGACTCAAGGTACATGCACAGTAACAAATTGATCAGCTTTTATTTTATTTGGTGTATGGCATTTACAGAGGTCACGCAATCACTGATAGGCCAATTTAGTTTAAATAAAGCATCAACTATATAGGAGATAATATATTGAATTAAGATAAAAATTGATCAGCTCAATGTCAGTGTCATGGTTCCGAGTAATGTTTGTCGTTTAATGACCCTGTAATCCAGTGGTGAAATCCAAATTTTTTTACTACCGGTTCTTTGGGCGTGGCTTGGTGGGTGTGGTGTGGCTTGGTGGGCGGGGCAGGAGCAGGATACTGCAAAATCCCCATTCCCTCCCCACTCCTGGGGAAAAGATATTTATTTATTTATTTGCTGAGTACATACTAGATAATATATATAAGCATGAATTGAATACATGTAATGGATAAGAATAAAAGGGAACATTAGGACAGGAATGGTAGGTACTCTGCTACTCTTATGCACGCCCCTTACAGACCTCTTAGGAATAGGGTGAGGTCAACAGTAGCCAGTCTAAGGTTAAAATTTTGGGGGTTTGGGGATGAAACCACAGAGTCAGGTAGTGGATTCCAGGCATTGACCACTCTGTTACTGAAGTCATATTTTCTGCAATTGAGTTTGGAGCAGTTCACTTTAAGTTTGTGTCTATTGTGTGCTCCTGTATTGTTGTGGTTGATACTACAAAATCTCCATTCCCACCCCACTCTGGGGCCAGCCAGAGGTGGTATTTGCCAGTTCTCCGAACTGCTCAAAATTTCTGCTACCGGTTCTCCAGAACCTGTCAGAACCTACTGGATTTCACCCCTGCTGTAATCCCTTGCAGGGTGGAGTGGGGGCAACTGAATGGAGCTGAGTGTTTACTGGCCGGATGCCCTTCCTGTCGCCAATGCAAAGTTTGTGCACCAGATATATTTTCATTGTGCCCAGAGAGAGAAATATCAGCCTCTACCTAGGATCGAACTCACAGCCTCCTGATTGTGAGGCGAGAGCTCCACCTCTTGGCCACCGCACTTGTCATGGTTCCAAGTAATGCTCCCAACTACTTCAAGACTCTGATGCAGTTGCTTTCTCAAAGATCCTGTTTATTGGGGCATCATACCGGCACGGTCAAAACTAAAGCCGACTCTGAATAATTCCCGCGCGTTGGCATAATTAATTGATACTGGCCAGCCCCCATGTATCACAGGTCACGTTAACCAACCAAGCTGATGATGAACTTCTTAGCGCTCCCTCCTGCCATTGCTAGAGTACGTCGAGTTTGTCTTGGTTCTTAAGAGTTTCGTCATTGTTATGCCTGGTGGTCTGAAGGAAAACATTCTGCATTCCACAGGTCTCCCTCTCCCCCCTCTACATGCATGGCAACTAAGAAACAGAGAGAGAAAACGATGGCTTCAGATAGAGTCATTTCGAAAATGGACAGTCTGCAGAAAATAAGGATAAAAGGTAAAGGTAAAGGTTCCCCTCGCACATAAGTGCTAGTCGTTCCTGACTCTACGGGGCGGTGCTCCTCTCCGTTTCAAAGCCGAAGAGCCAGCGCTGTCCGAAGACGTCTCCGTGGTCATGTGGCTGGCATGACTAAATGCCAAAGGCACACGGAACGCTGTTACCTTCCCAACAAAGGTGGTCCCTATTGTTCTACTTGCATTTTTGACGTGCTTTCGAACTGCTAGGTTGGCAGAAGCTGGGACAAGGAACAGGAGCTCACCCCGTTACGCGGCACTAGGGATTCGAACCGCTGAACTGCCGACCTTTCGATCGACAAGCTCAGCGTCTTAGCCACTGAGCCACCGCGTCCCTATAATAAGGATACCTAGTTCTAAGTGCTGTGGGTGAGATTCAAAAGTGGGAAAAACTACATGCTCAGGAGTCCATCACCAAATTCCTGGTGAGCAGTGTAGGCTAAGAACCAAGGCAATAGGAGCCTGGATAGCTCAACAGACAGAGCACTGTAATTTAACACCAGTTGTCTGCAGTTAAAGTAAGATCGAATCTCACCAAGGCTCAAGGTTGACTCAGCCTTCCATCCTTTCTAAGGTAGGTAAATTGAGGACCCAGTTTGTGAGGGCAATAAGCTGAATTTGTATAAATATATACAAAAGTATGAAGGCTATTGCTTAATGCATTGTAAGCCGTCCTGAGTCTCCGGAGAAGGGCGGCATATAAATCAATTTTTTTTAAAAAAAATAGATCTCTGCAGGCTGCTATCGGACCACAACATGGGGCCCCGGAAACCGGTCTCCAGTTTTCCAGGGCTCTGGCGCGCACAAAGACCAGCTGGACGGCGTGCATGTTCGTTCCGGAAACCAGAAAACCAAGTGGCTGGCGCATGCAAGCACACTGGCCAGCTGGTGGTAGAGTTTGCAGGGCTCCAGTGGCATAAACAGGTACACGCATTCCAGTTTGGGCATGGTGCCGAAAAGATTTGCCATCACTGCAATAGAGTTTTGATTTGACTAGATTGCAAATATGTGTACACACACACACACACACAAACAAACACACAAACAAACAATCCCCCCACCCCTTGAGCCAACTTGGCCTCTTGTTAATATCCCCTGGAGTAGCTGATTACCATTTATCTGGCATTTGCTAAGCAAGCTGTCTTCTCCGCATCTCGCTGCGCCTTGCAATAAATCAAGAGAATTCACAATGTAACTGTACATCCTTATCTTAGCAACCAAGCACACTTTCAACCTTGATTGCCAAAATCCCATTCTCCTTGCCGCGCCGCAGCCTGAATCATCACATTTTGAGAAGAATGAAGCTTGTAATGCCTCAAGGATAATATCCTAGTGGCTGAGGAAAAAAAAAACAAAACAAACCCAGGACGTTTAATACATTCAAAATATCTAAAATCGGAGGGCGATGTATACAGGCAGAATTCCGCAGCTCTGGCCCTTTAGGAAGAGAGCTTCTGGATCAAAATCAGCCTGGAAGAGAGAAGCGATTCCTTATCTTTCAGAGGTTTAGATTCTGAGTGCTGTTCTTTATTTTTATTTATTAGTATCTCACGTTTGGTTCAGGAGTTTCCAAGAGGACTGAAGAGCACACCTTCTCTCACTTCTCCCACCACCACCAATGACCTTCTGAGGTTATTTATTACTAGGTGGATGCCTGTGCTTCACTACGAAACTATGTGATCGGGCGTCATAAATTGACACTTAAAGCCTGAAACTTAATATAGAATGCGTCATAAATTGACACTTAAAGCCTGAAACTTAATATAGAATGCGTCATAAATTGACACTTAAAGCTTGAAAATTAATATAGAATGTGTAACTCCATAGCATCAGAGCAGGTTAATATAAGGCAACTGGCAGTTGGAACAGAGGGGGAGGGGAGTAGAATGTCCCAGCCTGCAGGGTGAGTCACATGCTGGCCACGCCCACACCCAGTTTAGCGAAGGGGTAGCATCAGACCGTGTTAATATAAGACAACTGGCAGTTGGAACAGAGTTATTTTCAGGTGGGGAAGGGGAGTAGAACCTCTAACTCTTTAGCATCAGAGCATGTGAATATAATACTGTACATAAAATTCTAATGATCTGATGGTCATTTTGAAAAATCCTTTCTTAACGAGCACCTAGAAGCCAAAAGGAACATACATGCCAAATTTCAGGCTTGTAGGCTTTACCGTTCTGGAGATTTCGTGATGAGTGAGTGGTATTTGGCTTTTATATATATAGATTATGAGCCTTGGTGGCGCAGTGGTTAGACTGCAGTACTGCAGGCTACTTCTGCTGACTGCCGGCTGACTTGAATTTGGCAGTTCAAATCTCACCAGGCTGAAGGTTGACTCAGCCTTCCATCCTTCCGAGGTGGGTCAAATGAGGACCCAGATTGTTGGGGGCAATAGGCTAACTCTGTAAACCACTTAGAGAGAGTCTAAGTGCTATTGCTATTCCTCCAAGGTTAGGGAGATCAACTTTAGCAAAAGGCAAGAGTCTGTATAATTAGGTGTTCTAGTTTTGTCATTCAGTTGCTAAGCTATGTCCAACTCTTTGCGATCCCATGGACCACAGCACGCCAGATTCCCCGTCACCCACTTGTCTCCTGCAATTTGCCCAAATTGACATTCATTGCATCAGTGACACTCTCTAACCATCCCAGAAAGATGAGTTGTATTCAAGAATTGGTCTAGCAAATGTTTTGTATGCTCTGGTTAGTAGTGGGATATTACCGGAGAAGAAGCTATGCAAGATTAGGTTTACAACTCTTAAACATTGCCTTTTTGGCAATGTTGTTACAGTGGGCTTTGGCACTTAGATCATTAGATAGGAGTACTCCAATGTCCTTGACAGAGTGAGGGTCATCTACAAGGTCGTGTCCACTCAGCTTGTATTTTGTGTTCTGCTTCTTTTTGCCAATGTGTAAGACAGAGCATTTGTTGGTTGAGATTTGAAGTTGCCAATTGTTTGACTATTCCGACACAAAGTCAAGGTCTTTTTGAAGGGTAGCAGCATTGTCGGTGGTGTTAAATAGTTTTACATCATCGGCGAAGAGAACGCAGTTGCTTATAATATGATCGCAAAGGTCATTTATGTATAGTATGAAGAGTGTTGTATCCCTTCCCCTCTGTTGAGAGAGGGCTGTTCAATTTTGATCTTGATGGCCTTTTTGACCCCTCTTTCAAACTAGAGGTCCTCTTTGTCCAAAATGTGGACTTTGCTATCTTCAAAAAAGTGGCCTGTGTCTTTTAAATGCAGATGGACTGCTGAATCTTATCCTGATGGGTTTGTTCTCCTATGTTGTGCCATGCGTTTATGAAGTGGTTGTTTTGTTTCCCCAATGTACAGATCTGCACATGGCTCACTGCATTGTACTGCATATACCACGTCCTTCAGTTTGTGTCTGGGTGTTTTATCTTTGGGGTGGACAAGCTTCTGCCTTCTACCTTCCAACATAAGGGAGGTGGGGTGCGTGCATAAGTGCACTAATGTGCCTATCACCCCTGTCATATTTTAGGGGTTTTTTTTCACTTTGTTCATTCAAATTTGTAAATTTTGTTTGACAGATAAAAATAAATAAATAAATAAATAAATAAATAAATAAATAAATAAATGCCCGAATTTTGATCACATGACCATGGGGATGCTGCAAAGGTTATAACTGTGAAAAACGGTCATAAGTCACTTTTTCCCATGCCATTGTAACTTTGAACGGTCGCTAAACGAATGGTTGTAAGTCAAGGGCTACCTGTAGTGAGGCAGAAGTGGATGAGGTCCATGATTCTTTGGTCTTCGTTATTCGCTTGCCGACGTTTCGTTACCCAAACCATTTTTCATTTTTTTAGAGAATGAAACATCTTGCAACCAAACAACCAAAACTCGGAAAGCACCAAAGACCCCCCCCCCTATATTAATTTTTCCTTTATTGGCTTATTATTTTGTAAAGAGCACGTTAAATCTTCTACGGTAAACGCTAAAGGAGATTTTGAATTGCTTAGGCGGCTGGCCAATATCTAGATCTCCGAAGGTATTTTAACTTCCAGGAGCTGCATATTTTCTTTTTTAAAATATAATGTTCGCTTTTCTTTTTAGCTAATGGAAAAGCGCAGACGTCCAATCGAAGCCTTTTCATCATTCCTGCAACTTCCAGCTGAGAAGCAAATATAGAGAGGAGAATTGAGGTGGTGCAATTAATGCCTAAAATTGAAAGAGAAAGAGACAGACAAACCACTTACGTTCACCCTGATAGCTCAGGCGAAGAAATTTGTACTCACTTTGCATTCATAATCAGCAAAAGGATCGTAAGCGGGGTGCAGGGGTGGGTTCCAAACCCCGTCGCTACCAGTTCACTCGTGCACGTGCGGGTGCTCACTTCTGCATATCTGCACATCTGCAGAAGCATCCAGGTGGGTGGGAGGAGCCTCCCGCCGCTACCAGTTCACCCAATCCGGTGCGAACTGGTAGCAACCCACCACTGCAGGGGTGGGATTCACTTACTTTCCCTATCGGTTCGCAAATGTGAGCACGCACCTTCTGTGCATGTGCCTGGCTTCGAAAACATGCTTAAATAGGACAGCATAGAGCCGGGACGGACGGGCAGGCCCATCTGTGATTTTTTGCTACCGGTTCTCCCAAACCGGTCTGAACCGGCTGAATACCACCTCTGATCATAAGTATCTGCAGCTTGTGAAACAGTGTGTTTTCCATCTCTCAGACTGTTAATAAATCACTGCCCCCCCTTTAAATAATATTTATTATGCAGTATCGTGCCCTCAGTTTCCCATTCCCACTGATGGTCCATTTCCTTAAAAGTTGTTATCAAGCAAATATATGGGATATCACTTTAAAAAAATAAATAAATAAAGATAAATCCATTGATAAACAGAAAGATGGCTTTTCACTCCCCTGGAGAACTATAAATGTAATGTGCTGATCTGTAAACTCATAAAAAGATTCAGGCCCTTGGCAAACGGGATGATGATATAGGCCGTCACGATGAAAAATGGGGGAGAATTTTGCTTTCATTTGAATATGAAAATCGGCGTTCGGAAAACCTCTGAGAGATGAACTGGAGGCTGAGTTAACTGCAAATCGTGGACATTAAAAGCAGGCAAATAACCACACGGCGGGGTGAAATCCAGCAGGTTCTGACAGGTTCTGGAGAACCGGTAGCGGAAATTTTGAGCGGTTTGGAGAACCGATAGTGGAAATTTCCTGACAGTTAGAACAATTAACCAGTGGAACAACTTGCCTCCGGAAGTTGTGACTGCTCTAACACTGGAGGTTTTTAAGAAGAGATTGGATAACCATTTGCCTGAAATGCTATAGGATTTCCTGCCTAAGCAGGGGGTTGGATTAGAAGACCTCCAAGGTCCCTTCCAACTCTGTTATTCTATTCTATTCTAAATTATTTTCCAAAGCACCAAAAGGCAAGAAAAAGAAACAATGGATGGAAACTAGCCAAGGAGAGAACCAACCTAGAACTAAGGAGAAATTTCCTAATAGTGAGAACAATCAATCAGTGCAATAGGTTGCCTTCAGAAGTTGAGGGTGTTCCATCACTGGAGGCTTTAAAAAAAAAAAAAGACTGGACAACCATTTGATTGATAGCAGTGTTCCAATATTTGAGGGGGTGCTGCAGAGAGGAAGGGGTCAAGCTATTCTGCAAAACACCTGAAGGCCAGACAAGGAATAAGGGATGGAAAGTGAACAAGGAGAGATTCAACCTAGAAATAAGGAGAAATTTTCTGACAGTGAGAGCAATCGACCAATGGAACAAAAGTTGCATTCGGAAATTGTGGGAGCTTCATCACTGGAAGCTTTCAAGAAGAGACCGAACTGCCATTTGTCGGATATGGTGTAGGGTCTCCTGCTTGGGTGGGGGTGGGGCGTTTGGACTAGATGCCTTGTCCCGGTGCCTGGAGGCCATGAGGATCTGGATGGGGAGGAATAGGTTCAGGCTCAACCCATCCAAGACCGAGTGGCTGTGGTTTCCAACGTCCCGATATGGTCAGTTGGCTCCATCACTGACTATTAGGGGCAAGTCGTTGGCCCCCATGGAGAGGGCTTGCAACTTGGGTGTCCTTCTGGATTTACGGCTGTCTTTAGAAGAGCATTTGACGGCTGTGACCGGGAGGATTTTTCATTAGGTTCGCCTGATTTGCCAGTTGCGTCCCTTTCTGGATCAGGACTCCTTACGCACAGTCACTCATGCCCTCGTCACTTCCCACATGGACTATTGCAATGCTCTCTACATGGGGCTCCCCTTGAGGAGCACCCAGAGGCTCCAACTGGCGCAGAGTGCGGCCGCGTGGGTGGTAATGGGAGTGACATGGCGTTCCCATGTAACACCTCTCCTGCGTGAGCTGCACTGGCTCCCGATGGTCTTCTCGGTACGCTTCAAGGTTTTGGTTACCACCTTTAGAGCACTCCATGGCTTAGGACCTGGTTATTTACGGGACTGCCTACTACCACCAATAGCCTCCCACCAGCCGGTACGCTCTCATAGAGAGGGGCACCTCAAGGTGCCGTTGGCCAAACAGTGTCAACTGGAGGCCCCTAGGGGGAGAGCCTTCTCTGTGGGGGCACCTACTATTTGGAATGAGCTCCCCCCGGAGATACGGAGGATCCCGGATCTGCGCACCTTCCACCGCGCTCTCAAGACCTTTTTATTCCACCAGGCGGGCCTGGCCTAATCTTTTCCCTTTTTCTTTTTAAGATGAAAATTTTAATCTGTTTTTAAATGATTGGGGTGTTTTAAATCTGTCTGGGCCAAATTGTTTAATTCGGTTTTATTTTGTTGTTAAATTTTGTATTTATGTATTTTATCGTTTGGCTGTTCACCGCCCTGAGTCCTTCGGGAGTAGGGCGGTATATAAATCAAATAAAGATAAAGAAGATAAAGATGACCTACAAGGTCCCTTCCAACTCTAATCTAATCTGACATCTATTTGCATGTTTGCCAAGAATCAACGTTGACTTGATGGTCCATAATCAGTCAACGGACTAAAGGAAGCCGAAAAATAATGAAAAGGGAAGAAAAAAAAAGCCAAGATCCCCATCTTCACTCCATCAAGTCAGTTATTTATGGTGTTTGCATAGATTTCATTCGGCGTTGTTGTTTGGGGCCCGTTGAAAATAAACACAGAGCATCCGACTCTTTCATCAATCCCGCTAAATCTACTCATTCCTGCTTTTTAGCAGCACAATGACCTTTCTCTGCTGTCTCAATAATGAGAGCCTTACAACATCCGTTAACTGGTACAGATTGCTCATCCTGTCCCTTTGCGCGGTGGTTTAAGATTAATAGCACGCTGAGAACTAGCTCCTTGCGCTCAATTCATCACCTGTCATAACTGCTCGGTGGTTAAATTATTACAGATTTCAGAGGGTGGTAGGACCGCATGTTTTGACAAGGAAGCAAAGGGCACGCATGTTCTTTGGGTGAGTCTCAGCCCCGTAACTGCACCCTTTGTTCTACTACACTGTGCAGGGAGGATTTATTCATATATCACCGGCTCTACATCATTCTTATGATTGGGTTGATTTGAACTGATTTCCTGATCAGTTCTGATTATTAGCCAGTCTATTTGTTTAAGGTGTTCGCCAAGGAGGAATCGTGAGTTCGAGGCCCGCCTTAGGCATGACAGCCAGCTGTGTGACTGTGGGTTAATTAATTAATTAATTAATTAATTAATTAATTAATTGAATTTCTATACCGCCCTTCTCCCGAAGGACTCAGGGTGGTGAACAGATTAAGATTTCATATACATATAATAATTTATTTATTTATTGATTTATAAACAGTAAATAATAAATTGAGTCAACTTGGTGTATCTGCTAAGACCTTGGCATAGAATTTAGATGTTTATGCTAGCCCTGCTTGTTGAAACAGAAAAGTCTTCAGGACACGTCGGAAAGTGCGAAGATCTGGAATTATTCGTATTCCAGAGGGTATTTTGTTCCAAAGAGTAGGTGCCCCCACAGAGAAGGCTCTCTCCCTTGGAACTACTAGACGACATTGATTTAATGATGGTACTATGAGTAGGCCTACTCTGTGAGAGCGTATTGGTTGGTGGGAGGTTATCGGTTGCAGCAGGTGGTCTCGTAAGTACTCAGGTCCTAAGCCATGGAGCACTTTAAAGGTAAGAACCAACACCTTGAAGCGCACTCGGAAGGCCACCGGAAGCCAGTGCAGCTCGCGTAGAAGAGGTGTTACATGTGAGCACCATGTTGCTCCCAAGTATTCTGGACCAGTTGGAGCTTCCGGGTGCACTTCAAGGGGAGCATATATATCCACATATATGACAGAGAGGAACAACACAGTCTAGTTCGGATGTATACATGTACATGGCAAGAAAAACAAATCTTGCGAGTTTACTAGACAGATGGCATGGGGAACAAAGCTGTTACAGAATCTGGTAGTCCTTCTAGACATACTTCAAAACCTCCTCCCAGTAAGGAGCAACAGAAACAGACCATAAAGTGGATGTATGGGGTCTCTAACAATGCCTTGAGCTCTAAGAACATAGCGCTTATACGCAGTATCCTGAATAATGGGAAGCGAGCTTCCTATAATCTTCTCCACTGTCCTCACCACTCTCTGTGAGGACTTTCTATCTGAGGCACTGTGGCCGCCAAACCAAACAGGAATGCAGTTTGTTAAAATGCTCTCAATTGTGCCTCTGTAAAAAGTGGCCAGGGCAGAAAGAGAAAGATGTGCTCTCCTTATCCGACACAGGAAATGCAGATGCTGGTTTGCATGCTTCACTAAGGATGGTATGTGGAGAGACCAGTTCAGATTGTTAGTTATCTGCACCTCCAGATACTTAATACTGTTGATCACCTCTGCAGCTGCATCCTTGATACTGAGGGGAGTATGATCATGATGGTTCTTTCTAAAACCTACAAAAGCCTAATTTTTAAGTGTTTTTAAGTGTTTTGTTTATTGTTTTTAATTAATGGGGCCAAATTTATATATATATATTTTAACTGTATTTTAATATTTGTACTTGATGTTTTTACTTGGCTGTTCACCGCCCTGAGTCCTCAGGGAGAAGGGCGGTATACAAATTCAAAATAAAATAAAATAAAATAAAAAATGATCTCTTGATACAGCCTAGGACTGCATTGGTTTTCGGGGGGCAGCTGCAGCACACTGCTGAAGAATTTATATTTCTCAGTCAGCAACAGAGGAAGGAACAAAAGAGTGATGCACGACGTTGGCCCAATCCGGCCACAACCAGGTCATCAAGTTCACCTCTCTATTACCCTAATGAAGTAAAACTCAGATCGGTGCTCCAGGCTGTATTTTTAAGAGTTCAAGGCAAAACCCAGCGAAATAGGGGCTCGAGTGATGAAATGACTGCCCACTCCGCAGATTTACAGACATCTTCGTGGTGGCAATTCCGTTCTCGGATACACCTACTTCAAAAATGAAAAGATCATCGCGGTCCAAATCCCTGTTATCTTCAGCCTACCTATAGAACATTTATCCACTAAAACCATTTTCTACACAGGCACTTCGGTAGCGTTTTTTACGGCCTCGTTGCGATGACATACAGCCTGTCTCCAGTGCTAACCTACTGCCACAGGGACAGTTGGGTGAGGCTGTAAAACATCTTTGTAAGGATAACATTCACAAGAGGAGAAGGCAACTGCTACCTTTTCCCGGATATTGTTATCAGCGGAGGAAATTGAGGCAAATTCTATCAAAGACCATAGTTTTTTGATCTGACCTTAGCACTATAGCAATAGCACTTAAACTTATATACTGCTTTGTAGTGCTTTACTCTCTAAGTGGTTTACAGAGTCAGCCTATTGCCTCCAACAATCTGGGTCCTCATTTTACCCACTTCGAAAGGATGGAAGGCTGAGTCAACCTTGAGCCTGGTGAGATCCAAACTGTCAAATTGCAGGCAGCCGGCAGGCAGCAGAAGTAGCCTGCAGTACTGCACTCTAACCACTGCGCCACTGTGGCTCATAATGAGCCTCCTTAACTCCATCACTAGTGATATGGCCATTAAGTGAAACATTAAATGATCAAGCTGGATTTAACAATGTTAGTTCCACTCCCTTCTAGCTCTGATGTTGTCATCTAATTAGGTAATGAAAGGTCTGTAAGAAGACAACAAAGCTCAGAGAGCACCAAGGACCCCACAATCCTCCCCCTCCTCTTCCTCCACCACCACCACCACCTCCTCCTCTTCCTCCTCCTCTCCTTTCTAGCACTGATGATGTTACCAAATTTGGGTAATGAAACATCTGCAAGAAAGCTCAGAGAGCACCAAGAATCACACAATCTCCTCTTCCTCCTCCTCCTCCTCCTCCTCCTCCTCCAGCACTGATAGTGTTATCAAATTTGGGTAATGGAATATCTGCAAGAAGACAACCAAGCTCAGAGAGCACTAAGGACCCCCATAGTCTTCCTCCTCCTCCCCCTCCCCCTCCTCCTCCTCCTCCTCCTCCTCCTCCTCTAGCACTGATAGTGTTACCAAATTTGGGTAATGGAATATCTGCAAGAAGACAACCAAGCTCAGAGAGCACTAAGGACCCCCATAGTCTTCCTCCCCTCCTCCTCCTCCTCCTCCTCCTCCCCTAGCACTGATAGTGTTACCAAATTTGGGTAATGGAATATCTGCAAGAAGACAACCAAGCTCAGAGAGCACTAAGGACCCCCATAGTCTTCCTCCCCCTCCTCCTCCTCCTCCTCTAGCACTGATAGTGTTACCAAATTTGGGTAATGGAATATCTGCAAGAAGACAACCAAGCTCAGAGAGCACTAAGGACCCCCATAGTCTTCCTCCTCCTCCTCCTCCTCCTCCTCCCTCCTCCAACCAAGCTCTGCACCAAGGACCCCATCGTCGTCGTCGTCTCCTCCTCCTCCTCCTCCTCCTCCTCCTCCTCCTCCCCCATCCTTTTTACCATGTTTCCCTGAAAATAAGACCCTATCTTATATTTCTAAACCCCGAAATAAGAGCTTGGCCTTATTTTCGGGGAGGTCTTATTATTTTGGGGCACGTGGATCAAAACGGGGCTCCTCTTGCCATCTTACCTGATTTCCAGCTCTGTCTCCCTAACCCTAACCAGAGGAAATGGCGGGGACCGGCTGTGCATGCATTTAAATATTTTCAGGGAGGGCTTATTTTAGCCCATGTGCTCAAAAGCCCAATTGAGTTTATAATCCAGGGAGGTCTTATTTTCGGGGAAACATGGTAGCACTGATGATGTTACCAAATTTGGGTAATGAAACATCTGTAAGAAAACAACCAAGCTCAGGGAGCACCAAGAACACCTCATTTGAAACCTGAGCTACAAATATTCTCCTCTAGTCCTGTTTTTTTTCCCCCCCTTTGACTTGAGAAAATACACCAAGGATTGACTGAACCGTATATGTGCAAAAATGGAAAGAAGAAGACTTTTCACTAAGGACCCCCATAGTCTTCCTCCCCCTCCTCCTCCTCCTCCTCTAGCACTGATAGTGTTACCAAATTTGGGTAATGGAATATCTGCAAGAAGACAACCAAGCTCAGAGAGCACTAAGGACCCCCATAGTCTTCTTCCTCCTCCTCCTCCTCCTCCTCCTCCTCCCCTAGCACTGATAGTGTTACCAAATTTGGGTAATGGAATATCTGCAAGAAGACAACCAAGCTCAGAGAGCACTAAGGACCCCCATAGTCTTCCTCCCCCTCCTCCTCCTCCTCCTCTAGCACTGATAGTGTTACCAAATTTGAGTAATGGAATATCTGCAAGAAGACAACCAAGCTCAAAGTGCACCAAGGACCCCATAGTCGTCGTCGTCGTCCTCCTCCTCCTCCTCCTCCTCCTCCTCCTCCTCCTCCTCCCCCATCCTTTTTACCATGTTTCCCTGAAAATAAGACCCTATCTTATATTTCTAAACCCCGAAATAAGAGCTTGGCCTTATTTTCGGGGAGGTCTTATTATTTTGGGGCGCATGGAGCAAGACGGGGCTCCTCTTGCCATCTTACCTGATTTCCAGCTCTGTCTCCCTAACCCTAACCAGAGGAAATGGCGGGGACCGGCTGCACATGTATTTAAATATTTTCAGGGAGGGCTTATTTTAGCCCATGTGCTCAAAAGCCCAATTGAGTTTATAATCCAGGGAGGTCTTATTTTCAGGGAAACATGGTAGCACTGATGATGTTACCAAATTTGGGTAATGAAACATCTGTAAGAAAACAACCAAGCTCAGGGAGCACCAAGAACACCTCATTTGAAACCTGAGCTACAAATATTCTCCTCTAGTCCTGTTCCCCCCACCCCCCCTTTGACTTGAGAAAATACACCAAGGATTGACTGAACCGTATATGTGCAAAAATGGAAAGAAGAAGACTTTTGATTTTCATTTGGAGCATATATACCCACAAGTAATATTTTTTTATAGTTCATTACAATTTCTACCATTAATACTCTTCCTTCCTCATCCTCCTATATTTGTTTGGATTGTATTGTCTGTTTGATGTAAAATACTACTCCTCTTTTGCTTTGACCAGCCAAAGTTGTATACAATGTCCCTAGTTTTATTCGCTCCAAAAAAAAATTATGTTGCTTTCTAATATGCACTTCTTATAAACATATAATTTCTAATTTTAACTTCTCTAATTTATTGAATATTTTTCTTCTCCTTATTGCTGAGTTTAATCCATTTATATTTAACAGTATTATTTTAATTTCTTCTTCCATTTCATATTTATTTATTTGCTTTGTTGATCTAGCCATTCTTATCTCCCTTAGTTCCTTAATTTCTTTTGCCCTTGCTCCTTCTCTTAACGCTCTCTCTTCTTGTTCGTTCGTTGTCTCTCTTGGCTGTTCTTTCTTCTCCTCCTGTTGTTCATCCCCTTTTTCTTCCCTCAACCTTCCTTCCTCTTGGACATCTATGTATTGTTTATAAAATAACTCTGCTTTCTCTACTGAATCTGGCCTATATCTTTGTTCTTCCCAGTTCACCAATTTTCCTTCTGGAATCAACCATCTAAGATTTATTCCTCTCTTTATCAAACATTTTGTGAGAAATTGATATTCTTTTCTCAAATCTCTCATTCTTCTTGGAATTTGTTTCAGTGCCACTACTTTGAAAGAAGAAAACTTTTATAGCTCAGGATTGAACTGTGGGTTCCTTGTTGCTCTCTGAGCTTGGTGGTTTTCTCACAGACATTTCATTACCCAACTAGGTAACGTCTTCAGCTGAAAGGAAGAGGGGTTTGCTCTCTTTTTATACAGTAGCGGCTTGCCCTGTCAGCAATTTTTCTTGAGATGCTTTTTTTCTCCCTCTCCATTCAGATCTTTTATTCTCATGTGTATTTTACACTACAATAAAATTTAATTAAAAATTCAAGAAAGAGAGAAAAAGCACAGCAAAGGAAGGAAGAAGGAAGGCAGTAATATCAACTAGATTGGTCAATTTTGATTTTTTTTAAAAAAAATTAATTGGATGGAATTGCCTGAAAGTAGCACAAAAATTAAGGGGAGCCCTGTTCAACTAAAACAAAAAACAAAAAACCAGTCCATCTTTTTGAGAAATTCACAGTTCTTTTTATTCCAGTCTGTTTTCAGATGATTTTATTGCACAGTATTTTAAACATGGTTGTTTTGGGGTTTTTTTATCGGCGCCTGTATGTTGTGATTTAACGTGGTTATTTTATTTCTGTTCTTTAATAGCTAGTAATTTTATTGTACAGTGGCTCAGTCGGTGGGTTGGAGTGATGAACGCTGGCTGAGAAAAAGAAAGCCATTAGATAAACAGCTAACTGGAGAAGAAAAATAGTAGAAGGCAGGGAAACCTTCTTAAAATCTAATTCAGGCACAGATGAGGATTTAAGCCAGGGAGAGGCTGCCTCACCTCTGGCTGAATTAGGACTTCAATTTGCTCGGGGTGGGGAGGGTTGTCTCCAGAATTATTAGCCTCTTGCAAAGAAATGCTTGGAGGCACATGACAATCTTGGGAAATTTTAAAAAAAAGAGTCTGAGGTAGAAACTGTAATGGAGCATTATGAGGCATTCTGGGAGGACAGCAGGGGTGGATGGGGAAACCATACCATTTGACCCATTCTCTTCATGGATACAAAGAAGAGAATATTTTGTAGCTCAGGGTTACATTGTGGAGTCCTTTCTTGTAGACACCAAGGGCCTTTCACTTCAACCCTGAGTTACAAATGAGATAGAAGGAGCGGGGAGGGCAGGAAAGGGAGAGGGTGCAGGAGAGAGAGAGGGGGGGGAGGGAGGGAGATAGAAGGAAAAAGAGGAGGAGAGAGGGAGGGGAGGGAGAGAAGGAGAGAGGGAGAGGAGGAGAAGGAGGAAGAAGAGGGACGGGGAGGGAGAGAGGGAGACAGAAAGAGAGAGGGGGGAGGGAGAGAGAGGAGAGAAGGAGAGAAGGAGAGAAACAGGGAGGGGGAGGGAGAGAGAGGAGAGAAGGAGGGAGAGGGGAGGAAGAGAGGGAGAGAGAAGGAGAGAAAGAAAGAGGGAGAGAAACAGGGAGAGTGGGAGGGAGAGAAGGAGAGAGAGAGAAAGAGAGAAGGAGGGGGAGGGAGGGAAGGGGAGGGAGAGAAGGAGAAGAGGAGAGAGGGAGGGGAAAATAGAGGGAGGGAGGAAGGGAGAAGGAGAGAGGGAGAGGAGGAGAAGGAGGAAGAAGAGGGGAGGGGAGGGGAGGGAGAGAGGGAGACAGAAGGAGAGGGGGGAGGGAGAGAGAGGAGAGAAGGAGGGAGTGGGGAGGGAGGGAGGGAGAGAGAAGGAGAGGAGAGAAACAGGGAGAGGGGGAGGGAGAGAAGGAGAGGGAGGGAGGGAGGGAGGGAGGAAGAGAGAGAGAGAGCTGAGTTTGAAAGAAAGCAACCAGAAAAAGTGAAGTTTTCTCTGGGAGAGGGAGGAAATCAGGAGGAAAGAATTAGAGAGGCAGGCCTATAAAGAAAGCAGAAAAGAATTAAACCAGGAGGCAGAAAAATATTTCGAAGGGAAAAAAAACCTCCTTGGTAATATTGTGAGGCACAGCCTAATACATGAGTGGTAGTTTTAGGGGGTGCGTTTAATAAAGCAGAATTACTAGCAACAGGAGAGAATCCAGACTGGATACAATGACAAACACTCACATCTACAGCTGTATGTCTTCTGATGCATTCTTGTACGTTGGACAGTTTTTCACCCTCCTGGAAGCTTGAGGAAAGCCTCCGGAGCCCGGGGAGGGCAAACCCCCTCCCCACCATGCTGCAGGAGGCTGACTAGGCCACGCCCACCATGGCCACACCCACCCAGCAACCCCTATGCAGAAGACTACCTATGCCACCAGGGCTCTTTGAGGCAAGTCGTTCCACCGATTAATTGTTCTCATTGTCAGGAAATTTCTCCTTAGTTCTAGGTTGGTCTTCTCCTTGATTAGTTTCCACCCGTTGCTTCTCGTCCTGCCTTCAGATACCGTATTAAATACTAAAACCCATTTTATCCCATGCCTATTCTTAGGTTAGCATTGTATATCTGCAGCCGCTATCCTACATATGTCCTACTAAGAAAAGTATCTGCCTTGGTTTTATGATAGAGACAGAAAAAACTTCCGTTACGCTGACCCGATTTGATTGCATGTATTTTGACACACAGCAGTCTGCAGTAACCGTGCCCTCTTTCTTCTAATGAGAAAATCATGACACTTTGGAAATCTGTCAAATAATCCCTCCAGCAGCCCCTTAACTAATGGCCAGTCAAAACTGTGCAGAGGGCCAGCCTGGCAGCTAACTTTATCATTGTCTGCAGCTCACTTAACGTTATTAACATCTCCTTGAGTCCTTGCGGAAGGAAGCCGGTAACAAGATTGGAGAATAATTGGCTGGAAACCAAAATATGGCTACGGAATGAAAAAAAAAATCACCAGGTGGCTTAGGACCTGGTTATTTACAGGACCGCCTACTACCACCAATAGCCTCCTACCGGCCAGTACGCTCTCATAGAGAGGGACTCCTCCGGGTGCCGTCAGCCAAACAGTGTCGACTGGCGGCCCCTAGGGGGAGAGCCTTCTCTGTGGGGGCACCTACCGTCTGGAATGAGCTCCCCCCGGAGATACGGAGGATCCCGGATCTGCGCTCCTTCCGCCGTGATGTGAAGACCTTTTTATTCCATCAGGCGGGCTTGACCTAATTTCTTCCCTTTTTAAATATGTAAATTTTAATCTGTTTTTAAATTATTGGGGTGTTTTAATCTGTCTGGGCCAAAATGATTTAATTTGATTTTATCTGGTTTTTAAATTTTTTGTATTTATGTATTTTATTGTTGGCTGTTCACCACCCTGAGTCCTTCGGGAGTAGGGCGGTATACAAATCAAATAAACCTAAACCTAAACCTAAACCAGGTGAGTTTTTTGCATGCAACGATGGTTAATCTGTCAAGAGTCTCACTTGCAGGTTGTGGCAAATTAAAGAACCATTTTAGGAGACCAAGTAGGTAGCGGTTGGGCGGGTTTCTAGGCCAATGTTATGAGATCATCAGATTGAATCAGATCAAATCACCTTCAACCTGTTCTCACCCACCAGAATAGAGCCCAAACGGCAGAGAAAAATGTTCCCCTTGGGCAGGGGTGGGCTTCAAAAATTTTTAGCAAGGGGTTCTCTGCCCGGTTGCTAGGTGGGCGTGGCCATGGGTGGGTGTGGCCTAGTCAGCCTCCTGCACCATGATGGAAGGGGCGTTTTTGCCCTCCCCAGGCTCCGGAGGCTTTTCTTGAGCCTCCAGGATGGTGAAAACGGCCTCCCCAAGCTCGAGAGGCCCTCTGGAGGCTGGAAACAGGCCCGTTTCCAGCCTTCCTGAACTTCCTGTAGGCCCATTTTTCCCACTCCCCGAGCCTCCACGCACGCCCTGCATTTACCTGCATCCAAAATGGGCTGTGTGGAGACTCCTGGGAGGGGTGGGGAGGGGTGGGCGGGGCCAGCCAGGGGTGGGATCTGGGCAGCAGCCTTCTGGCCCCGCTGATAGATCTACCCAAACTGGTTTATAAATATTTGGACAACTACCAAAATGGAAGCAAAGATGTACCATGCAGAAAAATCTTACAACTGGTGCCATCTCATTCAGAGTTTTGCTGATGAGTTCTGAGACTCTCGTTCCCTCTGGAGAAGAAAAATAGCTTGGCACAAATATTGTTTCTAAAGCTTTTGTGGTTCTCTGCTGCACAAAAGATAAAATCACGACTGTAAATTTTGGCCTCTGCTGGACCCTTTGTAAATTTCAAACCAGAAAACCCAGCCTGGATCATGTATCCTCTTTGAAAGCATCATTTCCAAACTCATTTCATTGATTCTCCCAATCAAAACCAAAATCAAACATGACTTTTTTTTTAAAAAAAAAAAAAGCAAAATAATCCATCGTGAGCTGATTTAAATTACGAAGCTTTGATTGGACTCTGCCCTCTCAAAGTTACGCATATGTACAATTATATGGCTATTTATATCTTAACAGCAGCTTTAATTTTATTCAATCATTAAGAGAGTCAATTCAATTTTTTTTTTAATTCAGTCATTTACAAAAGTGCATTTCGTAGGAGTAATTGAGAAAGCGCCTAGAGACATGCACCAGGAGAATAAAATGTGGATATATAAGTACTAGCTGGATCCCCGTGTTGCGCTACAAAACTATGTGATCGGGCTTGATAAATCAACACTTACAGCTTGAATCCTCCCCTATCATATGCTCTTCTCTCCATCAGCCTTGCCCCATAGAAACATCTCGTATTCTATCCCCTTCTCTCCCTCAGGCTTTCTAGCCCCTTCTCACCATGAGGCTTGCCCCACAGAAGCCTCTCCTCTCCCCTTCTCTCTCTCAGCCTTGCCCCACAGAAATGTCTCCTATCCTATCCCCTTCTCTCCCTCAGGCTTTCTAGCCCCTTCTCTCCATGAGGCTTGCCCCACAGAAGCCTCTCCTCTCCCCTTCTCTCCCTCAGCCTTGCCCCACAGAAACGTCTCCTATCCTATCCCCTTCTTTCCCTCAGGCTTTCTAGCCCCTTCTCTCCGTGAGGCTTGCCCCACAGAAGCCTCTCCTCTCCCCTTCTCTCCCTCAGCCTTGCCCCACAGAAATGTCTCCTATCCTATCCCCTTCTCTCCCTCAGGCTTTCTATCCCCTGCTCTCCATGAGGCTTGCCCCACAGAAGCTTCTCCTGTGCTAACCCATTCTCTCCAGAGTTATTTTCAAGCTGGAAGGGAGAGCAGAACGTCTAACTAATTAGCATCAGAGCGTGTTATAATAATATAGGAAATGCTAATGCTCTGATGGTCATTTTGAAAAATCCTTTCTTAGTGAGCACCAAGAAGAACATACGTGGCAAATTTCAAGTTTGTAGGCTTTAGAGTTCTGGAGATTTCGTGATTAATGCGTGAGTGGTATTTCGCTTCTATATATATAGATTCAAGGTAAAAGCAATCCCTTCTGTTTCATCTTTCTTCAGAAAAGTCTTAGGAATATTAGATAGTCCACAACTTATGACCACAAGTGAGTTCCAAGATAAGCAAGACAGTTGTTAAGTGAATTTTGCCCCATTTTACGACTTTTCTTTCCACCGTTGTTAAGCGAGTCAGGCTTCCCCATTGACTTTGTCAGAATGTCACAAAAGCGGATGGCATGACCCTGGGACACTGCAATACAGGCCAGTTGCCAAGCATCTGGATTTTTTAAAATTAGTTTGTAATATAAAATACAAAAAAGAAAATAGTCGGAAAATAGCGAAGGGAGAAGGGAAGGGGGAAAGTGTAGGGAAAGAGGGAAAAGGAAAGAAAAGGCACTGACTTCCAAATCTCTTTGTTTGTTGCAGTAAACTAAGATAATAGATGCGTTCCCACAGAGAGGGTCTCCTCAGGGTGCCGTCAGCCAGACAGTGTCAGCTGGCGACCCCCATGGGGAGAGCTTTCTCTGTGGGTGCACCTATCCTTTGGAACCAACTGCCCCTGGAACTCCGGGTGACCCCCGACCTCCGCTCTTTCCGTCGCGACCTGAAAACGTGGCTGTTTCGTTTGGCTGGCCTGGACTGATGGGGTTTTAATTTTTAACTTGTTAGTCTTAATTGCACTTTTAACGGTTAAATTATGAGATTTGGATTTAATTTCTTTTTAATTTTTTCATTAGATTTTTTTTTACTGTTGGGAGCCGCCCTGAGTCCGGCTGAAGATATGCCGGCGGCATATAAATCTCATAAATAAATAAATAAATAAATAAAATAAAATAAATAATAGATACAGATTAACAGCATTGGGAAGGGACCTTTTAGGTCATCTAGTCCAACCCCCCCCCCAGCAACCCTACACCATTTCTGACAGATGGCAGTCCAGTCTCTTCTTCCAGTGATAATAAACATCAAACCTCAACTTTTTACTTTTATCTAATAGTATAAACTGGCCATTTCTATCAAAACAAACCGATCTAATCAGTAAAACCCAAAATCAAAGGTTCATTTTTTTCCCCCCACCTCAAGCATAAAGTCCAGAAACGGTTTCCAAGCCAAAGCATCCATCCTAAGTGTGAAAAACTGGTTCTTTTTTCAACGCTAAATGAAAGTCACTAAATGAATGGTTGTAAGTCGAGGGCTTACTGGTAGTCTTTTTTTCTGAAGGCACGCTAGGTAAAGCAGGATGTTTTTGAGCACCACCTTCAGTCTGAAATTAAAGAAAATTAACAGAACGGAGTGCACGGAAGGGCACACGGCAATCACCAGCAAACAGATGTTCCTTTTCCATTCATGTCTAGCTCTGCAGGAAGGAATCCCAAGCAGTACGTCAGCTACAAAGCTGCAGACGTAGAGTATTAGGAACGAGATTAGGGATTTGATGGCCTCGACGTGCGCCTTGGTCCTCGGGTCCTTCAAACCCATGGTGCTCTGCCTCATCTGCTCAGTGTGTCTCCACAGAGATGCAATTAACAACGTGGATGAGGCCACGAAAAGCAGAAGCGGAAGTACGGCCCAAGTGAGATATATGGAGAAGGCTTTGAGGTAGGAGATGTTTCTCATATGATTCTCCACGGTGAGATTTTTCAGATGGCTCCCGGTGGAGTTGCAGAGCAAGATGTTGTCATCCATCCAGATGAAAGGGAGGCACGAAATCAAAGAAACCGCCGCTGACCCCACCAGAAACATCGGAACCATCTCTGCGATCCTCAGCTTCACCAGGATAAAGTACCGGTGAGTGAAAGTGGCAATTTTGGCACAGTAGAAGACACTGAGGCAGGCGGCGAACCACAGACAAGCTGTGCTGGACAACACCAGGAGAACTGACTGTATCTTGAGGACATTCCGCAGATATAACGTTGAAGAAAATGTGCAGTGCAGGATGGTTCCCTGTAGGAGAATCCGAGACGAACTGAGGCACATCAGGATGACTTCACAAGTAGGTATTTTTTCTCCTTTCAGCCACGTTGAGTAGCCGGCAACCACAATAAAGCCACTTGCAATTATACCCATGGAGCTGTGGGCTGTGATCGCAACCTGGAAGATGGTTTGAAGAAGTGGGGACATGGTGAGGTTGAAACCCCCCTTTCTTCTCTCTCTCTCTCCTCCAAGGATCAGATCTTCTTGGTGGTCCCTCAAACGTTCTTCCGTTGACTTCCTTCAGAGATCGCATGGAGAACTGGCTGTTTTGTGAATGGGATGCCTATATATATAAAACCCATCCATTTGACCAGATACAAATATTCCTTTTTATGATGGATGATAGGCCTCGTTCTCCGACTTTGCCTTTCCTCTCAACCAGAAAGTTAGTGGAAATTGATACTCTGTATGTGTGTTATTCCAGTTTTTGTTTTAGAGAAAATGCAAATACCGGATATCATTTCGTTGCGGTTTTGATGCCAATGAACACATCTGCCCTTCTCACATTTGCCCTTCCTAGTTTACATTCTCCTCCTGAGTATCAGATTTCAGTTTCTCCATTCCTTGGCACATCTTCCCTTCTCGTATGCTTTCAAACAGGCGCTGAATAAAATAAAATTGCTTTCTCTGATTGGGTTCAATGGGCAGTTCATGCTTTGGTAGTTAGGGATGTATGAAGGCCAGTAATTGATTTTTATAAAGGCGGGGAGGACAGATTGAGCCACGGTTTCTGGGCATGTAGGCCTCTGCTCAGTTCCAGTGGGTTGGTTCATCATGTTTCATGTCGTTCCCTCTTATTTATAATCAGAACAGAGCGGGACGGGACCTTGGAGGTCTTCTAGTCCAACCCCTTGCTCAAGCAGAAAGTCCTCTATACCATTTCAGACAACTGACTGTCCAAATACCTCTTTGGAACAGGGCATTTTAGCTAAGGTGAGAGGCACCGAGAGACATAGTACAGGTAGTCCTCGACTTACGGCCATGATGGAGCCCAAAATTTCCATTGCTAAGCAGTTGCTCAGTGAGTTTTGCCCCCATTTAGTGATGCAATTGTTAAGTCAATCACTTCAGTTGTTAAGTTAGTAATACCCTGTCCCCCCCCCCAAAAAAAGACATCCCCTGATAATAAGCCCAATTGGACTTTTGAGTGCATGCACTAAGATAATTCCCCCCGAAAATAAGCCCTCCCTGAAAATATTTAAACACATGTGCAGCCGGTCCCCTTCATTTCCTCTGGTTTCCTCCATGTGCCCCAAAATAATAAGACCTTCCCGAAAATAAGGCCAAGCGCTTATTTCGGGGTTCAAAAAAATATAAGACAGGGTCTTATTTTTGGGTAAACATGGTATGGTTTGTTTGTTGGTTTGTTATGCCAACATCTCCCCTACAAGGTGACTCTGTTAAGGGAAGTCTCATTGACTTTGCTTGTCAGAAGGTTGCAAAAGGTGATCACATGATCCCCCTTCCCCTTCCCCTTCCCCTTCTCCTTCTCCTTCTCCTTCCCCTTCCTTTCCTATCTTCCCCTTCCTATCCTTCCCCTTCCTTCCTTCTACTTCCCCTTCCTTTCCTCCTTCCCCTTCCTTCCTTCTACTTCCCCTTCCTTTCCTATCCTTCCCCTTCCTTCCTTCCCCTTCCCCTTCTCCTTCCCTTGCCTTCCTATCCTTCCCCTTCCCCTTCTCCTTCTTCTTCCCTTCCTTTCCTTTCCTTTCCTCTCCTCTCCTTCCCCTTCCTTCCTTCTCCTTCTCCTTCTCCTTCTCCTTCTCCTTCCCCTTCCCCTTCCCCTTCCCCTCCCCTTCCTTCCCTTCCCCTTCCCTTCCTTTCTTCCCCTTCCCCTATCCTTTTCCTCCTTCCTTCCTTCCTTCCTCCCCCCCTCCTTCCTTTCTTTCCTTTTCTTCCTTTCTTCTTTCTTTCTACAAATCACATCACTCCACTGATTCAAATTCAATCCATGATCAGCCACCGTCCCAGGGCATTTTTCACACCTGCTATTAAAGAGCCAAATGTTTTCCCCGTCCTATATTTATGCGTTTGATTTATACAGCCTCCGTTTATAGCTTTACATTTTCCTCTGTTAAATTTCATTCTGCTGCTTTTAGTCCATCGCTCTAATCTATCAACATCACTTTCAATTGTATTTCTATCCTCCAAGGCTCTGGCTATCAAATTTGAAGATTTGATAACCGTCCCTCCCATCTCGGCATGCAAGTCATTAATAAAAATTTTTTAAAGACCTGGGACACAACTGGGAGGAGGGCAGTGGCAGAGTGGAGGGCACAGTTCTTGTCCTGTCTTAGCCATGAAAGGGTGGTGGGCACAGTAGATGACACATCGTTGATGCTCATGTTTGATTACATCCCTCGTAAACCATGTTGTGCTTGTCTTTCGGGTTTGCGGAATTTGATGGAACAAGATAGACGGGGACTTCGGAATTCCATTTCAACTGCAATTTATTTATGTATTTATTCGATTTCTATAGCCGCCCACCTCAATCTAAGGCTCTGTGTGTCTTACCATTCAAAATAAATAAATAAATAAATATTACAGTTAAAACACTAAAGAGATTGTAAAACCAAAAAACAACAGTGTTGAAATTAAGGTGCAGGCAGGCCTTAATATTTCCTCCAAGTGAAAAGCCTAAGGCATACGGATAGCAGAGATAGGTTTACTACTACTATAATGCTCTCTACATGGGGCTCCCCTTGAGGAGCACCCAGAGGCTCCAACTGGTCCAGAATGCAGCAACGCGGGTGATTATGGGGGCGACACAGCGCTCCCATGTAACACCTCTCCTGCACGAGCTGCACTGGCTTCCGGTGGTCTTCCGGGTGCGCTTCAAGGTATTGGTTCTCATCTTTAAAGCGCTCCATGACTTAGGGCCTGGGTATCTACGAGACCACCTTCTGCCGCTGATAACCTCCCACCGGCCAATACGCTCCCACAGAGAGGGTCTCCTCAGGGTGCCGTCGGTCAAACAATGTCGACTGGCGGACCCCAGGGGGAGAGCCTTCTCTGTGGGGGCACCTGCCCTCTGGAACGAGCTACCCCCAGGGATACGACTGATCCCGGACCTCCGTACTTTCCATCAAGCTCTGAAGACTTTTCTATTTCAGCAAGCCGGGCTGGCTTAAAATTTTTAATTGGTTAATTTTATGGGTAAGGGGTTTTAAATTGGGGAAGCTGAATTGATTTAATTATTTTTAAATTATTTTAATTTTCATATTGTATGTATTTTAATCCTGGCTGTTCACCTCCCTGAGTCCTTCGGGAGAAGGGCGGTATAAAAATTTAATAAATGAAATGAAATAGGTGCTGAATAAGAAGAGAAGTATTTGATTTTTATTTGATTTTATTATTTTTATATGTTTTATTTTACCTTGCTATTTTTTCCTGCCTTTATTATTTTTTATAAACAAATCAAGGTGGTGAAAATATCTAATAATCCTTCCTCCTCCTATTTTCCCCACAGCAACAACTCTGTGAGGTGGGATGGGCTGAGAGAGAGTGGCTGAGAACTGGTTTTCATGCCTGAGGCGGAACTAGAACTCAACGTCTCCTGGTGATTGGCCCAAATAAAATATAAAAATCATGAAAAGCTCAACTGGGCTTTCATGCCTAAAGTGAGACTAGAACTCACAGTCTCCCAGTTTCTAGTCTGGTGTCTTAACCATTAGAACAAACTGGAGTAAAGACACAGTGAACTGACCTATTTCAATCCAGAGAAACGTCCATTTTAATGGCAAGAATTTTCTGAGAGCTGTATTTAGAAGTATACCAGGGTTGATATTCACTTACTTTCCCTACTGGTTCGCAAATGTGAATGCACGCGCCACTTCCACACATGTGCACAGCCTTCCGCGCATGTGCCTAGCCTCAAAAACATGCATAAATAGGACCGATTTTTGCTACCGGTTCGCCTGAACTGGTCCGAACTGGCTGAATACCACCTCTGAAGCAGTGGTGGGTTGCTCCCGGTTTGGACCGGTTCTATAGAACCAGTGGTAAAACTGGCAGGAGGCTCCTCCCACTGACCCTGACATCATCAGACGCGATCTGCGCATGTGCAGAAGCAAGGTGCATGCGTGAGCAAAGCGAGCGTGCGCGCACGATCCCGTTGCGAACCAGTAGTAAAGGTAAGTAGAACCCACCCCTGCTCTGAAGTATACCCTGCCTTTTTTTACTGGGTATTTTGCCAGAGAGATATAGCAAAGAAGTTATGTATCTAATCATACACATAATAACAGCAGCAAGAATTGTATTTGCGCAAAATTGGAAGACAGAGAAAATCCCGTCAGAAGGTGAAGTAATCAAAAAGATTTTAGACTGTGCGGAAATGAATAGATTAACTCTAAGAATAAAAGATAAAGAGGAATCGGTGTATTTCAAAGACATGGGGAAGATTCTTGGTGAGAGCCTTGGTGGCGCAGCAGACTAAAAACAATACTGAAAAACAATCGCTGCGCCTAAAATCTATTGGGAAAATTTTAACTTCAAGGCAAAACACACTCAATGGATTTTGTGTGAATCAGAACAAGAGCTGGCATGGACTAAGACTATCTTACACCCACAAGTCCCATTTGAAATCTTGGGCTGGGAAAATGGCATCAAGTTGAATTCATAGTGAGCCATCATAGAGTAGCTGCAACAGAATTAGCGGTTCTTGAGTTGTCATCAATGTTAATTCCATCCATAAACTGTGGGGTCTTTGGTGCTCTTTGATCTTGGTTGTTTCCTTGTGGGCATTTCATTACCCTGCTAGGTAACATCATCAGTGCAATCTTTTGAGCAAGAATGTCTATGGAGATTCTCAGTCATCCAGGTCATGGTTGTCCCAAAGGTGCCTTTTCAAGAGGCAACTGGACTTTCTTGTTTTTCTTTGAAGACGTTTCGCTTCTCATCCAAGAAGCTTCTTCAGCTCTGTGCATGTTTGAGCAAGAGTTAAGTGTGATTTCAGTCTGAGCTCAATCCTTCATGTCTTTTTTTCTGCAAAAAGTTTTTTTTTTTTTCCCAAACATACAAATTACATCTTTTCAGAACAGAGCTTTGATCCGGTCATCAATTTGTTCAATTTTTAGCCATTTTAAACAAAATTTTATCTATTCTATTTTGCCATAACACTTATTTCTTAATCTTAAATCACATGTTCAACTAATTTTCTCCCTCTTTTATAAAAGATTTTTAATTGTTTAATATTTTTTAGTATTTTATATATTCAAATTTTAAAATTGGTTTTAAATTGATTAGGGTTTTAATTTGTCTGGGCCAAAACTATTTAATTTGATTTTAATTCCACTTTTAAATTTTGTATGTATGTATTTTATTGTTTGTCTGTGCACCGCCCTGAGTGCTTCGGGAGTAGGGTGGTATAGAAATCAAATAAAAATAAATAAATAAAATAAATAATACAATTTTTAAAAAAATTAACACATATTTACTTAATCAAAACAATTACCCTTCTATTAACCCACCTTAAATCTTAATTCAATTAATAACTCATAATACATTTCAGTACAGTTCAAACGTATTTATATTTCATGATACTCATTAAATCCTTATTCCATTATTACTTTATCAAATTTAAATCTTATCTTTAATCTTAAAAATATAACAATTTAACATTTAAACATACTTCTTAGTTCAAATAATGCTATTTAATGCAATTTCCCAATTATCCCAAATTCTATCTATTAAACCATACCATTTATATAACACCAATTAAGTAATTTTTGTTTATAAATCATAATCATATATTGTTTCAATTTTCTTTTCTTTTTTTACTTAAGTAAAAAAATGTTCAAATTATTACAATTGTTATACATATCAATTCTTCATGTCTGTTTTCTCAGACACTGAAACATCTTGCTCAGTCGTTCTCTTAGTTTGGAATTCATAACAATCAAAGCAATGGTATGTCCTGAATTATATGAACTAACCACCATGTTGGACATAACTGACGCCCAGGGACTGGGGGAAAAGGTCATCGAGATTTCCGCTACAAAGGTTGCGGCATAGAGGATAAGGAAAGAGGTCAGGATTTTAGTGGTCTTCAGATGAACGTCCATCCTTTGATCTCTAAAACCAAGTGAATTGTTCTGCATCCTCTTTGTGTGGTGCACAAGGGAGTAAATTAAAAAACCAGAGGAAATTAAAAATATGAGAAACGACGGAAAAGTCCCTAGAATATACAGCATGCTGAAGAGGAACATCTGGGGCATCATCTCGTGTATACGCTCTGTGTTGTTATAAAATCGGGTATGATCCTCAATCCAGAAGAAAGGAAGAGCCGAGATCAAGGAAACCAGCATCACCGCGATGAGCAAATGGGGAACCACGTTGGAAATCCTCAGCTTCATTTTCATGAGAAAGGGCTGAGTGAAGTTGACAATTTTCACACAGTAAAAGACTCCAAGGCAGGTGGTAATCCACAAGGTGATGGCATTGAAAAAAGTCCAGAAGAAAATGGTGATGCTTCCAGCGTATTGGGGTTGATTAATATCCAGGAAGCTAATACAATGGAAGCCGAGTGTGATTCCAAGGAAAATAAACCGGGTTAGGCTGAGGGACATCAACAGAAGATCTGAACCCGTCTGTGTTTTGCTTCGGATCCGATCACAGCAGTCTGAAATAAAAATGAACCCATTTCCAGTCATCCCCACGAGAGTCACAGCTGTGATGATAAGGAGGCACAGCCAGTTGTGAACTCCTGACACCAACATGGCTCCTCCACCGGTGTGTGAAAGAGAAGCCGGTGAGAAGCCACCAGAGCTTCAGTGAACAGACGGTATTTCCGTAGCGCAAGATCCATCGCTGAAGTCTTTTTGTTCCGAAGAGTTTGCAAAGTTGCCGAGATTTTATTTTGGGCTGTTGTTGGTAACGTAAATATTACACAGCCGAGGATGTTTGCCGCATTTGCATGCTCTACAGCTGTATGTACTGAGGGTCAGCCATTAGCGCGTCGTGAAGAGCAGTTTCCAAACATCTCGCCCTTAGGCCGAATCACCAAGGAAAAGGAAGCATTTAATGGCGGGCGTTTTAAGCAAAGGGACGCAGTGGCTCAGTGGCTAAGATGTTGAGTTTGTCGATCAAAAGGTTGGCAGTTCAGCGGTTCGAATCCCTAGAGCTAACGGGATGAGCTCTCGTGACTTGTCCCAGCTTCTGCCAACCTAGCAGTTCGAAAGCACATAAAAAATGCAAGTAGAAAAATAGGGACCACCTTTGTTGGGAAGGTAACAGCGTTCCGTGCGCCTTTGGCGTTTAGTCATGCCGGCCACATGACCATGGAGATATCTTCGGACAGTGCTGACTCTTCGGCTTTGAAACGGAGATGAGCACCGCCCCCTAGAGTTGGGAACGACTAGCACATATGTTCAAGGGGAACCTTTACCTTTTATTTTAAGCAATCTTCTGACCTACCTCTTTTCTCTTCTAATATTTCAGGTGGATGATGAATAACAGCCCATTTCTGGAGATTGGAATCATGATTAACATGACAACTTGGATGGTGTGAAGGAGATCTGGGTAGGCATGTTGGGTGATGTCATTGTTTCACTAGGTTTCTTGTTCAGGAGCTTAGTCATAAAAGGAAGTCATGCATGGAAGCTGCAGAAGATTCCATTCTCATGGCCAAACTAAAATGAGAGACAGACTAAGAGTCTGGAGTTGGGGGACCAAGACAGGTAGACAACCCTGTTTGTCAACCCTGAAGCTGACCTGACCGAAGCCATCTTGGAGCTTCAGTGCTGCCACACTGGAGCTGAGAGATATGGAGGGGGGATTTGAGATAGTTGGGACTTTGTAGCCAAAACAAAATACTTTCTCTTGGGAACCAAGGACATTCTCACACCTAATCAGAGGAAGGAGGAGCAATGTCACCAGGCAATCAGATGGAGCCATGACTGGACCATGTGATTGATTGTTTGGTGTTGAGGGAAAACTTTTACTTTTAATTAGGTGAAAACTGTGGGAACCTTCAGAGTCGGTTTTCAC
The DNA here is from genome assembly GCF_029531705.1 of Pantherophis guttatus. The sequence goes on from NW_026844110.1 coordinate 1,266,355, forward strand.
CAGATCTGTGCCAGTATGATATGTCCAATAAAGCTATTCTTTGAGGAATCTACCTGCCTCGGAGTTTTGCTTGCTATGGGTGTATTACTTGGAACCCAGACACTGTTAATGTTCTGGAGTATCCTTCTGCCTAACATCAACCCTGCCTTTGCAGCAGAACTGATTTCAGAGGTGATGCCCAAAACACTTGGGAACTTCAAATCCACCTTGAGGCCAGTATGTCTGGAGGGGCTCAGCAGTTCATCATTGTCAAGGCTTCTACCCACCTGACTTCGACAGTATCTGCTCTTTACACACCAAGCAGATCACAGATTAGAAGAGAGTGTAGCCCAGAGTTGAACTGTGGAGTCCTTGGTGCTCTCTGAGTTTGGTTCTTTTTTCGCAGATGTTTCATTACTCAGCATTACCCAACTAGGGTAACTCCCTCCCTCCTTCTCCTTCTGTTCCTCCCTCCCTTCCTCCCTCCCTCTTTTTTCTTCTGTTCTTCCTTCCCTCCCTCCCTCCCTCCCTTCTTCCCTTCCTTCTGTCTTTCTCTATATCTCTTCTCCTCCTTCCCTTCCTTCCTTCCTCCCTTTCTCTATTTCTCCCTTTCTCTCCTCCCTCCCTCCTCCCTTCTTTCTTTCTTTCCTTCCTCTCTCCCTCCTTCCTTCCTTCTTCCCTCCCTCCCTTCTCTTTCTCTATATCTCCTCTCCCGCCTTACATTTCTACCCTTCCTTCCTCTCTCTATTTCTCCCCTTCCCTCCTCCCTCCCTGTCTCCCTCCCTCCCTCCTTCCTTCCTTCCTCCCTCTATTTCTCCCTTTCCCTCCTCCCTCCTCTCTCCTTCCTTCTTTCCTTCTTTCCCTCCTCTCTCCTTCTTTCCTTCCTCCCTCCCTTCTCTTTCTCAATATCTCCTCTCCCTCATTACATTTCTACCCTTCCTTCCTCTCTCTATTTCTCCCCTTCCCTCCTCTCTCCCTCCTTCCTTCTTTCCTCCCTTCCTCTCTCCCTCCCTCCCTCCTTCCTTCCTTCCTCCCATCCTTCTCTTTCTCTATATCTCCTCTCCCTCCTTACATTTCCCCCCTTCCTTCCTCTCTCTATTTCTCCCCTTCCCTCCTCCCTCCCTGTCTCCCTCCCTCCTTCCTTCCTTCCTTCCTCTCTCTATTTCTCCCTTTCCCTCCTCCCTCCTCTCTCCTTCCTTCTTTCCTTCTTTCCCTCCTCCCTCCTCTGTCCTTCTTTCCTTCCTCCCTTCCTTCTCTTTCTCTATATCTCCTCTCCCTCCTTACATTTCTCCCCTTCCTTCCTCTCTCTATTTCTCCCTTTCCCTCCTCTCTCCCTCCCTCCCTCCCTCCTCCCTTCCTTCCTTCCTGTCAAAGCAAATTAATATGTCATTGATTTTCGTAGTTCCTCCCTCCCTCCCTCCTTCCCTCCCTCTCTCTCCATCTCCACTCAAAGAACACCAGATCAAAGCTGTCCTTTTCTCCGTGCAGAGTGACCTCCTTCTGGCAATAGGCTTTCTGACGTTCCCCCCACTTTTCCCCCATTCACCTGAGTTGACAAACAACTCTGGGAAAACCAAAGAGCTCCCAGCAAACTTAGTCTTGATTGTCTGGCTCTGTTTTATTTGTTTGCTTAGTCTGAAATGAGGCTTCGAGTGCCTCTGATAAATGACTGCTTTCACCCTGGCTAGGTGCTTGCTTGTTGAGTTATGAGATTCCACTTCCCGACCAAGATTGCTCAGAAATGAAAAGCTTAGATAACAGCTTTCCCCCTGGAGGAAAGGTTCTTTCACCAACCCTCTTAACAAAACACAGGAAAGCAATTTCAGGGAAACACAGGACGGTGCTATGCAAACTCCAGCTGGCAATCCATACACACCGCACGGCAGATGAGATTTATGTAAATATCCCTGTGTACAAATAATAGGAACACGCGCTAATGAAATCCGGCCTGGATTTGCATCCTCCCTTCAGGAGAAGAAATGAAGCCTCTGGGTATCCGACTTTCCTTTTTTTTTCCTTTTCTTTTTCTTTTTCTAAAAAAAATGTCTTCCTGAGCAACAAAAACTAGGTGTACAGGTAGTCCTTGACTTATGACCACAATTGAGTCCAACATTTCTGTTGTGAAGTGAGACATTATCAACTATCTATCCATCTATTCCCTATCTATCCATCCATCCATTCCATCCATCCATCCATCCATCATCCATCCATAATCCATCCATTTTATCCCTCACCCATCCATCCATCACTACCTTTTTACCTATCCATCTGTCTATCATCCATCCATCCATCTATCTATCTCTCCCATCCATCATCCATCTATTATCTATCTCTCCATCATCTATCATCTATCTATCTCACCCATCTATCCATACACCTACCTTTTTATATCCATTGTCCATCCATCTATTTATCTATCTATCTATCTATCTATCTATCATCTATCTATCTATCTATCTATCTATCTATCTATCTATCTATTCTATCTCTCCCATCCATTCATCCACCTACCTTTTTATCATCTATCCATCCATCCATCCATCCATCCATCTATTTATGTCCCAATTGAGTCCAAAATTTCTGTTGTGAAGTGAGACATTATCAACTATCTACATCTATTCACCTATCCATCATCCATCATCATCCATCTATCTATCATCCATCTATACTCACCCATTCATTCATAATCTACTTTTTTTATCTATCCATCCATCTATCCATTCCCATCCATCTCTCCCATCCATCCATCATCTATCTATCTATCTATCTATCTATCTATCTATCTATCTATCTATCATCTATCTATCTATCTATCTATCTATCTATCTCTCCCATCCATTCGTCCACGTACCTTTTTATCCATCCATCCTTCTATCACCCATCCACCCATCCACCCTATCTTTTTTACCTATCCATCTATCCATCTCTTCTCTCTCTCTCCATCAATCATTTATTGAACTTATTGGCCACTCATCTTACCCCAGGGAAACTCTGGGTGGCTATCAACCGTCATCACCCTCAGACCTATGTAGAAACGGCACAGGGTAAACTTGAAAATTGGAATTATAAGGCTGTTCCTTGAAATCACCACAGAACAAGCAGGGCTGAAGGTCTTGCCTATCCCTGATTTTTAAAAAAAAACTCCACAGCTTGCTTCTTGTTTAAGCCGATATTTTCTGCGAAAGCAACAACGGAACAGCCAGGCTTCCATCCCTGATAGGCAATAAGAGAAGCAACTGTCACTGTCATTTGGAATTTCTCTTTTGCTGTAATTAAGACAGCCCATAAATAAAAAGTCCTTGTAAAGCCCGCTGAATTATTCATGCTCTCCAAGTTGTTATGGAGACGAAAGGTCTCCTTAGATCCCTTTTGGGTGGGGGGCCCAAATGGCAGCAACTGTAGGTAACATCTGGAAGTAAAAAAAACCTCACTAAGTGTGTAATTAAGAGCATCAGATCTTCCTGACCTCCAGGGAGAGGTGACACTTTTATCTGTCTTGGCAGCCTCTTTTGAAACATGACAAGGAAAAGTATGTTTTTTTTTAGGCTCCACTTGGTGAGAGCAAAGGACTGTAATCGCCAGGCGAGTTCTGATTTTTATAAAACGGCTAGCAAACCTTGATACAGCGAGGAGTTTGTTTCTACAATCAATCTGGCCAAAGGAAAGAGGCTCCTTCACCTGGCGTTGTAAACGGAGAATGGCAGGAAGAGAGAAATTTAGAATAGGGAAGAGATTTAACAAGATAGCAAGCCGTATTTCTGAGTGGCAGGAAATGCATTTTCATAGAAGCTGCGGCATGTTTTGATTAAATAAATCTCCTGGGATTTAAACATAAAACCAGGCATCGTGACTACAATATGCTGTCAACACGACGATCCCTGTTCCTCAGGGCTGGTTAAGCTAGTCTTTCTAGAACAAACAGGAATGCGCCAGTAAAATAGCTTCCAACTTTGACTCTGCTCATTTTAAAGCTTAGAGAAATCTTGAAATATAAAAACCCACCCCTGTAAAAGTTTCAAGCTGCAGGTATTCCCCAGCTGTATCTGTGGATAGACACAGAGGTCCATAAAAAGGATAACAGAGTGTCAGGGTTCCAACAGATGCCCTAATTAAATCATGAGCCTCGAGCCAAGCTTCAAAAGAAATCCAGTTATTTATTAGGAGCTTCATGTCGGCAGGTTCCAAGTGACGCCAACTCTGACCCCACTTAATTTAGGTCCTGGCTCTGACCCTGTTTTCCCCCTCCCCCCCCAGGGTGTGTCATCGGTCACATTCGCCAATGGGTTGTAGAGATCACTCCCCTCCGGCCGCTGTGGGTAACCGTGGAAATGGCCTTGACAGAGAGGTGGCTGGAATGTGCTTTTGTTTTGACAGAAGTGCTCTCTCGCTGCAGCTGCAAAGTTCGTTTTCTCATTCCCCCTTGCCTATGGCAACTCGAGAGCAGGCCAGGGATGCTTTCCCTGTTGACACAGAGTTGGAAAGGACTTGTAGGTCACCTAGTCCAACACCCCCACCCAAGCAGGAGACCCTGCACCATTTCTGACAGATGGCAGTCCAGTCTCTTCTTGAAAGCTTCCAGTGATGAAGCTCCCACAACTTTCAAAAGCAAACTGTTCAATTGGTTGATTGTTCGCACGGTCAGAAAATTTCTCCTTATTTCCAGGTTGAATTACTCCTTGATCAGTTTCCATCCATTATTCCTTGTCTGGCCTTCAGGTGTTTTGGAAAATAGGATGACTGCCCCCCCCCTGCTCTCTGTGACAGCCCCTCAGTGAGTGTGGACTGGTTATTTTTGTGGTTCTTCTGTAGCCCAGCCTAAGAGCTCCTCTACTCCGAATAGGACCTGCTATCTGGTATGCATTGGTTGAGAGGCCATTTTGTAATTCTTCCACCAAGATGTTAAGGCTCAGGGGCCTGGGTCTCCTTTGTCACAGTCCCCTTGTTCTAGAAGAGAACGCCCTCCAAATTTAGGATAATCTCTTCCCCTGATAACATTTGGGAAAGCTGTGAAAAATAATCCCCTTTTACACAGCCATTCAAGCAGGAAGGTACCACATAAAACGGCTGGGAGAATTGGACCTTAAGGAAAGCTGAAGGCCAAAGAATTGATGCTTTCGGATTGTGGTGCTGGAGAATATTCTTGAGGGTCCCTTGGATTGCGAGGGGATCAAATCAGCTGATCCTCAAGGAAATCAACCCTGACTGTCCTTTGGTAGGACCAGGGACGGGCTTCAAAAATTTTAGCAAAAGGTTCTCTGCCCGGTTGCTGGGTGGGCGTGGCCATGGTGGGTGTGGCCTAGTTGGCCGCCTGCACCATTGTGAGGGGCCATTTTTGTTCTCTCTGGGCTCTGAAGGCTTTACCTCGAGCCTCTGGAGGCCCTCTTCCCAAACTTCCAGTAGGCCCATTTTTCGCCCTCCCTGAGCCTCCGCACGCACCCTGCACTTACCTGCATCCAAAATTGGCTATGTGGTGACTACTGGGAGGGGTGGGGTGGGCGGGGCCAGCCAGGAGTGGGATTTGGGGGTTCTCTGAACTGTACAGAATCTTTGCTAGAGGTTCTCCCAAACCAGGGGTGGATTCTAAAATTTTTTACTACCGGTTCTGTGGGCGTGGCTTATTTTGTGGGTGTGCCTTGGAGGTCATGTGACTAGGTGGGCGTGGCTAGCTGGTCAGAGTCATTTCTGGAAGGTCCTTGCACTTACGTCCAGTCCTCGCACTTACGACCCGACTCATTTATTTGCTTTTAACACTGATCAGCTGTAGGGCAGCCCCCGCAGCAAGAGTTTAAACAGTTTTTTTCCCTCTAGTCATCAGCTGGGACTCAGGAGGCAGCAATAGATTGGGGGTGGGAGCAAATAAAAGGTAAGAATAACATGGGTGGGGGGTGGGGGGGAGGGCGGGGGGGAGAACCGGTTCGGTGACGTCATATCGTCACCACTACCGGCTCGGCTGAACCGGACCGAACCGGGAGGAACCCACCACTGTCCCAAACCCCTGTGAACCCTCAGCAGGCCACCCTGGGCAGGACAGATCCTGAACCTGAAGCTCAAATCCTTCAGCCACCTAATGAGAAGAGTGGACTCCTTGGAGAAGACCCTGATGTTGGGAAAGATGGAAGGCTGAAGAAGAAGGAGACCGCAGAGGATGAGATGGTTAAATGGTGTCATGGATGGAATGAACATGAATTGGGGCAAATTCTGGAAGAGAGTGGAGGATGCGGACCTGGCGTGCTATGGTCCATGGGGCCACAAAGAGCCTGACATGACTTAGTGACTGAACAATGCAACAACCACCTAAAACAAGGCATCTGACTGAAGTGTTGGTTAAGTGGTGACTGGTTGCCATATGGATGAAGAGCCGAGGTGGCGCAGTGGTTAGAGTGCAGTACTGCAGCTACTTCAGCTGACTGCTAGTTCAGCAGATCAGCGGATCAAATCTCACCGGCTCAAGGTTGACTCAGCCTTCCATCCTTCCGAGGTGGGTAAAATGAGGACCCAGATTGTTAGGGGGCAATATGCTATTTAGTATACTGTCTTTGGTGTAAGCCACCCAGAGTCCTCGGAGAGTGGGCGGCATAGAAATATGACTAATAAAAAAATAAATAAAATAATAAATGACACGGTTGTCAGGTTTCGATGCTATCTCAAAATAAATGAATTTCCAAACTGCCGATCTTTAAGGAAATTTTCTCTTTATTTGAGCACAGCGATCTGACCCTGGCTCTTTCGCGGTCAGTACTGACATTTGCCCCCCAATCCCTCCCTATCCGATCCCCAATTCTCTGCTTCTCATTGGCTATCTTCCAAGTCACTTTCCTGATCTCTTCTTCGTCAGATCACAGGAATGTCTCCCCCCTCTCCTATCTCCGAGGAGACAGAATCTTCAAAGGGATTTAGTAGGCAAAATTCAAGCTTCTCCTCTCTTTATATGTCAGTGCTGGGACGCTGACAACGGTCTTATTTGCAGATTATTGTTTTCTGGAGGTTTTTGTCAACAGTAAAACAGCTTAGAATCTTTTGGCGAGGTGATATAGAAATGCTTTTCCCAATAAATAAAATAAACACCACAGACTCCTGTCTTGTTAATGCTATTGGTTAACTTTGGAAAAAGTGTGAAGAAGAGCAACTAAGACGATTGAAGACCTGGAGACTAAAACATATGAAGAACGGTTGCAGGATTTGGGTTTGGCCAGTCTAGAGAAAAGAAAGACTAGGGGGGACATGATGGCAGCATTCCAGTATGTGAGGGGCTGCCACAAAGAAGAGGGGGCCAACTTATTTACAAAAGGACCAAAAGGCAAGAGAAGAAACAATGGATGGAAACTAATAAAGGAGCCTGAAACTAAGGAGAAACTTCCTAACAGGGAGGAGAATTAACCAGTGGAACAGCTTGCCTCCATAAGTTTAGGGTGCTCCACAGGGGTGAAATCTACTTACCTTCCCTACCGGTTCGGAAGTGGATGCACATGTGTGCACGGACACTCTGTGCATGCACAGAGGGTAAAATACAGGTTATTTCCTGGTTTTAATGATGACCGGGTGGGTGGAAGGAGCCTCACGCAACCGTCGCTACCGATTCTCCAAACCAGTACCGTATGAGCTAAATAGTTTCGTGTACATCAAGAGACGGTGATGAGCTTTGACGATTAAACTTGGGGGAAGATAAAGGGGAAGGATGTTGAGAGATTGATTGTACAAATTCTACCGTGTAATAGTAGCGTGAAGAAGATGTGGTCATGGCAGAGACAGATCATGTCCCTAGACAAAGGTCGAGGCCTGCTCATTCTCCTCCCTGAGTGCAGGACACAGAATAATGGATCTAAGTTACAGGAAGGTAAGTTTTGATTGAATGTTAGGAGAAAGTTCTACACAATAGGAGTAGTTTGACAAGGGAGACAATTACCAAGAGGGATGGTAGAAGTGAAGCAAAAGGCTAGGCAGTTATCTGCCAGGGATGTTTTAAATTGGATTCTTACACTGAGCAGTGTGAGAAGCCTACCCTCCTAAAAGAATGAAGTGTTTTTGAGGAATATTAAAAAGGCAGAATATTATATTTCCCTAAATGAGAAATGGAGAAATATGTTTTTTTAGAGGCAGAAAGCAACTCCTCTTTCCTTAATAACCCACAGCGGATGTCAGCACTTAAGAGATAAAGAGCTTATTGGAAGAAGACAAGTATCAAGATAGCTCTAAAGGTAAAGATTCCCCTCAGCCTCAGCCAAACTCACTTATTTTCCCCCACCTTTGTCAATGGACCATCATCTGCAACACAATAGGACCCATCTAGCAACGGAAACTCACCACATGGCAAGACTCAAGCAAGCTTGAGAGACAACCTACAAAGTTAGCTGAGACCCCTAGACCACCTGGGAGTTTGACAACCAATCAGGATACATTTCTTATACAGGAACAACTCAGAGGTGGGACCCAAAGAGGGCATAAAACCAAGGCACTCCCAGCATCTGGGGTTTTCTTTTGTTTTCTACTCAGGAACTCAAGCCATGTGATTCCTGCCCACCATTAAACCATCTTTCCAAGCAGGCTCCATGTTTCCAGTGTCTTTTTCCCCACTTGGAACTGAACCCAGATGGACCTTTCTTCCAACACTTCCTTCCTTTGAATCACAACCTGTTATTTAAACTGTCCAGAATAACAAGAGTTGGAAGGGACCTTGTAGGTCATCTAGTCTAAAGTCTGCTCAAGCAAGAGACTCTATACCCTTTCTGACAAGTGGCTGTCCAGTCCCTTCTTGAAAGCCTCCAGTAATGCAGCTCCCACAACTTCCAAAGGCAACTTCTGTTCCATTGGTTGATTGTTCTCACTGTCAGGAAATTTCTCCTTATTTCTAGGTTGAATCTCTCCTTGTTCAGTTTCCATCCATTCTTCCTTGTCTGGCCTTCAGGTGCTTTGGAAAATAGCTTGACCCCCTCCTCTTTGTGGCAGCCCCTCAAATATTGGGACACTGCTATCATGTCTCCCCTGGTCCTTCTCTTCACTAGACTAGCCAGGCCCAGTTCCTGCAACCGTTCATCATATGTCCGAGATGGCGAATCTATGGCACATGTGCCACAGGTGGCACACAGAGCCATATCGGTGGGTACGTGTGCGTTGCCCTAGTTCATCTCTGGCTGAATGGGACCGGAAGTTGAGAAACAGGCCATTTCCGGCCTCCGGAGGGCCTCCGGGGGAGGGGGGAAGGCCATTTTCACCCTCCCGGGGCTCTTAGAAAGGCTTTGGAGCCTGGGGAGAGCAAAAAACAGGCCTTCTTGTCCCACCGGAAGTCAGCAAATGGGCCGTTTCCGGCCTCTGGAAGGCCTCCAGGGGTGGGGGTGGGAAAGGTTCTGGAGCCTGGGGAGGGCGAAAAACAGGCCTACTGGGCCCATGGTGCCATCTCGTGCCAAAAGCAAGGGGAGCATGGGAGGGTCGCGAGCGCATGCCTGGAGGCACACTGAATTATGGGTGTGGGCACGCGTGTGCACAACCCCCCACGACCCCCGCTTTTGGCACGCGACGGCAAAAAGGTTCGCCATCCCTGTCATATGTTTTAGCCTCCAGTCCCCTAATCATCTTGGTTGCTCTTCCCTGCACTCTTTCTAGAGTCTCAACATCTTTTTTTATAGTGTGGCGACCAAAACTGGATGCAGTACTCTAGATGTGGTCTTACTAAAGCTTTATAGAGGGCTATTAGTACCTGAATAAAAAAAAGCTTATTGTCAAATAATTAAACTGGGAGAACGTGATCAAATATTCAACATTATTTGGAACGCTGCCCAAATCACAGAACCTCCATCTGGCGGTAACCATGAAATCAATAATTTCACATGCCACAACACATGATGATGAGCCACATTAGATCGTTTCGGTGACAACCAGAGCTTTGGGAAGCGTGAGGTAAAGATGAAAAGCTGTCCTAGGAAAGGTCTACTTGTCTTATTTGGCCTGACAATAACTCAAACCTGCTAAATTAGACTCTTTTGTGTCAGATTCACAGGCTCAGGTAGTTTGGCAGTTGGATAGCCGCCCCGTTGTGTGAGCTGTCAGAATGCTGGGTCATGGGCCAACACATCCATTCAACCAAAGCATAAATAAATAAAGGTAGAATATATTCTTGTCAGGAAGCCAACATTATTTTAAAAAAAAAATAAATAACAGGAGGAGGAAAGGGAGAAAGTTTGCTTTCTTTTTCCCTTTGTACAAAACAAACCCACCCCAACAGCTATCTCATCCGTCGAGTTCGGTTCGATTCGATTCCTCCTTGTGGTGATTGGCTTACTAATATATCATTTATATCTTATACTAGCTGGATGGAAACTATGTGATCGGGCGTGATAAATTGACACTTAAAGCCTGAAACTTAATATAGAATGTTTAACTCCGTAGTATCAGAGTGTGTTACTATAGGGCAACTGGCAGTTGGAACAGAGGGAGAGGGGGAGTAGAATGTCCCAGTCCGCAGGCCGGATGAGTCACGTGCTGGCCACACCAGATTCGGGTTTTCCCAGATGTGCCAGTTTACCTATTCTAGTAAAGAGAACTTTGGAAAATGCTTGCTTCCGCATCTTTACTTGGAGTTGGGGTTTTTCTGGAACGCTGACATCCTCAAGCCTCAGGGAGGGCAAAAACAGCCTCCCCCAAGCTCCGGAGGCCCTCTGGAGGCCGGATGGGCCCGTTTTCAGACTTCTGGTACTTCTGGTAGGCCCGTTTTTCATCCTCCCAGAGCCTCCACACAGGCCCTGCACTTACCTCACATCCAAAACAGGCCGTGTGGAGACTCCTGGGAGGGGAGGGGTGGGCAGAGCCAGCCAGTCCTTTCAACTACCGGTTTGGAGAACTAGATGTAAAATTAGCATCCGGTTCGCCCGAAGAAATCCGAACCGGCTGAATCCCACCCTTGCTCCCAACAATATGGGCCACAGCACTGCACCCACGGCCGACGATGACTTCTGCCACGTTTTTCAAGGACACATGAGTGAAGCTTTCCTCCAGGTTACCCTTCTACAATCAGGTTTTCTGCAGGTTGGCAAGCTTGCAGACCATGTACGCTAATCCACCAGGAACGAGGGGAAACTCAGCACCGACAACAAGCTCAGCTCCTTTGTATTCGAAATCATTAATCTCTTGGACATGACGAATCTCACTAGCAGAAGGGAATAAATTCCAGATAATAAGTTTCCAAGTAATGAATAACTCCTGCCTGGGAAGCGCCGTTAATGACTTTTCTTGTCAGAATTCAGATTTTATTATTAGCCGTACGGGGAAGACCAGACGGCCTTAAGAGTTACACTTACAAATCAATTTCACTGCTCCTCCATAATGAGTCCCTAATTGACCCCAATTTTGGGCAGAGTCACACATTTCCTTCCATACTTTATTTTAATGACATGTATATTAGAGGATTTAGTAACTCGGCATAAAGGAATTTACTCTTAACGCTGTGTTGACACTCACTGACTTCGGGTGGAAACATAAATTACTTCCAAGACATTTGCTTTGATGGTTGGAAATGTAGGTTTTATATCTGTTTGCAAATAAGATTCGTCTCCTTTTGTTATATTAAGTGATTCATTAATCTGTGTAATTCAGAATAAGACAGGTGGATGGCCTAGCTAAACCACAGTGCTTTCTCCTATGGCTTACTAATTCTGGGCTACTACCAATAGAAATCAACTTATAACCATTCGTGTGGTTACTTGTTGAAGTTACTACAGCACTGGAAAAAGTGACTTATGACTGTTTTTCACACTTACGACC
>NW_026844110.1:1283084-1378084 GCF_029531705.1 Pantherophis guttatus
AGTGGTTAAAAATCCTGAGCTTATCAGCTGGAAAGCTGACAGTCGGGGTTCGAGACCCGAGCACCCTGTGATGCAGTGAGCCCCCGTTCCTTGCTCCAGCTCTTGCCCACCTAGCAATTCGAAAGCACGCAAATATGAGTAGACAAATAGGTACCACTTCAGTGGGAAGGTTGCAGCATTCCTTGAGCCTCTGGGTCATGCCAGCCCCATGACCATGAAAATATCTTCAGTCAATGCTGGCTCCCTCAGCTAGGAAACGGAGATGAACACCGCTCCCTAGAGTCAGATACGACCGGACAGGGAGAACTTTACTTTTTAATTCTCGTGAATTGTGCTTCCCAGTGCAAAAGGGCTTTTCCTGGGTATCTTAAAAAGAAGCCTGTTGAATTTTCTGCATTATTTGTCAAGACCAGTTTCGTAGTCTCATCTGTGAATTCCCTAGGGACATTTTTCCTTTAAAAGAAAAAAAAAATGAAGGCTTCAGCAAACTCAACATCTTCATAAACTAACACAATTTGCCTTAGGCTTCAGGTGCACTAGGCAGATTAAATATCCATGTCTCGAACTTGGAGACACTAGGATGGATGAAATGCAGAGTCTGAGAACAGAGGCAGAAGTTGCGGTCTGGAAGGATAGGAAATGGCTGGGGATTAAAGAAGACAAGCCTAGAAAAGCCAAGAAAACCTGAGCAGTAATTTAGAAATTTTGGCTGGGATTCCAAAAGGAATTTGGATGCTGAACTTTCTTTGCATTTTTCCCCCCCTTTAATCCATTTCTATTTATTTTGTGGGTGTTTTAATTGTGAATGAAGGTTAATTCTTTTGTGTTTTCTTACAAAAGCCAAATCTGGCTCTAGGTTCTGCCTCGGTTTATCTTCCCAATGAGCAACTGAGTCAGAAGATCATTTAAAAGCAATCATTTATTAGGGTACCCTGGAAGGGATGCAGTGGCTCAGTGGCTGAGATGCTGAGCTTGCCGATCGAAAGGTCGGCAGTTCAGCGGTTCGAATCCCTCGTGCCGCGTAATGGGGTGAGCTCCCGTTACTTGTCCCAGCTTCTGCCAACCTAGCAGTTCGAAAGCACGTCAAAAATGCAAGTAGAAAAATAGGGACCACCTTTGGTGGGAAGGTAACAGAGTTCCGTGCGCCTTTGGTGTTTAGTCATGCGGCTGTCGAGCCTAGCAACCTGCTTGACATCGCTAATGCGCGCTGAAAGCATTGAGGGACATATACGTACTTGGTGGTGGTGGCACTGGGTGAAGGCGGTCGTATGCGGGGTGTGGGGTGGTGGTATCGGTGTGACGGGATTAGGACCTCACCGGATGACGCAGCAAACAGCACCTTCTAGAACGTGCTGAAGCCGCTAACGCTAACGAGGGTGTGGTAATAAAACAAGGGCGCGGTTTAAAACGGGTTAATGGGAGGATGGGCTATATAAATGCCCCGTCCCTGGTGTAACATAGCGCCGATTTCATTCATATTTATGAATCACAGTGTGTAGGATGCGAATAAACCAGTGTGTCAAAAAGAGCTGAATACGTCTGTTGCTGTGTTTTGCTTGCGCCTCGCATGGCATTCCTGAGAGGGGCCACATGACCATGGAGACATCTTCGGACAGCACTGGCTCTTCGGCTTTGAAACGGAGATGAGCACCACCCCCTAGAGTCAGGAATGACTAGCATATGTGCGAGGGAAACCTTTACCTTTTTTTAGGGTACCCTGATAAAGTGGGGTCTCTCTATGAAAAAAAAAGAAAGAGAGAGAGAACCTTGGGCCCCATGTTTCCCTTCTTTTTATAATTAACAGAACAAAGAAAATGCAAGAGGAAAGTTGATTGGACAGAATAAAAGTAACCTCCTGCATGTGCAGGTTTCCACAAGTAATGAAGAAGCAAGTAGTCCTGCAAACTCCAAATGTCTGTACTGGCACACGAAACTCTACCCGGGTACCTTCGAGACCGACTTCTGCCACCAATAGCCTCCCACCGGCCAGTTCGCTCCCACAGAGAGGGTCTCCTTAGGGTGCCATCAGCCAAGTTATGTCGGCTGGCGACACCCAGGGGGAGGGCCTTCTCTGTGGGAGCCCCTGCCCGTGGGAATGAACTGCCCAGGAAATACGTAAGATCTTCGACCTCCGGGTGTTTTGTTGTGCACTCAAGACCCTGTTGTTCCGCCAGGCTGGGCTATCAACATAACAATTTTAAATTGGGTTTTAAATTTCTGGGTTTTAAATTGAGCCGAATTCATTTAATAATTTTAAACTATTTTAACTGATTTGTCTTGTGTTTTTAATAGGCTGTACACCGCCCTGAGTCCTTCGGGAGAAGGGCGGTATAGAAATAAAATTATTCTTATTCTTATTCTTACCAATTCAGCATTTGTTCCTGACAAATGCCATGGCATCTCCTTAAATCCCAGTCCCAAGTTGCGGGTCAGCCTGTGTTGTTCTCTCGCCTTCTCTTCAGTCTCCATGCTCAGGGATCAGGAAGGGCAGTCCTTGCTCATCATCGCATGAGCTCTGTCGCTCCTCATGTTGACTGCTTGCCCTCTCTTGGACATCCTGCCCTTGTTCCTCCCTGCTAACAAGCTGTCCCAATCCTGAAAGGACCTGGACTGCCTCAGCCTGCTTCTCCTCACATTCCTCTGAAGCCAATGAAGCCGCCCACTCAATTTCCGTTAGCTCCAGCTCCGGCTCATCCTTCTCTGCAGATTCAGACTCCGATGGGACATGACACCTGGTGACTGGTCCAAAATCACCCAACCAAGCTTTTGTGCCTAAGGTGGGACTGGTGATTGGCCCAAAGTCACCCAGCTGGCTTTCACGCCTAAGGCAGTACTAGAACTCACGGTCTCCTAGTGATTGGCCCAAAGTCACCCAGCTGGCTTTCATGCCTAAGGCGGGACTAGAACTTACAGTCTCCTAGTGATTGGCGCAAAGTCACACAGCTAGCCAACTGAGGATTTGAACTCGGGGTCTCCTTCTTTCTAGCCTGGTGTCTTAAACACTAGACAAACACTAGGCTCTGCTTAAGGCTGGATTCACTGCAGCTACTTGTTTTGGTCACCTAGGCAGATGAATGATAATGAAACAAGCCTCAAATTGGCATATTGAATCACCTCTATACTCATTAGGAGCACAGGGAGAAAAATATCAGAGCAAGGAAGGTTGATTCAGCATACAATCCAATAATGAGAGTTATGAAGCTCCATATTCGGAGTCTATTAGTTCTGGACTTGTACGCTAATTTGCATGAAAACCAATCTTCTCCTTTCTTTTTAATTATGCTTATTAAGAATTTTCATATCATAAAAGATGAATCAAAAGGGGGAAAAAAGAGGAAAGAATGAAAAGACAGAAGAAAAAAGTGCAAGAAACAAGAAAGATAACAGGGTATATACCATGTTTTTTGGAGTATAAGACGCACCTTAGTTTCCCGAAACTAAGGGAAAATAGGGAAAATAGGAAGGAAAAATTCTGCCTCTGCCTACCAGGTATTCATCTGGATAGTGTCCTTACCCTGGTCAGCTTCAGCACATTAGAATAGAATAGAATAGAATAGAATAGAATAGAATAGAATAGAATAGAATAGAATAGAATAGAATAGAATAGAATAGAATAGAATAGAATAGAATAGGAACTTTTTATTGGCCAAGTGTGATTGGACACACAAGGAATTTGTCTTTGGTGTATATGCTCTCAGTGTACATAAAAAGACAAGATACATTCGTCAAGAATCATAAGGTACAACACTTAATGATAGTCATAGGGAACAAATAAGTAATCAAATCATATTAGGAAACAGTCAATATAAATCATAAGGATACCAGCTACAAGGTTACAGTCATACAGTCATAAGTGGGAGGAGATGGGTGATAGGAACGATGAGAAGATTAATAGTAGTGCAGACTTAGTGAATAGTTTGACAGTGTTGTGGGAATTATTTGTTTACCAGAATGATGGTGTTCGGGAAAAAACTGTTCTTGTGTCTAGTTGTTCTGGCGTACAGTGCCCTATAGTCGTCATTTGAGTGGGGAGTTGAAACAGTTTATGTCTAGGATGCGAGGGGTCTGTAAATGTTTTCACAGCCCTCTTTTTGACTTGTGCAGTATACAGGTCCTCAATGGAAGGCAGGTTGGTAGCCATGTTTTTTTCTGCTGCGGTCTAATTATCCTCTGAAGTCTGTGTCTGTCTTGTTGGGTTGCAGAACCAAACCAGACAGTTATGGAGGTGCAGATGACAGACTCAATAATTCCTCTCTAGAACTGGATCAGCAACTCCTTGGGCAGTTTGAGCTTTCTGAGTTGGCACAGGTTAGTTCGCTCATTGGGGCTGATAAGCACAGCTGATCGTTGGAGGGAGCTCTAGTGAATAAAGCAGGCGAAGCGCGGAAGTAGTAAGACAAGACAGCAGCTCCTCCAGGTTGCCATTTTGGGCTCCGCACCTCGCAGTTTCAGCCTCCAAATGCTCCGTTTGAGAGTCCTTCAAGGCTGCGAGGATCATTGCTGCTGATCGCTGCCCAAAAACGAGACGCACAGAGGCCAAAATCGGGGCGTGCGGAGACCTAAAACGTGATGCACGGAGGGCAAAAACACAATGTGCAGAGGTGGCGATCGGTGGCGATGTGCTTTGGCGATCCCCGCAGCCTTGAATGGCTCTAAAACGGAGGGTTTGGAGACTGAAAATGTGAGACGTGGCAGTGGTGGGTTTCAAAAATTTTTACTTCTGTGTGTGTGGCTTGGTGGGCGTGGCTTGGTGGGCGTGGTAGGGGAAGGTTACTGCAAAATCCCCATTTCCTCCCGATCAGCTGGGACTCGGGAGGCAGAGAATAGATGGGGGCGGGCCAGTCAGAATTTTTACTACCGGTTCTCTGAACTACTCAAAATTTCCGCTATCAGTTCTCCAGAACTGGTCAGAACCTGCTGAAATCCACCTCTGGCGCGGAGCCCAAAAATGCAAGCCATTGTCTGTGGCAATCCCTGCAGCTAAGAAGAGGACGTGCGGAGGCCGAAGGGTGGAGGCTGGCAGGTGGGCGGGGCTACATTTGGAGTATAAGATGCATCCAAATTTTCAGCCTCTTTTAGGGGGAAAAAGTGCATCTTATATTTGCTTGTATGTGTGTTTATTTATTTATTTATTTATTAGTTCAATTTATATGCCACCCTTCTCCGGAGGGCGGCTTACAATGCATTAAGCAATAGCCAATAGCATTAAACACGCGTGCACACACATATATACACATACATACACACACACACAAATATATATATATAATTGTTGCTTGAAAATATTGAAAATTCTGGCATCTTTACCATTTATTCCTCCATTTATTCCTCCATGGTGGGAAATTCATGATTCTTCCACAGTTCTCTCATTTCAAATGCTCAGAGTTGGAAGAGATGAGTGGAAAATCAAAGAACATTTGATTTTAAAGTGGGCCTTTTAAAAATTATTTTATGCATAATTGATTGCTGGAGCAATCGCTTGTATGCCTATGTAAGAGGTGTAATCTCACAGAATATATCTCAGTGGGTCATATTGGTAAATGGGCATCAAATGAAACTTGGTAAATATTTTTATGGTTAGAAGAGAATATTTGAGGGGAGCTTGGAGGGAGTGATCTGAATGTAATGAGCTAATCAAGGTTGACTCAGCCTTCCATCCTTTCTAAGGTAGGTAAATTGAGGACCCAGTTTGTGGGGGTAATAAGCTGACTTTGTATAAATATACAAAAGTATGAAGGCTATTGCTTAACACATTGTAAGCCGCCCTGAGTCTCTGGAGAAGGGCGGCATATAAATCAAATTTTTTTTTAAAAAAATTGGAGTTAGTTGGAATTTTATTGGTCTGAAAGTGAACTTTAAAGTATGTTTAAAGTTGTTTATTGTTAGCTTGTTTTTCTGAGTTGGTGGTTTCTTGATTGGGTTATTGTTTGCTTCTTGATTGTTGGTCTAACTGACAGGAAAAGCCACTAATGTACAAAATGTGAGCAAACCACACTCTCTACAGAGAAGAGGGAGTCAAGCTATTCTCCAAAGCACCTGAAGGTAGGACAAGAAGCAATGGATGGAAACTCATCAAGGAGAGAAGCAACTTAGAACTAAGGAGTAATTTCCTGATAGTTAGAACAATTAATCAGTGGAACAACTTGCCTCCAAAGTTGTGAATTCTCCGACACTGGAAGTTTTTGAGAAGATGTTGGATAACCAAGTGGTGTAGGGTTTCCTGCCTAAGCTGGGGGTTGGACTAGAAGACCTCCAAGGTCCCTTCCAAGTCTGTTATTCTATTCTATTCTATTCTATTCTATTCTATTCTATTCTATTCTATTCTATTCTATTCTATTCTATCTATTCTATTCCATCCCATCCTATTCTATTCACGCTGATAATGTTACCTAGTTTGGTAATGAAATGTCTGCAACACGAAAACAACCAAGCTCAGAGAAATATTTTTTATATAAATATTAGGCAACTCAAAACCAGGCTGATTTCCCCAAATATGTTTTCCAGATTCCTTCCTGGTTCTTTACCCACCCAGATTTCAGTGGAAGTTATTTATTCAGCTCAGCGAGTCTTTTAATATGCAGAGCTGGGTTTCACAGGAACAAAATTTGTTCAGTACATGTACAAAATAGTCGTACACACAAAATTCCAGGCATATTAGTACTGGTTTGTTATGCTGCAGAAGCCCTTGTGACTGCCCTGATTTGACAAGAGGTGTAAGAACCACTCATTAAATCATAATGTTAGTCCAAAACTTTCATTATGCAAACATGAAATTGACTAGGAGGGCTAATGAGAGAAACACGACACCCCAGATGTCAATAGAAAGCAATCTCTTTCTAACATAGCTTGTCCTTTGGGGACATTTCTCACTCTGCCGTAAAGATTTTGTTTACTGATTTCCTGTTGCTTGTTAAGCTGACGAACCATGTAGGTACCGAAAAGGAGGAGTAATACAAGCCAGGAGAATAATTTATTCTTTAAGTTTATTACTAACGGACTGGGGTACTTTTTTGTGTAACCCCTGGAAATGGAAACCCGAGATAATAGATAGATAGATAGATAGATAGATAGATAGATAGATAGATAGATAGATAGATAGATAGATGATGGACAGACGGAGTAGATGGATGGATGGATAGATAGATAGATAGATAGATAGATAGATAGATAGATAGATAGATAGATAGATAGATAGATAGATAGATAGATAGATAGATGATGGACAGGCAGAGGATAGATAGATAGATAGATGGATCGATGGATCGATGGATGGATGGATGGATGGATCGATGGATGGATGGATGGATAGATAGATGATAGACAGATCGACGGATAGCAATAGCAATAGCACTTAGATTTATATACTGCTTCACAGCGCTTTTACAGCCCTCTCTAAGTGGTCAGTCTCTTGCTCCCAACAATCTGTGTCCTCATTTTACCAACCTCGGAAGGATGGAAGGCTGAGTCAACCCTGAGCCAGTGAGGGAGGGAGGGGAGAGGGAGGGAGGGAGAGAGATATGATGATGTTAAATAGACAGACAGACAGAGAGAGAGACAGAGATATTTTTTAATTGTCCTTCCTTGTTTCAACAGAGGAAAGGTAGAAAAAAAAAAACATTTTGTGAGCTTTCTCTTGAAAATAATTCAAAATGTTTGTAAACCAGGCTTCAATTGTAAGGAGCCATTGTTAAATCTAAACTTGGTAAATTGGTGAAATCTTGGTGAAATCTAAACTTGGTTATGAGCTGAGAATCAAAAACTGGAAAGTTGCAGAAATGGATAGATTAACACTTGCTATTAAAGATAAAGAAGAAACTGAATGTTTCTTGATATGGGACACATTTTATCAATGGCTAGATAATAGAAACAGAAGTTAGAAAGGAAGAGTTATAAAGGGAGGAAATGGCACAGAAGAGAGCCGTTAAAGAAGATTATGTTAAATGTTAAGTTTTAAGGTTATTATATTATTAATATGATGGTGATGACTAAATATAATGAAGATGTATAAATATGTATAAATATGACTATCTAAACATAATTGTACCCAGAATACACGCTATTTGATGAAAATTGAGTGTTACATAAATAAAACAAATAAAACATTAAAAAAAAGCTGGGAAGTTGGAGGTCAACAGGTAGTGTATATAATGTTGAACACAGGGTTGGAAGGGCCTTTGGAGGTCTTCTAGTCTAAAAAGTGGTGTGGGGGCGAAAGCACCTCAGAAAAGACCATCCCTAGTTTTCTGGAAAGTAGAGGAAAGGAGTGGAGAAACTCGCAAAATTCTGTTTCTCTAACCTTACAATGAAGATAATGTTTATACTCATGATTTTTTTTTAAAAAAAAAATTGATTTATATGCCGCCGTTCTCCGGAGACTCAGGGCGGCTTACAATGCGTTAAGCAATAGCCTTCATACTTTTGTATATTTATACAAAGTCAGCTTATTGCCCCCACAAACTGGGTCCTCATTTAACCTACCTTAGAAAGGATGGAAGGCTGAGTCAACCTTGAGCCTGGTAAGATTCGAACCTGCAGTAATTGCAGGCAGCTGTGTTAATAACAGGGTGCTTTAAACCACTATACTACCGAGGCTTGTATTCCTTATGTGTGCTACCTCAAAGGCAGTGGTGGGATTCAAATAATTTAACAACCGGTTCTCTGCCCTAATGACCAGCTGGGTGGGTGTGGGCCTGGCCATGGTCATGGTGGGTGTGGCCAGGGATTGTGACAGGCAGCACTCGACCTCCTGCACCCCCCTGGGAGCAAAAACGGGCCACGGGGACACACACACACACAGTCGTGCCCCGTTTTGGGCCTATTAGGCCTCCCTGCACTTACCTGGGAGCCAAAATGGGATGCATGGGGATTCCTGGAAGGGGAGGGGAAGGGCCAGACAGCAATTTAACTACCGGTTCGCCCAAACCAGCCCGAACCGGCTGAATCCCACCACTGCTCAAAGGGCTGACAAACTCTACTGCTGAAACTGTCAAGAGAACACTCATTCAGGCGGTGAGATTCAACTTCATTTCATCCTGAATTGGGTATGTCTAGTCTAATGAAAAGAAGGATTTTGTGGGGGGGGAGTCCGGGACATGAGAACAGTGTTCCAATATTTGAGGGGCTGCCCCAAAGAAGAAGGAGTCAAGCTATTCTCCAAAGCACCTGAAGGCAGGTCAAGAAGCAACGGATGGAAACTAACCAAGGAGAGAAGCAACCTAGAACTTAAGGAGGAATTTCCTGACAGTGAGAACAATTAACCAGTGGAACAACTTGACTTCAGATGTTGTGGGTGCTCCATCATTGGAGGCTTTTAAGAAGAAACTGGATAATTGTTTGTCTGGAACGGTAGAGGGTCTCCTGCTTGAGCAGGAGATTGGACTAGAAGACCTCCAAGGTCCCTTCCAACTCTGTTATTCTATTATTCCGCTCTTACCTGGCTCACTGAAATAGAATTAGTGCAAATAATTCCTTCCCGACATAATTGAACACCCTCGAAAACACTTTGT
Source organism: Pantherophis guttatus (assembly GCF_029531705.1). The sequence continues at coordinate 1,292,591 of NW_026844110.1, forward strand.
CTATCTTCCTAGCTGACCTGTCATTTTATTTTTATTTTAATTGCCTGCAAAGATGTGTCTTCCATGAAATCCTTAGAATAGAAGTAATACTACATTTTATAATCTTTTTTTTTAAACGAGGAAGCAATAGGAACACTGCAGAACTCAACATATACATTCCTGAAGTTGTGTTTATATTTTAGCGTCTGTGTTTAATAGACACACTGACACATTTCACAGCTCAGTTTAACAGCATCTTAGCCTTTGTACCCAAGGTGTTAATATTACCCTTGTTAGAATTATACCACCTTCAACAGATTTGTACTAAAGCAGCTGTTTTAAGACACATACCCTAAACAGCCTAGATCTTCCTTCCTTCTTTCCTTCTTTCCTTCCTTCTGCTCTGACACTCCTCCCTCCCCCTTCCTTCCTTCTGTCCTGCCCTCCTCCCTCCCTTCCTCAATGTCTTCCTTCCTCCCTCCCTCCCTTCCTTCCACCCTGCCCCTCCTTCTTCCTTCTTCCTTCCTTTCCTTCCTTCCTTCCTTCCTTCCTTCCTTCCTTCCTTCCGCCCTGTCAGTCCTCCCTCCCTCCCTTCTGCGTTGCCCTTCCCCTTCTACATACTTCCCTCCCTCCTTCCTTCCTTCCTCCCTCTCTCCCTTCCTTCTTCCTTCCACCCTACCCCTCCTCCTTCCTTCCTTCCTTCTTTCCTTTCTTCCACCCTGCCCCTCCTCCCTCCTTCCCTCCCTCCCTCCCTCCTTCCTCCCTCCCTTCCATCCTTCCTTCTACCCTGTCCCTCCTCCCTCTCTCCCGTCCTCCTTCCTTCCACCCTGCCCTTCCTCCTTCCTTCCTTCCTTCTTTCCTTTCTTCCTCCCTGTCACTCCTCCCTCCCGCCCTCCTTCTTTTCGTCTGCCCTGTCCCTCCTCCCTTCCTCCTTCCTTCCACCCTGCCCCTCCTCCTTCCTTCCTTCCTTCTTTCCTTCCTTCCTTCCTTCCTTCCTCCCTTCCACCCTACCCCTCCTCCCTCCCTCCCTCCCCATCAAAATCTATCATCCACTTAGATTTCCTGCTAGGTTGCAGGTTGGAGGCCTCTGGTTTTCCTTCTAGAGCTGAAGCGTATTCTCCTGATAAAGAATGAAGTTATCGTATCTTCCTCATTAAAATACAACATGCAATACAGCTTACAAAATCCTGTGCAGGTTAACAGTGCAAAAAATAAATATAAATCAGAGAAATTGCTACAGATATGAAGAAGGGTAACAGGGTTGAACAGGAGACTGGAAATTACTTTTTTATAAGGTCTGGCTGATGGGATAAATATACTGAAAACAAAATAACTTGATGAGAACAGAGAACGAAGAATGATATGTGTTAGGGTGTGTGTAAAAAGTATTTGTTGCTTGTGCAACGAGCAGAGCAGAAACACACAGGGAAGGAGATAAACGTGCAGCTCGTGTGAGAAAAATACTTTATATACAAGATAATAAGCAGTCTCGGTGTAGGTAAAACAGTCCAAGGTCATAAACAGTAATATCAGTCCAGTAAGTATCTTCCCTTACTAAAGCAAACAGACTTTAGTCACTCTCGGTATACAGTACCATATAACAATCCAGTCTAACACCAATCAGCAGAAAGACGCAGGAAGCAACAGGAACAGGAACAATCAGGAACAAAGAACGCTTCTCTGCGCTGCTTATTTATTCACTGTAGCCTAATTACAGGGTTCAGCAAACCCTAATTACGTGGCTCAGTTGTTTCTTAAAGAAACAGATATATTGCCTGACCAACAGGTTAGGAGTAAGCTACAAGCTGAACCTAACATTCTCCCCATTGGGCAGGACAATATACACAATAGGTACAGGAACAAAAAGCTACAGTAAGCTACAGTAAGCTACAAGCTGAACCTAACAATATGCAAGAAGTTTTGGGTATCTAAAGAACATTACAGAATATTGGCCATGGACCAGATGAATCATCTTCATTTGACAACCCCATAATCCCCTGCGGGGTGGAGTCTGGGCAACTGAATGGAGCTAGCAGAGTGTTTACTGACTGGATGCCCTTCCTGTCGCCAATGCGGAGTTTTGTTCAGCAGATATATTCTCATTGTGTCCAGAGAGAGAAATATCTGCCTCTACCTAGGATCGAACCCACAGCCTCCTGATTGTGAGACGAGCGCTCCACCTCTAGGCCACCGCACCACTTCTATATGGACCAGATGAATGCTTAGGAAAAACGTATAATAAGAGCAATTCTACAGTGAGATCAATCACTCGAGAGAGATTAGACGCTCTTGACAAATCTATTAAAACAGTAGAAAATTAGCCACCGGGAATCCTTAAATTTAGATTCCTGCATGGAGCTGGGTTCTCTTGCCCAAATGGGCCCTTTCAGCTTTAGGAGAATAAGATACTCAGAAAATACAGTAGTGGCCAAAATTGTGGAAACCTTTTGGGAAAAGTGTATTTTTGAGGTTTGATGGCTAATAACAACACTTTTTTTTTTTTTTGGAGTTTCAAGATAATCCTATTCCACTGCTGGGAATAGCCCAGATCTTCACCCAATGGAAAATCTATGGAGCCGATTAAAGAAACTTGTTAGTCAGAAGCGACCCAGCAATAAAACCCAGTTAATCGAAGCAATCATTCAATTGGTTTCACATTAGAACAGCGGCAGAACTAAAAGACGTGGTTCACTCCAAGGGAAGACGTTGTAAGGCCCTAATTCATGCTAAAGGTTACCCAACTAAGTATAAACTGACATGGTGATTATTTTTGTATATCTCGTTTTTTCTACGTGTTTCACTTTTTTTTTCTTTATACTGTAACTGCTTTTCTAATAACAAATCCTTCATAAAAGTTATCGCATTACATTCTTGATTAAATTATCTTTCCATTGATATATAATCTTATGGTACTACTCAGGGGTGAAATCCAGCAGGTTCTGACAGGTTCTGGAGAACCGGTAGCAGAAATTTTGAGTAGTTCTGAGAACCGGTAGCGGAAATTTTGAGCAGTTCGGAGAACCAGAAAATACCACCTCTGGCTGGCCCCAGAGTGGGGTGGGAATGGAGATTTTGCAATATCCTTCCTCTGGAGTGGGGTGGGAATGGGGATTTTGCAGTATCCTTCCCCTGGAGTGGGGTGGGAATGGAGATTTTGCAGTATTCTTCCCCTGCCACGCCCACCAAGCCACACTATGCCCACCAAGCCACACCCACAGAACCGGTAGTAAAAACATTTGGATTTCACCACTGGTATTACTCCCAAAAAAGTGGTGCTATTAGCAGTTTTAGAAAATACACTTTTCCCAGAAGGTTTCCATAATTATCTATGAGACCGCCTGCTGCCACCAGTAGCCTCCCACCGGCCAGTACGCTCCCATAGAGAGGGGCTTCTCAGGGTGCCGTTGGCCAAACAATGTCGACTGGCGGCCCCCAGGGGGAGAGCCTTCTCTGTGGGAGCACCTACTATCTGGAATGAGCTCCTCCCGGAGATACGGAGGATCCCGGATCTGTGCACCTTCCGTCGTGCTCTCAAGACCTTTTTATTTCATCAGGCTAGCCTGGCCTAATTTTTCCCTTTTTCCCCTTTTAAAATATAAATTTTAAATTGATTTTAATTCATTGGGGTGTTTTAAATCTGTCTTCAGCCAAATTATTTAATTCGGTTTTATTCTGTTTTTAAATTTTGTATTTATATGTTTTTATCTTGTGGCTGTTCACCGCCCTGAGTCCTTTGGGAGTAGGGCGGTATACAAATCAAATAAAACATAAAACATAAATATAATTTTGGCCACTACTGTATTCAGAAAGTTCAAGTGATGAAGTAGTATGAGGAAGGTCATGCTTTAAGCGCTTACGCCTCAAGCTTAAGAGCTCTTAAATAGTCAACAGTTGAATCCAACATTTTTGAATCGTGCGTGCAACATATCTAAAATGTAATTAAAGTGAGATCAACTGAGTTAATAATCTAGTGTTGATCTCCTGCACCAGTTAAAGTCACCTTGTATTACTCTTAGCACACATCTTGATCTAATTAAAGATCCTGAAGCTGGAGGGGAGGGGGAGGTGGGAATAGGTAATGTAACTTTCCAGGATCATTGCAAAAAAAATAAAAAAGACCCTGAACTGACTCCTTTATTTTCCAAAGACAAAAATGATACAAGAGAAGAAAAATCTTCACCTCTTCTCTAGTTAAAAAGGTCAAGGGTCCATATGTGCACATATGTGCTAGTCGTTCCCGACTCTAGGGGGCAGTGCTCATCTCCATTTCAGAGCCAAAGAGACAGCGCTGTCTGAAGACGTCTCCGTGGTCATGTGGCCGGCATGACTCAATGCCAAAGACGCACGGAACGCTGTTACCTTCCCACCAAAGGTGGGCCCTATTTTTCTACTTGTATTTTTTACGTGCTTTCGAACTGCTAGGTTGGCAGAAGCTGGGACAAGTCATGGGAGCTCATCCCGTTATGCAGCACTAGGGATTCGAACCGCTGAACTGCCGACCCTCTGATCGACAAGCTCAGTGTCTTAGCCACTGAGCCATCACGTAGTTTCTGTGTCCGGGGAGTTAAACTAATTTAAACTCCACGGACACAGAAACTTTTTTTTTTAAATGTAACCTACCCCAGAGTCATTGACTAAGATGAGCAGCTATAGAAATTGAATAAATACATAAGAGGAAACACCTTAATTGTGCAAATTCCCGTCCCTTTCAGAAGTAATACAAAAAAAAAAAAAAGAATATATTTGTTGCTCAGGATTAAACTATATGGTCCTTGGTGGTCTCTGAGCTGACTTGTTTTCTTGCAGATGTTTCATGACCCAGCTAAGTAACATCAGTGCTAGAAGGGAGTGGGGTTTCTTCTCTGTATATAACCAAGTGGCTTGCCTGTCAGCATTGGTGGGAAGTGTTCTTGGTGGTTCCTTATTTAAGCTGTTGTTTACTGTTTGATTGTTTGTTTGCTTGACTTGATAGTTCCTTGATCGGGAAGTTGTTTACAGTATGATTGTTGGTTTAGCATTAATCTGGTGTTAACCAGGGCACTGATTGTTGGAGAGGAAATGTTTTGGTCTTTTGTTTTCTTTTCCGGCTGTTGGTGTGTGTCTTTTGAATGTTATGTAGATATCGTTTATCTCTATGTGCCCATTGATCACTGAGCAAACCCCATTTTCCCTTCTAGCACCACTGATGCTACCTAGTTGAGTAATGAAATGTCTGCAAGAAAACAACCCAGCCAGTGGTGAGATTCAAAAATTTTTACTACGGGCTCTGTGGGCGTGGCTTGGTGGGCATGGTGTGGCTTGGTGGACATGACGTGACGGGGAAGGATATAGTAAAATATCCATTCTCTCCCCAGCCCACTAATCTGCTTTCCAGCTCCGTTATCCTGTGCAGGGCAACAAAAGAAGACCCAGACAATCAGCTGGGTGTACTAGGACTCGATCAGCTGGGACTCAGGAGGCAGTGAATAGATCGGGGGCTGGGCCAGCCAGAGGTGGCATTTGCTGATTCTCCGAACTACTCAAAATTTCCGCTATCGGTTTGCCAGAACCTGTCAGAACCAGCTGAATACCACCTTTGAACCCAGCTCAGAAAGAACTCCAAAAGTCATTCCAAAGCTATTCTTAAAGCCATATGTGCTTCTACGCTTTTAGCTCAGACGTAGATCCAGCTCCATTGAAGAGAAGCATTTCCACACGAGTTAGCAGGAATTTTATGGAAATGATGTGCAATTCTCAACAGCGCTTGACATTTTCCTGGTATACATTCCAGGGTAATCAGCCTTATTTTCGTTTGAAAAGGCAATGAGTTGTTGCTTTTTTTGGCAGTGTGATTCCCTCTTGAGACATATTATCAAGGCAAAAAACAAAACATTATGGTAAAACATTGGCCGTTGATGGCTTCTATGAATTCATTTGGTTAAAAAAAAACAAACCCAACCCATTTGATTTCAGCTATTTTTGCTACACTGGCTATAAAACACAGCTTAAAATTCCGAATCTGAAAACATATTCAAATTCTCAGTAAAAGCATCCCCCTCTTAAAATCAAATCTATATAGTTTATATATTCAGCATTTCAAACATGGAAGTTCACGTGTAGTTTATATAGTAGCTCACACAGATAATCCTTGACTTAAAACCATAAATGAGCCTGGAATTATGGACATAAATCATGCTAGTGTTATGGCCCGCCAGCGGCCAGTGGAGCTGGCAGCAGATTCGGACAGTGAGGAGGTTGGGGGGGAACATGGGCCAGTCCTGGAGTCTGGGGAAATGTTCTGTCCCCGTCTCACACACGCACACCAGCAGTCAACCAAGAGTTAAAATAAACCAGCAGACAAGAATTTCCTTTGATAACAGAATTGGCAGCAATCCAAGCTGGCCATTTCACCCTGGTCCCCAAGGTCAAACACAACCCTAATGCAGCCCTCAATGAAATTGAGTGTCAGGGTTCCAACCAGTGCCCTAACTCAATTAAGAGTTTCAGGCCATCCGGCAATAAAAATCCTGTCTTTTATTAGGCGCACCATGTCAGCATTACCTAGGTGAAGCCAACTCTGTCTACAACCCCTTCGCGCCTTGCCTCTGACCCTGTTTCCACCTCCCCCCTCCCAAAGTGTGCCACCCGGTCACATTCCTGAACGAGGTAATTTTGCAGGTTGCAGAAGTCACTCCCTTCCAGGCATTGCTGGTATCCACGGAGATGGCCTTGACGTGGTCAGCCCGAATACATCTTGTTACGACTGAGGAGTAAATTCCTTGGTGCAGCTGTAAGGTGCAATTTCCCATCCCCCTGCCTATGGCAACTCAGAAGCAGGTCGGGGAAGCTTCACGAGATGACATTGAGTTTGGCACTCCTGCTTTATGTGATCAGCAGAAGTCAAGACCAACTTGAAGGTACCCCAGAAATGCCTTCTCTCTGGGATGAAGCACCCCACCCCCCAGTCAATCCTAAAATCCTACGGATTGACATCCTTAGGATCTCAATCCTAAAAACAACTTTGAGATTCCATCTACTCCAAGGTTATGGGACTAATCCTGTCCAAGTTTCATGACAGGGAATCTGACTGGCAGATCCTAGATGAAAGTGATATCCAGCTTCCTGGATGAATCCTTATATGGGAATCCAGATGGATCCTTGAAAAGTAATTTACTGCTTTTCATCCTCAAGATTAAGAAAAGGGTGTTGTGGGAATTAGAAGGATACCCCCATTCCATTAAAGTTAATTGGGAACTGGGAGACAAATCTCACAGCACTTTTGGGAACGATGTTCAGTCTGGAAACTAATTAGAAGGGGGGAAAAATCAATCCCAATTGAAGGGAAAAGATGGGCCATACTGACAGATAAATTACTCTTGGTTTTGTTTCGTTTTTTGCTTTTTAAAAAAAAAAAAAAAAAAGACTGCCGATCAGGAGGAAACAAGGTCCTGAATGAGAAGAGAAGACACAAGAACATGATGGGGGAAAAAAATACCGTAGATGATTGAGAACAAAATTGGATGTTTGCAGAAGCCAGATTCACTCAACCACTGTGCGACTCACTTAACAGCTGTAGTGATTCCCTTCACAACTGTGGCAAGGAAGGTCGTAAAAGGGGGGCAAAACTCACTTAACAAATGACTCACTTTGCGACAGAACTGTTGGGCTCAATTATGGTCGTAAATCAAGGACTGCCTGTACAACCTTAGAATTCCCAGGCAGTCTCCTATTCACATATTAGGCAGGCTCAAACTTATTTCACTCCCAAGATGGATCCAGGCTGGCCAGGTACTAGCACCTAACTAAGTATGCTTTCTTAATCTGTTATTATAAGAGCCACGGTGGTGCAGTGGTTAGAATGCAGTACTGCAGGCTACTTCTTCTGAGTGCCGGCTGCCTGCAATTTGGCAGTTCAAATCTCACCAGGCTCAAGGTTGAATCAGCCTTCCATCCTTCCGAGGTCTGTAAAAAGAGGACCCAGATTGTTGGGCAAAATGCTGACTCTGTAAGCCGCTTAGAGAGGGCTGTAAAACACTGTGAAGTAGTATATAAGTCTAGGCGTTATTGGGAAGGAAGGAAGGAAGGAAGGAAGGAAGGAAGGAAGGAAGGAAGGAGGGTGTTGTGGTCCGCCAGCAACCTGCAGAGCTGGCAGCAGCGTCAGACAGTGAGGAGGCTGGGGAGGAACATGGGCCAGTCTTGGAGTCTGGAGAAGGCTTGGACGAGGCTCTGCGTCAGAGGCAGAGATGGGGCCAGGGCCATCTGGGAATTATGTGCGGATTCCGGAGCCTCCAGCATCAGACATCAGAGAGGCAGAGTGCGCGCATGCGCAGAGCTGCCAAAAGGCAAGAACAGTTAAAACAAAAGGGACGACTCAGGAGTGAGGCATGGAGATGATTGGCCCTTCCCATAAGACATAAAGAAAGAGCAAACGCACATGGCCTTTGCAGGAAGCAATGTTGTGGATGGTGTCGCTTTGTACTTTGAAGCTCCATTTTTGACTCTGCGTTTCCATGTGGCCTTGCCAAGATAATTGCCAATTAGGTCTTTGGCAGCGTGTCAAAGAAGATGAAGGTGGGTGTTTACCAGCCTTATCCAAAGGACTGTGGCAGATCTCTGTTGGACTATTTATAAACTCTTACTGATTCAGCATGTGCTATGAATGAAAGGAATTCACAGCTGTTAAAATTAAAATAAAAGAGTTTTTGGGACTAATTGTGTACTTTTTACTATATCAGGAAGCCTAGGTCAGAACAGAAGGCGCCATGGTGGCGCCGTGGTTAGAATGCAGTACTGCAGGCTGACTCTGCCCACTTCCAGCAGTTCGATCCTGATTGGCTCAAGGTTGACTCATCCTTCCATCCCTCAGAGGTCGGTTAAATGAGGACCCAGATTGTTAGGGGCAATATGCTGACTCTGTAAACCGCTTAGAGAGGGCTGTAAAGCACTGTGAAGCGGTATATAAGTCTAAGTGCTATTGCTATAGCTATCCGTCCATCTGCCTGTCTTACCTGGAGGTACAGGGACTCATTAGGACATCTCAGACCAATGTTGTTCTCTCTTGGACCATGCATGTTTTTATGCCGACTTCATTTTACTGCAGCCCTAATTAATTCTTCCGGCCTTATTTCAATCCCTGGCTCTCTTCACAGAAATTGGTTTCCAAGGCTACCATGTGCTACCTGCAAAACCATGCCTCATTTAAATAGATATATTTGTCAAGCCATTTGCAATTCAAATGCAAAAAAAAAAAAAAAGTTTGCAACCAGACCACAGCGAATAACTCTTCAGGCCCTATCCACACGGCGTGATCCCTGCACTGAGCAATGGGTTCATAACAGCAGAAGGCTATAATTATCGTGAGATTGACAAGCCCGTTGAAACCTTTGGGAAGATAGGGGTAATTAACGAAGAACCATGACAGCGCCGTATCACCAGGTGTAAGCCACGTGTCGTTGGTCCTTCTAAGATTTGGCTTACTCTAGCTGGATTCTGGTTTGTCGCTTCCTGGCAACCATGGTAACTGCACTTGAACTCAACTTGGATGATGGACGGGAGCCCGAGGAAATGAGATATAGAGACAGAAGCCAAAAAAGAAAAAGAAAAGAAAAAATATGTGGAATCTGGAATCTTGTCTTTCGCTTTCACTTGATGGCAATGTTCCCACCGGTTTTTTCAGCACCAGGATTTCCTGGTAGGAAATCTTGAAAAGTTCCCCCCCAAAAAATCTCTTCTGGTAAGCTTTTAATTATCATAGCCAGCATGCTCAGTTGAAATCAGGGTAGCGTCTCAAGTCAAGAATACAATGAGCTTTGTTTCTTGATGATAAAACACCACGCTCCTTTTAGCACCACCATAATGCCATATTAAAATGATATAAACATTGTTCTTTACTGTATTTTTTGGATTAAAAGACATATTTTTTTTTGTCTCCCAAATGGGGGTGAAAATGTCTGTACGTTTTATAGACCAATATTGCCAAAGCCCCGCCCACCCGCTGGCCATTTTTTGGCTTTGCATTCCCATTTTTGGGCCTTTTGGGGGGTCTTTTTCAGACCTTTTTTCAGCCCATTTTCAAGGCTCTTTTTGGCCCATTTTTGAGGCTTTACTCAGCCTGTTTTTGAGGCTTTTTTCAGAAAAACCAAAAAACTCGAAATGGCCAAAAAAGCCTCGAAAATGGGCCAAGAAAAACCTCAAAAACAGGCCAAAAAAGCCTTGAAAATGGGCCAAAAAAGCTTGAAAATGGGCCAAAAAAGCCTTGAAAATGGCCAAATAAGCCTTGAAAATGGGCCAAAAAAAGCCTCGAAAATGGGCCAAAAAAAGCCTCAAAAACAAGCCAAAAAAACCTTGAAAATGGGGCCAAAAAAGCCTTGAAAATGGGCCAAAAAAGCCTTGAAAATGGGCAGAAAACAGGCCAAAAAAAGGCTGGAAAAGTCCAAAAATGGGATGTGTGGAGGCTAAAAACTTTTTTTTGTTGTCCCAGCTGATCAGGAGGAAATGCGGATTTTGCAGTAACCTTCCCCTGAAGTGGGGTGGGAATGGAGATTTTGCAGTATCCTTCCCCTGGAGTGGGGAGGGAATGGGGATTTTGCAGTATCCTTCCCCTGGAGTGAGGTGGGAATGGGGATTTTGCAGTATCCTTCCCCTGGAGTGGGTGGGAATGGAGATTTTGCAGTATCCTTCCCCTGCCATGCCCATCAAGCCATGCGCACCAAGCCACACCGCACCCACAGAACTGGTAGTAAAAAAAATTTGGATTTCACCACTGGGAAAGCATGTACTCTCTACATGGGCTCCAACTGGTCCAGAATGCAGCCGCGCGGGTGATTATGGGGGCGACACGGCGCTCCCATGTACCACCTCTCCTGCGCGAGCTGCACTGGCTTCCGGTGGTCTTCCGGGTGCACTTCAAGGTTTTGGTTCTCACTTTTAAAGCGCTCCATGGCTTAGGGCCTGGATATCTACGAGACCACCTTCTGCCACTGATAACCTCCCACCGGCCAATACGCTCTCACAGAGAGGGTCTCCTCAGGGTGCCGTCGGTCAAACAATGTCGACTGGCGACCCCCAGGGGGAGAGCCTTCTCTGTGGGGGCACCCGCCCTCTTGAATGAGCTACCCCCAGGGATACGAATGATCCCGGACCTCCATACTTTCCGCTGGGCTCTGAAGACTTTCTTGTTTCAGCGAGCTGGTCTGGCTTAAAAATTTAATTGATTAATTTTATGGGTAAGGGTTTTAAAATTGGAAAGCCAAATTGGATTTAATTATTTTTAAATTATTTTAATTTTTATACTGCATGTATTTTAACCCTGGCTGTTCACCGCCCTGAGTCCTTCGGGAGAGGGGGCGGTATAAAAATTTAATAAATAAATAAATAAATAAATAAATAAATAAATAAATAAATAAATAAATAAATAAATAAATAAATAAATAAATGTACGAGAGTCAGTTGTTAGGGTGTGTCATATTTTTCAACTTTCAATTTCCAAGCATTAGGGGCGCTCCAAAATTGTGACGTGCCTTAGGGATTGTAAAGATATTTTGGTTGCTTTCATATAATTTAGATGCGCTTGGTAAGTAACTACATAAACAGCATAACTTTTTAACGTTTTGTTTGTTTCATTTGGATAGAGAGACGGTTGGTTGGTGTACAAATTTGGTTTTAAAAAAATAAATAAAGCAATCAATGGTGTGTTTTTACCAATTAAACTCAAATGAAAATATATTGAGTAACATTGGATAGACCACTGTAGCTTGATTTAGTGGCATTGTTCTTCAAACAGCCTACTGTATTTTTCAGACTATAAGACGCACCGGAGTATAAGATGCACCAAAGTATAAGACGCACCTTAATTTGGGGGGAGGAAAACAAGAAAAAAAGAGTTGTACCTCTGCCTACCAGCATTTAAGGGGGCGCTGCTTTACGCTGCCCTCCTCCTCCTCCTGTAAGCGAGAGGTGCCTCAGAGACTCAGCTGGGAAAGAGGGTGTCGATTACTGAGAAGTTCTTTTCCAGAAACTTATCATGGTGCTCCTGCGATCTGCAGGGACTACTCACTTTCCCGCAAAGAGACCCTCGGGGGGGAGGGTCAGAGCACAGCCTGAGGAACAAACTCTTTGGGATGGTCTTGGGGGGGGGGAAATCTGCCTGGTGACTTTGGTGAACAAGGCAGGCCCCATGATTCCCGCCGCCTGGAACTGCCCGAAAATGTCGGAAGGGCGGGGGCCGGCAGGTGGGCGAGGCTATATTCGGACTATAAGATGCACCCTGATTTTCACCCTCTTTTGGGGGGTAAAAAGGTGTGTCTTATACTCTGAAAAATATTGTACATAATAAAGGAGAATGGACGTGGGAGATTTAGTAGAACATCAACAAAAAGTATATTTATAAGGCTTGGACAACAAGGATTGCCTCGAGAAATGGGGTGTTTTTAAAATGCCCTTTTTATTTTTTAACTCAGCATCATGAACCTTTCATACCTCTGTTTTCCTTTCCCATTTTTACTCATGGCATGTGTTTGAAACCGTTTGAAGAAGGGGAAGGAATTGTTTAAAAATGTTCTTGCGGTACTTGTTGTAAAGCATGAAAAAAAAACACCTGTGAGTAGGCTGCCATCGATCATCCACTGGGGTCTTTATTTTTTATTCATTGTCCTATTGTTCATTTTCATCATTATTTGATAGCGCGTGGTCTGTTTTTTTTTTTTTAATAAATAATTTCCTATTGCATCTCCATTGCAACTTGTAAGGCACCTTGCAAAATAGTTTATTCTGAATGAAGAACTGACCCCCTTAAGGGCCGAACCAAATTGTGGTCCAAGAGGGAAAGAAAGATTTATTGACCTCCCGCTCAATAGTAATGATTACATTTTAAGCAAGCACTGCTCTGGGACCAAAGAGAGGGAGAAAAAGGTTGAAACCACCGCAAATTCAAAAATATATATTCATCATAGATGAGTACCACTACCAGGGGTGAAATGCTCCCGGTTCGGACCGGATCGCCCGATCCGGTAATGATGGCAGCCGGTGGTTCGGAGAACCAGTAGCAAAAATCCCTTTCCCCCCCCCATGCCCAGCTGAGCCACGCGATCATCCGAGGCTGTTTTTCCCAGCTGAGTTGCCTGATCATCAGAGGCTTTTAAAAGCATTTTTTCTGCAACTTTTTCAGCCGAGGAGGTTATAGGAAAAAAAATGCTTTTAAAAGCCTCTGACGATCCCAGCTGAGTTGCCTGATCATCAGAGGCTTATAAAAGCATTTTTTTACAACCTCTTCTGCCGAAGAGGTTGTAGAAAAAATGCTTTTAAAAGTTAAAAAAAAAAGTTGGCCACGCCCACCTACTCACATATATTTTTAAACTTGCTGTGGTTTCAACCTTTTTCTCCCTCTCTTCGGTCCCAGAGGCTGTTTTCCCAGCTCAGTTGCCTGATCATCAGAGGCTTTTAAAAGCATTTTTTCTGCAACCTTTTCAGCCGAGGAGGTTATAGGAAAAAAATGCTTTTTACATTTCACCACTGCTCTATATAGGACAAACAGGTATAAAACTAGCAGATTGGATTCATAAACACCAACTAGCTGTGAGAAAACATGATGAAAACACCTTAATTTCACAACAGGTGGACAGATTTAACCCTCGTTTCAACTGGGAAATTGTTGAAACCAAACCAAAACCAGTAGTGAAATCCTGGAAACCTGGCACCCAGACAAATCTGCCATCCATAGGCACATAGAGATAAACAGCATCTACACACCATTCAAAAGAGACAATGAAAAGGCCAAACGAGAAAACAAAAAGCTCAAAATACCTCCTCATCAGAAATCAACATTCAAGGGAGCAGAATTTAACATTAGACCAACAATCAAGTGGTAACCAATACCCCAATCAAGGAACCCCAATCAGACAAAAAAGCTAACAGTAAACAACGGCCTAATCAAGAAACCACCAAGACAACTCTTACCAACACTGACAGGGCAATCCACAAGTATATTAACAGAGCGCAAACCCCACTCCTTCTAGCACTGATGATGTTACCTAGTTTGGTAACGAAACATCTGCAAGAAAACAACCAAGATCAGAGAGCACCAAGGACTTCACTGTCTAACCCTGAGCTACAAATATTCTCTTCTGTCAATATTTTGATCTGTGGAAAACCCCACTCCCGAGAAGAATGAAATATTTTGTGGAATATTGAATATTAAAAGAGGCAGAATATTATATTTCCCCAAAGGAGAAATGGAGAAACATGTTCTTAGAGGCAGAAAGCAGCCCCCAGTCTTTCTTAATAGCCTCCAGCAGATGCCTGAAGTCTTTAGAGATGGATATTTTGTGCCCATTAAGAAATCCAGGCCAGCCTATTCACAAACAAAAAAACTTCACTTCCAGCGATGGGATTAAAATTTACATTCTCCTCCACCCAAATTCTAAGAACAGGACATGACCTTTTAGGAACTAATAGGATTAACCCACCATCATTTAGCAAAAGACACAAAAGCCCCTTCATTGCACAATCCCCAGAACAGTTCAAACTTCAAAGTCACAGAAACTATAAAGATCCATCCACTCTTTCAACCATTTTCTCAGCTGCCCCAGAACCGCATGCTGTTGTTGGTTCTGCTTCATCCATAAACTTTCTTTCTTAAGCAGCCTCCATTTTATTCCCGGTTTGGAACTGGACCTGAATTTTTCTTCCTACAGATCCATATAACAAGCTTTTAATTTGCACATCACATAGACAGTATAAAACAAGAAAAAAATGTTTGTAAACTGCCAAGTTTCAGACTTATTCAGGAATGGATTCTAGCTTACTCTTTAGATGCTTCTTTTTTTCTGTTTAATTAAGAACATCATTTTCAAAAAGCAGACAATGGGAATAGATCATCATTAATCATATTTATCGCCTACCTTTCTTCTAATTAGCTCAGTTTGACATACTGGCACACGGATTATTCATTTTTTGTGTTCATACAAAACTCTTCACAATAATACAGGCTAGGTTAAGAGAGAGAAAAGCTAGTAAAATTTCAAGGTTAAAAATAACCCCACAATTCAAAACTTATCCTTGGTGATAATAAATGAGATCAGTTACCAGACAAAATACCTGAACCTTGGAAGAAAAACAGGTATATGATCTGTCTGAGGATTAAAATTAAAGTTGATAAAATTAAAGTTTTTCATGGTAGTTCTCAATTTATTATCACAATTGAGCCCAAAGTTTCTTTCTTTCTTTCTTTCTTTTTTAAGACAAACAAACATTTAGTACATCATTCATTTCTTCCATGTGACATTTCGGTGTTATCTTCAAAAGTTTCTTCTCTCCTCTTCTGTCTTGATTCTCACCAAATCCATTACAAAGATTTTCCACTAATATATTATTCTAATTACAACCAATTTTTTAAAATCTCTTTTTAAAACTTATTTGTATCTCTTTTCTAACCAACAGTAAAAATTATTCCATATCTTAAAGTATTCTGTATCTTCTCTTTCCTTTATCATCATAGTTAATCTATTCATTTCTGCACAATCTAAGATTTTTTTAATTACTTCTCCCTCCAAAGGTATATTCTCTGCTTTCCACAGCCCAACGTTTCTGTTGCTAAGTGAGACAATTGTCAAGTGAGTTTTGCCCCATTTTATGACCTTTCTTGCCACAATTGTTAAGTGAATCACTGCAGTTGTTAAGTTAAGTAATTTGTAATGGCTGTTTTAAAGACTTTGAAAGTCTGTGATTTGAATACAATTTACCAATGATTTATCATCTGCTTTGATATATATATGGTTGCAACACATACTGAATAAGTAGTTTTTTTATTTATTCATTCCATTTATATAGCCACCCATCTCACTTTTACACAATTCTAGGTGCATAAAACATAGAATCACCAGGCTCGAAGGGACCCTGGAGATCATCTAGTCCAACCCCTTGCTCAAGACAGGAGATCTTATAACATCTCAGTCAAATGATTGTCCAATCACTTCTTGAAAGCCTCCTGTGATGGAACCCACAACTCGAATAGCTTACAATAAAATAAAAGACATAAAATACAAGTAGCCCTTGAGTTATGACCACAACTGAGCCCAAAATTTCTCTTGCTAAGTAAGACAGTTGTTAAGTGAATATCACCTCCTTTTACGACCTTCCTTGCCACCGTTGTGAAATGAATCACTGCAGTTGTTAAAGTTAGTCACACGGTTGTTAAGTGAATCTGGCTTCCCCATTGACTTTGCTTGTCAGAAGGTCGCAAAAAGGGGATCACGTGACCCTGGGACACTGCGACCATCATAAATAGGAGTCAATTGCCAAGGGTCTGAATTTTGACCATGTGGCCATGATCTTGTGGTGGTAGAGCATCCCATGGGGATGCTGTAATGGTTGTAAGTGTGAAAAACAACCACAAGTCAGTGTTTTCTATGCCACTGTAACTTCGAATGGACACTAAATGAACAGTTGTAAGTCAAGGACTACTGTACACAAATAATAATAAAATATAGCAGGAGGGCACTATTCTAGCCAAACATTCACATAGTCAAGAAATGGGGTTTATTCCATGCTTGGGACCCCAGACTGAGGTAATTTTTCCCTCTCTTTTTTTACCTCAGAGTTGCACTTTGAGGTAAAGGCAGGACAAGAAGCAATGGGTGGAAACTAATCAAGGAGAGAAGCAACTCAGAACTAAGGAGAAATTTCCTAACAGTTAGAACAATTAATCAGTGGAACAACTGGCCTCCAGAAGTTGTGGATGCTCCAACATTGGAGGATTTTAAGAAGGGATTGGACATCCATTTGTCTGAAATGCTATAGAGTTTCCTGCCTGAGCAGGGGGTTAGACTAGAAGACCTCCAAGGTCCCTTCCAATTCTGTCATTCAGTTATTCTGCCCTCCTTGTCCAACAGTTGAATCATGTACTTCACCCTTAGCACTTTCCTCCACTGTTCAAGTCCCCGATTAAATTGTGTCTTGAATAAAACCTTCATTGAGAATCAATTCCATTCGCCAAGTCGGGTTTGCGGCGCGAAACTCAATAAGTCTTGCTCCATCAATATCTTCCTATTTACCTTCTTTCACTTCGAATAATTATAGCTTTCCCTTAGGGACCAGCCAGCCAGCCTGACATTCATTTATATAAGTTGTGGATGGTCCATTGGTCGGCCTGAAATATCCCTTTTAAGATGCGATAATGCATGCTTTAAAAGACCCTTCGGAGCTGAGCTTGTAATATTGACCAACGGGCATAAAATCAAGAATTGTATTGTTTTACCAAAAAAAAAAAAAAATACTCCCAAGAGAATCATCCTGTTATAATTTCACTGGCTAGCGTACCTATCGTTGTGAAACTGGGATCTTTAAAAAAGCAAGACAGGAAGAAAATGATACTCGTTTCAGGTGTGATGCTAAAGAAGGCTCCTGAGTTTTCCCTAGGACAGCAAAGTTTGTGGAGATTCTCAGTCATCCAGGTTGTGGTTGTCCCCAAAAGTGCTTTTTTTCAGGAGGCAACTGGACTTTTTGCTTGTTGTTGTTGTTGTTTTGAAGATGTTTTGCTTCTCATCCAAGAAGCTTCTTCAGCTCTGACTTGGATGGTGGGGAATGGAAAGACTGATATTCCTTGCAGACAGCTGGTCATTTGCATCCTTTTTAGAGAGTCGTTGAGGCCACTTCACACAGACAAAATTCCAAGTGCCCTCAATAATGTAGGAGGCATTATTTCTAGCTTGGTTGCATTTAAATACAAAGTTGTATGGAAAGGACCATTTTTATCAATTTACTTGTATCCCAGGTTTATTATTTTTAGAAATAACTCCAGGTGGCAAACATTTCCAACACACTTTCCTCCTCTTAGTTTCCCCACAACAACAACCCTGTGAGTGGGCTGAACTGAGAAAGAGCGACTGGCCTAAAGTCACCCAGTCAGCTTTCATGCCAATAACATCTCCTGTGATTGGTCACCCAGCCAGCTTCATGCCAATAACATCTCCTGTGATTGGTCACCCAGCAGCTTTCATGCCTAAGGCAGGACTAAAACTCACAATCTCTTGGTGATTGGCCGAAAGTCACTCAGCTGACTTTCATGCCTAAGGTGGGACTAAAACTCGCTGTCTCTCTTGGTGATTCGCCAAAAGTCACTCCGCTGACTTTTGTGCCTATGGTGGGACTAAAATTCACAGTCTCTTGGTGATTGGCCAAAAGTCAACAGCTGCCTTTCATGTCTAAGGTGGGACTAAAACTTATAGTCTCTTGGTGATTGGCTGAAAGTCACTCAGCTGCCTTTCAAACCTAAGGCAGGACTAGAACTCACAGTCTCTTGGTGATTGGCCAAAAGTCTCTCAGCTGACTTTCATGCCTAAGGCGGGACTAAAACTCACAGTCTCTTGGTGGTTCGCCGAAAGTCAACAGCTGACTTTTGTTCCTAAGGTGGGACTAAAACTCACAGTCTCTTGGTGATTGGCCAAAAGTCACTCAGCTGACTTTCATGCCTAAGGCAGGACTAGAACTCACAGTCTCTTGGTGATTGGCCAAAAGTCAACAGCTGCCTTTCATGCCTAAGGTGGAACTAAAACTCACAATCTCTTGGTGGTTCGCCAAAAGTCAACAGCTGACTTTTGTGCCTAAGGTGGGACTAAAACTCACCGTCTCTTGGTGATTGGCCGAAAGTCACTCAGCTGACTTTCATGCCTAAAGTGGAACTAAAACTTACAGTCTCTTGGTGATTGGCCGAAAGTCTCTCAGCTGACTTTCATGCCTAAGGCGGGACTAAAACTCACAGTCTCTTGGTGGTTCGCCGAAAGTCAACAGCTGACTTTTGTGCCTAAGGTGAAAAAATATCCAAGGGAAGATGGCTGGCTATAAATTGAGAAACTTGAAGTTTATGAGACCACTATCTCCCTGGTAGGAGAGCACAGGAAGAAGCAAAATCCCATCCATTTATTATATATTTGCATCTGTTTTTCAGGAGACAATGGGATACACGCGGGACATACGCTGTAGGATGCTTTTATGATCATGGAAATATACCGTCTGTAGATTTATATGTCGAGAACGAGATAAGAATGACAAGCTTCTGAAATGCGGAGCCCAAGTTCTGAATGCTGAGTGCATCATGAGAATTTGGCTGCCTTTTATGAAATAGTGATCGCTAATCCTTTGAACTTCTTGTTGTTCAGTCACTAAGTAACTGTTGTAGCCCGCCAGCAGCTAGCGGAGCTGGCAGTAGTGAGGAAGTTGGGGAGGAACATGGGCTAGTCCTGGAGTCTGGGGAAGGCTCAGATGAGGGCTCTGCATCGGAGACAGAGAGGGGGCCAGGGCCGGATGCCAGTTATCAGCTGCCTTCAGAATTAGACATCAGTGAGGCAGACAAACAGCTGGAGCCTGTTCCCAGAGTGTGCATGCGCAGAGTTGCCAGGCGAAGGGAACAGCTAAAGAACAAGGGTCGACTTGGGAGTAAGGCCACAGAAGGCGGATGAATGGCCCCTCCCAAAGGGAATAAAAGAGGAGCGAAAGGGGAGTGGAGTTTGCAGGAGACAATTAGTTCGCTTAATTGGTTCGTGACTCTCCAAGACTCCTTGCCAAGTTTTGAAGATATCGGCCTGGCAGCTCTCCAAGACAGATAAGGTCTGTGACTGTAAATTCTCCCCTGAAAGACTTTGCTGGATGTGAATGAGAAGAATACACAGTAACTTAATAAAAAGGGTTTTTCGTCAGAACCAGGAGTCTGCTTCATGCTCTTGGGAAACCTAGGTCACAACAATAACTAACCTAGCTCAAAAAGACATAACTGTCAGAGGGACCTTGGAGTCCCAGTGGATGGTCACTTAAATATAACCCAGTAGTGTGCAGCGGCAGCAAAAAAAGCTAATATAATCCTTGGTTGTATAAACAGAAGCATAAAATCAAAATCACCTGGAATAATGCATCTAGTTTTGGTCACCACATTAGAAAAAAAGATGTTGAGACTTTGGAACAAATGCAAAGAAGAGCAAGTAAGGTGATTAAAAGCCCAGAGACTAAAACATACAAAGAACGGTTGCAGGATTTGGGTATGGCTAGTCTAGAGAAAAGAAGGACTAGAAGGGACATGATAGCAGTCTTCCAGTATTTGAAGGTTGCCACAAAGAGGAGGGGGTCAACTTATTTTCCAAAGCACCAGAAGGCAGGACAAGAAACAACTGATGGGAACTAATCAAGGAGAGAAGCAACCTGGAACTAAAGAGAAACTTCCATCAATGAGGACAATTAACCAGTGGAACAACTTCCCTTCAGACGTTGTGGGTGCTTCATCACCGGAGGATTTTAAGACGAGATTGGACAGCCATCTGTCTGGAATGGTATAGAGTCTTCTGCTTGAGTAGGGGTGGCAGGGGTGGGTTCTACTTACCTTTACTACCAGTTTGCAATGGGAGTGTATGTGTGCAGATCATACCTTATGATGTCCGGGCGGGTGAGCAGAGCCTCCCACTGCTTTTACTACCAGTTCTCAAGAACCGGACGGAACCGAGAGTAACCGCGCGGGTGGTAATGGGAGCGACATGGCGTTCCCATGTAACACCTCTCCTGCGCGAGCTGCATTGGCTCCCGGTGGTCTTTCGGGTGCGCTTCAAGGTCTTGGTTACCACCTTTAAAGCGCTCCATGGCTTAGGACCCGGGTACTTGCGGGACCGCCTACTACCACCAATAGCCTCCCACCGGCCGGTACGCTCCCATAGAGAGGGGCTCCTCCGGGTGCCGTCAGCCAAACAATGCCGACTGGCGGCCCCCAGGGGGAGAGCCTTCTCTGTGGGGGCACCTACTATCTGGAACGAGCTCCCCCCAGAGATACGGAGGATCCCGGATCTGCGCACCTTCCGCCGCGCCTTAAAGACCTTACTATTTCACCAGGCCGGCCTGGCCTAATTTTCCCCCTCTTTTATAAAAGATTTTTAAAATTTTAAATATTTTTTAGTATTTATATATTCAATTTTAAATTGGTTTTAAAAGTTTGGGGTTTTAAATTTGTCGGGGCCAAAATTATTTAATTTGATTTTATTCTATTTTTTAAATTTTGTATTGTATGTGTTTTTATTGTTTGGCTGTGCACCGCCCTGAGTCCTTCGGGAGTAGGGCGGTATAGAAATCTAATAAATAAAATAAAATAAATAAATAAATAAATAAACCCATCATTGAAGCGAGGGCATCTGGGCGCCAGGCTCTGAAATGGGCCCATCACTCTCCAGCACTTGCCCAGGCCCACCGGAGGAAAGACTGGCCTCTATGGGCACTTATTTATTTATTTATTTATTTATTTATTTATTTATTTATTTATTTATTTATTTATTTATTTATTTATTTATTTATTTATTTATTTATTTATTCAATTTGTATTCTGCCCTTCTCCTAGTGGACTCAGGGCGGTGCACAGCCAGAACTAAAACACATACCAATACAAAATTTAAATTTTTTTAAAAGAATTATATGACTTTGGCCCAAAATTTAAAACATTCAAACTAAAACCCATTGACAATTTAAAAGAGACAATTTAGGAGCCTGGATAGCTCAACAGACAGAAGCACTGTAATTTAACACCAGCTGTCTGCAATTAAAGTAAGATCGAATCCTGCCAGGCTCAAGGTTGACTCAGCCTTCCATCCTTTCTAAGGTAGGTTAAATGAGGACCCAGTTTGTGGGGGCAATAAGCTGACTTTGTATAAATATACAAAAGTATGAAGGCTATTGCTTAACGCATTGTAAGCCGCCCTGAGTCTCCGGAGAAGGGCGGCATATAAATCAAATTTAAAAAAAAGGCTAAAAAAAAGGGGGGGTTCACGCCAGCCCTGCTTGATGGAAAAGTTTTTAGGGCACGGCGAAAGACCCGGAGATCCAATATCCTTCGTATCTCTGGGGGCAAATCATTCACTTAAACGCAGCAGCATTCCAGATTTCTGAATTTTGGGTAAGAAAAGTGGGGGGGCATCCTATACATGGGGGCATATTATAGACTGAAAAATACGGTATATCCGCAGCTGAGTGGCCTTTCGGCTTTGACCTACTGTAGCCACTTCACGCTTTCTGGAGCTACTTGTAATTGCCTTCCACTCTTTCCAGTGGTGGGATTCAGCCAGTTCGCACCACTTCGGGCGAACCAGTTGTTAACGTGCTGAGCAGTTTGGCAAAGTGGTTGTTGGAAGAAATCATTAGGGCAGAGAACCGGTTGTTAAATTACTTGAATCCCGCCACTGACTCTTTCCCATATTAGCATATTAGACACCTTCTTCTTTTTTTCCCTATACATTTTTATTTTGTTTCAAGACAAGGTTAAAATACAGAATACAAAACTCAACAAAAAATCCCCCCCAATATTTAAAAAAAAACCTCAAAAAACAATCTAAACATTTAAAAAGGTGCATCGGGAAAAAAAAAACCCACATTATCCCCTCAAGTTGAATACTGATGAATATATTTCTACAACATTAGTTCCCATCCCTTGCAAAACAGGCCCTCCCAAAATTTGTAAACTACTAAACCTATTTGCAGATTGTTGACCCGTCTTCTGTACGTTATACAGGTAGTCCTCGACCTACGACCAAAATTGAGCCCAAAATGTATGTTGTTGAATGAAAATTTCTTAAGTGAGTTTTGCCCTATTTTGCAACATTTCTGTTGTGGCTCCGTTACCTGAGCCTGTGTCATCGGCAGGAGAGGACTCCGAGAGTGAAGGAGAGGAGTTGGCAAGGCCTCCCTCTCCAGGACCCTCCTCTCTGGCAATGCCTTCGGTGCCCACTGAAGGGCAAGAGATAGGGCCGGGGCCAAGCACGTCCACGCAGCCACAGGTGGACAGTGATGAGGGTAATGAGTCTTGGCTGGATCCCCGGCAGCATCGCAGAGATAAGCGCGCACAACAGAAGAAAAGGCATGCCAGAGATTAGGCTGAGTCACTGGACCACACCCCACAGGGTATAAAAGGGGGTAAGGTGGCCATTCAGACTCTGTGACGGACAAAACTAACTACTATCGAGTCACATTGCATCTTTGGAAACAACATTATTGGCCTTGGATTTATTTTACGAACTGGACAATTCTTGACTGTGTGTATTTTGTTTATTGAGTAAAAGTTCTTGGCAAGCAGCTACTGGGTTGCTGCCAAGCGTCTTATCGGAAGAATTGGTTGTCTGCCAGTTTATTTAACCCCCAGCTGTCTGTTTGTGTGCGTGTGTGAGACGGGGACAGAACAATTTCTTGCCACAGTTGTTCAGTGAGTCACTGCAGTTGATAAATTAGTAATCTGGTTGTTAAGTGAAATCTGGCTTCCCCATTGACTTTGCTTGTCAGAAGGTTGCAAAATGAGATCACATGATCCCGGGACACTGCAACTGTCATAAGTACATGCCAGTTGCCAAGCATCTGAATTTTGATCACGTGGGTATTGCAAAGGTCCACCAACAGTGACTTTTAATATCAAGATGCTTCAACTGAGCCAAATTCAATTCGCTGTTTCTTTGTAATCCTACTTTGGGAAGGCTTTTAATGAAGCCAAAGCAGGATTGACAATTTGTAAATAAATATAAGGAGGGACGATCCTACAGCACGTCTGTTCAATTTTTTATTTTTTTTTATTTTTTTTTGCTAATCTAAATTTACATTTTAATATAGTTGGATGGTTTCCAGATGGTATGGCTATAATCCACTTTTCTAATAACGATCATTGAAAAATCCTGCTATTGCATTCTTCCTATTAGTTCCAATCTCTCTTCTGAATTCCCTATCAATGTTTTCAATCTAATGCTTTTGCATCCTTTGTCATTGAAATGTGCCTCTTAACTTGGAAAAAGAAGCTTGAATATTTAAAAAAAAAATCAATTACTAAGGAGTGGGAAAAAGAGAAAAATAAGAGTAAGCGTCATCTGTTTACTTCTCTTCTGACCTATAAGAATGAGGGTTTTTCACCCCAAAAGCATCTGAATTATCCAGAGGGCAGTAAGTAAAGAACCAAAATGGAAAAGGGTTCTTTGCATCAAAATGACAAATAATAACCAGCTGTCTCTAAGCTCAGTTAATATGGATCAAGTTTTAAAGGATTAGGGATTCCTCTTGCTGAAATCATTATCCTAATTAGCATAAAATGAGCCTGGACAAACTTTAGAGGACTGATTCAATAGAGGCAAATGGCAATGAGAAAAGTACCTGAAGAACGAAATGTTAAAGAATCAGCTGCTAAAAACAGGGAACTAAATTTTCCAAAGGCTCTCAAGAAATGGGGGGTTTTTTTTTCTTCTTCTCAAAATGTCACTGTTTGTAGAATTTCTTTAAAACTCAGGATTTTAACCCATGAAACTAGAGGTGGTATTGAACTGGTTCAGACCGGTTCGGGGTGAACTGTTAGCACCAACGATCAGTTGGCCCTGCCCACCCGCCACTGCTCTATCCTGTCCTTTATTTCCTGCTTTGTAGCTCATCTCAATCGTGCGGCACAGCTGATTTTCCCCTCTCCCTTTCTGTTCTACTTACCGTTGCTGACTTGGAAGGTAAGCAGCTGAGCTTCTAAATGCTCCATTTTCACCGCTGCGCGCAAGCGCCTTAAATATGTGTGTGCGCAAAGTGCGTGTGGCAGAGGTGGGTTTCAGCAGGTTCTGACCAGTTCTGGAGAACCAGTAGTGGAAATTTTGAGTAGTTCGGAGAACCGGTAGTAAAAATTCTGTTGTTATTCGGTTGTTAAACTGGCAGCATCCCACCAGTGCATGAAACTCTGACAAAGAATTCCATTTGAATTCACTTCAAATTGTCCAAGGCGGGGTGGGAAATGTTCCCTTGGACAATTTTAAGTGAATTGAAATGGAATTCAAGTTGTCTGAAATTCGACCTATAGGATCGGTGTAGAAGCAGACCATTTTCATACCAACAAGCTATTTCTAGGGATTTCTTTTCTTTTCTTTTTCCAGAAGAGCAATCTACTATTATTCTCACAGGCTGAAAAACATACGGCTAGTCCTCAATTAAGCCTATGCAGATCAGCAGTGGGTTTCACATTTTGTTGCTACCGGTTCACCATGTGTGCACGTGCTCGCTTTGTGTGTGCCTTCCGTGCACGCACTTTTCTGTCATGTACACCTTCCGTGCATGCGCCCAGCCTCAAAAACATGCCTAAATAGCATGACATGGAGCCAGAGCAGGTGGGCAGGCCCACCCATGACTTCCGTTACCGGTTCGGATGAACCGGTCTGAACCGGCTGAATAAGACCTCTGATGCAGATTCAGGAGAGCTAAAGAAGATTCTCGGAGGAGAAGCGAAACGCCTTCAAAGAAAAACCAGAAAATCCAGTTGCCTCTTGAAAAAACGCACCTTTGGGACGATTAAGCCTAAAATTTCCATTGTGAAGTGAGTTTTGTCCCAATTTTACAACTGTTCTTGCCACCGTTGTTAAGTGAATCACTGCGTTTTTTTAAGTGAGCTTTGTGGTGGTTTAGTGAATCTGGCTTCCTCCATTTAACTTTGCTTGTCGGAAGTGAGTTCAAAGGTCACAAACGGTGATCGTATCAGAGTATGAATAGTCATAGACCTCGGGATACTACAAATGTCGTAAATATGAGTCAGTTGAATTTTGAGTATGTGATCCTGGAGATGCTGCTCATCATAAAACCGATCCTGAGTCCTTTTTTTTCCAGTGCCATTGTAACTTCAAACGGTCACTAAATGAATGGTTGTTAAGTCGAGGACTAACTGTAATCAAGGAGAGAAGCAACCTAGAACTAAGATGCAATTTCCTAACAGGGAGAATAATAAACCAGTGGAACAGAAGTTGCCTCCAGAAAGTTGTGGGTGCTTCATCGCCGGAGGCTTTTAAGAAGAAACCATACAGCCACTTGTCTGGAATGGCATAGAATCTCCTGCTTGAGAAGGGGGTTGGACTAGAAGACCTCCAAGGTCCCTTCCAACTCTGTTATTCTGTTACGATCACTGTGGATCATCTTTTTTTTCCCCCATCAGCCAGTGATCCCCTTTTAGGCAACATACTGAATCCAGAATAGCTTCAAAAGAACGGTGCAGCACATCAAAAGTGTTATCTGCCTCTAATATGAATTCCAGTAATGAAACTGTGCGTGGGAGAATTAAAGAGAAATGAACCATCCTCTGAAGTCCTAGGTACAATCACCAGTCTCCCTTGGAGTATCTGATAGTTTGCCAGAGGATCAATCTCTTCAGTGATTTATCTTCTATCTTTAAAGTCCTGCTTCTCTAAATGGAAGATTTAGACAGATCAACTCCATAAAATTCAAGCAGCGATTAGCTTAAGATTCAGTGCGCAAAGATAGAACAGTTAAAAGTCCCAGCCAAGCGAGACCTCCAAAGTGCTTTCAATGATGGGTTTTTGGGGTTTTTTGATACAGTTCTCCAGTTTTTAGAGTCAGACGAAATTGTTTCTTCACCAGATTCACCCATTAGCCATTGCTAATTTCAACTCTCAACTCTCCCTAAGAATGGATTAGGAGAATGACTAAAGAATGACTAAAAAAAAAAAAAAAGGAAAAAAAAAAGTTCACAACCAAGTGAAATTCGTTTTCGTGCATTTTAATCTTTACGCAAAGATGGATTTTTCTCATTAAGATCAGCAAGGTCAGTTTTGCATAGCTTTGCAGTGAAAGAGAGGAGGAGGAGGAGGAGGAGGAAGAGAAGGTGGAAGAAGAGGAAGATGAGGAAGAAGAAGTAGGGGGACGAGAAAGAGGAGGAGGAGGAGAAAAAGAAAAAGGAGGAGATGGAGGAGAAGGAGAAGGAGAAGAGGAGGAGGAGGGGAGGAGGAGGAAGAGGAAGAGGAAGATGAGGAAGAAGGAGAAGGAGAAGGAGAGGAGAAAGAGGAAGAAGAAGAAGAGGAGGAGGACTAAATGTGACTCAGCCTAACAACATTTATTTATTTAAATTTATGGGGAAACCCCCACCACCACCACCAATTCCAAAGGACTTTGATTCAATGATTTAATACCTGGTGGAATTGCATTTTGACTCTAATGGTGTCACTTTCCTGATTCTCGGGAGGGAGAAGAACAAATAGGAAATCCCTCACAATTACGTCGTCGTTTTCTCCACCCTTCCTTGATTAAAGGAAGAAATATACCAACAGGGTGTCTTGATTGTAATTTCCCTTCGACTCTGATCCTAGGTTTTGCTGTCCCCTGGCAGCTCAAATGGGCACTGAAATAAGATATGTATAATGGACTCAAGATGGGGCCAGAACAGAAGAGATTTTGAACCGGGGAATTCAAATATAATATATCTCCTGCCTGTGAGTGTAGATAGTAAGACTAACAATGTATGTTTTCATAGTTCAGGTAGTTCTGGACTTAGCAACCATTCAAAGTTACCACTTATTGTAATTATATTGCCATATTTATGGCCATTTGCAGCATCCCATAGTCACGTGACCGTGTTTTACAATGGTTTTGCCAAAAAACAGGGATTAACTTCTACTTTTTTGGCAAAAAAACATGCCAACAGCACACAAGGGGTTTGCATTTAGGGGGGAAAAAAAAACCTTGTAAAATTGAATCCGTCGCTCGATCGGCCCACTTTACAACAGTTACAATTTACCAGTCAAATGGGCAGGATCCATTATTGTCATATCTCAAGGATCACCTCTAAGGTTCAATTTTTAAGATTTAAGAACTAGGGCTGGAGAAGACATCTACCTGCAACTGTAGAAGACGGCACCAGGTTGAAGAAACTTAAAGGTCCAAGTTAATATAACATATGAGTTCCTATCTGTAGGAGGTGAGCAGGCTGAACTGGAAGGTGGAGTTAAACATGTCATCAATTTGGAATCATTGTGCAGCCACTAGAGACCCAATGTTCTGCCCCAGCTATGGACCCCAAAGAACGCAGCACACACAAAGTCCGTTCAAACCTTGGTTTAATTAATAAATACGTCTTTTACAACAAAGGCTGTTAATTAACTGCATTAACAGCCGCCAAGAATTCAAAGAATAATAACAGTAAACAATATGCCAATCAAGGAACTACCAATTTTGACAAATAATAAACAGCCTAATCAAGAAGCCACCAAGAACATTCTCACCAACACTGACAGGGCAAGCCACTGGTATATAAACAGAGAGTAAGCCCCACTCCCTTCTAGTCCTGATGATGTTACCTAGTTGGGTGATAAAATGTCTGCAAGAAAACAACCAGATTTAGAGAGCACCAAGGACCCCACATTCCTCCTCCTCTCCACATATCTCACTCCCTTCTAGCACTGATGATGTTACTTAGTTGGGTCATGGAATGTCTGCAAGAAAACAAACACACTCACAGGGCACCAAGGACCCCACAGTTCTCCCCCTTCTCCTCCCACCTTCTCCTCCTCTTCCCCTTCTTCTTCTCCACTCCATAAATCCCACTCCCTTCTAGCACTGATGATGTTACCTAGTTGGGTCATGGAATGTCTGCAAGAAAACAAGCTGTCAGGTTTCGATGTCATCTCAAATAAATTGCACTCCCAAACAATTAATCTTTGCTGAAATATTCCATTTATTGAGTACGACAGATCTGGCCCCGACTTCGTCGTAGCCGATACTAATCCTCTGACCCCCAAACCCTTCCCTTTCCATTCCCCAATTCTCATCTTCTCATTGGCCATCTTCCAAGTCAGTCTCCCCAGCTTCTGACCTCACCCCACAGGAATGTTCCCCCCTCCCATCCCATCTCCTAGGGGATATTATCTACAGAGAAAATAAGTAGGTGAAAAGTCAAGCCTCGTCTTTTTATGGCAGCATCAGAATGCTGACACAAGCACACTCACAGGGCACCAAGGACCCCACAGTTCCCCCCCTTCTCCTCCCCTCTTCTCCTCCTCTTCCCCTTCTTCTTCTCCACTCCACAAATCCCACTCCCTTCTAGCACTGATGATGTTACCTAGTTGGGTCATGGAATGTCTGCAAGAAAACAATCAGGTTCACAGAGCACCAAGTTCAGGCCTGAGCTACAAATGCTTTTTTTCCCCCTGTAAGTAATAGAATGTCTGAGTTCCATTTGGTGCAGTCTGTATCTGGCCTTTTCTAAATTTGGATGGGTTTAACTTGTGTTTTCCAAGCCAACAATTTCTGACTCTCCATGCAAATCTCTACAAACAATTTGGCCATGCTCTACCGTGCCTTCAGGGGAAAAACGAAGGATATAAGCCTTCTGTTTAAAACTCACTGATGGGAAGAGCTGCTCGTCTCTCTAATGGCTTTTTAATTTTGGTCCAAATTGGTCTGTAATAAAAATGGCCGAGGTTGATTGGATAAGCCTCGCAAATTTCTCATCAAAAGCTTCCTCTGTTTATTTTTCACGGGAACAGCTTTAGAGATGGGAAGAAACGAATGAGTCCATTCGGATTACAAGTCGTCCTCGACTTGCAACTGTCTGCTTAGCGACCATTCGAAGTTACAACACGCTGAAAAAAAAGTGACTTAGGAACGTTTTTCACACTTACGACCATTGCGAATAGGACACGGCCTGGTTGTGGGCCATGGGGGCTGGGGACCCCTGCTTTAAAGCCCTTTGTGGCATGGGTTCAGGTTACCTGAGGGACTGTCAATGACGTTGGCCAACTTCAGTTGTGCCAACGGAAGGGGTATGCTGTAGACCCCGTCAATCAATAGCAATAGCACTCAGACTTATATACTGCCTCATAGTGCTTTGAAATATTTGAGGGGCTGTCACAGAGAAGAGGGGGGCCAACCTATTCTCTGAAGGGAGGATAAGACGCAAAGGATGGAAACTAATCAAGGAGAGAAGCCACCTAAAACTAAGGAGAAATTTCCTGACAGTTAGAACAATCAACCAGTGGAACAACTTGCCTCCAGAAGTTTTGGATGCGCCACCACTGGAAGTTTGAAAGAAAAGTTTGGACAGTCATTTGTCTGGAATGGGGTAGGGTCTCTTGCTCAAGCAGTGTTGTGGTCCTCCAGCAGCCTGCAGAGCTGGCAGTGGAGTCGGACAGTGAGGAGGCTGGGGAGGAACATGGGCCAGTCCTGGAGTCTGGGGAAGGTTCAGATGAGGGCTCTGCGTTGGAGGCAGAGATGGGGCCCAGGCCATCTGGGTGTTATGTGCGGACTCTGGAGCCTCCAGAGGCTGACAGTAGAGAGGCAGAGGAACAGGAGGAACCTGTTCCTAGTGCGCGTATGTGCAGAGCTGCCAGAAGGCAAGAACAGTTCCCAGTCGGCATCTCTGTTTGATTCTGGACTTCATGTGGCTTTGCCAAGTAGGTCTTTCACAGCGTGTCAAGGGAGATAAAGGTTGGTGATTCTCCCGAAGGACTTCTCCCGAAGGACTTTTTGCAACTAACTGGGACTCAGCTGTGAATGAACGTAATTCACAGCTGTTGCAATAAAAGAGGTTTTGGGGATTACTCGGGTGTTTTAATGACTCAGGAAGCCTAGGTCACAACAAGCAGGAGATTGGACTAGAAGACCTCCAAGATCTTTTCCAAGTCTTTTATTCCGTATTCCGAAATAAATTTCCAAACTATGGGCACATTTGCACGATGGCATGGTTGATGGTACCTGCTTAAAAACTGTTAAGGCTCTGTACAGCACTATGCAGATGTGCAGTAACATGGATTAGTGATGAAAAGGATCCCGCAGAATCCTTTGGGTGCTGCTAAGCTCTATTAAGTCCATTGAGTATTTAAGAACTCTTTCCAGATCGATCAATATATGTAAATAGCCCACGAGGGCTTCAGTTATAAATCTGCCCCAAAGATAGTGGCACTTTGCCTTTTAAACAACACTGTGATTCAATTCAATCAGAATAGAGATGGAAGGGACCTTGGAGGTCTTCTAGTCCAACCCCCTTCTCAAGCAGGAGATTCTATGCCATTCCAGACATGAGGCTGTCCGGTTTCTTCTTAAAAGCCTCCAGTGATGAAGCACCCACAACTTTCTGGAGGCAACTTCTGTTCCACTGGTTTATTATTCTCCCTGTTAGGAAATTGCATCTTAGTTCTAGGTTGCTTCTCTTCTCGATTACAGGTAGTCATTGATTTACAAGCATTCATTTAGTGACCGTTCGGAGTTACAATGGTACTGGAAAAATAAATGACTTAGGACCGTTTTTATGATGAGCAGCATCTCCAGGATCACATGCTCAGAATTCAACTGACTCATATTTATGGCAGTTGCAGTATCCCGGGGTCAAGCGGGAGCTGCATTGGTTGCCGATTTGCTTCCGGGTACAATTCAAGGTGCTGGTTGTCACATTTAAAGCCCTTCATGGCTTGGGACCAGGTGATCTGAGGGACGATCTCTTTCCGGGCACGCAAGCTGTCGCCCAACTCACCTGCAGCTGCGTATGCGCCTGAGCTTCTGTTCAGGACTCTGGTGTGCATGCGCACAATTCAGGGGACTCAGCTGGTGTTTGGAGCTCTCCTGTGCATGTGCGTGAGAGTACTTGCACGCAGATGGCTTTCTCACATGTGCATGGTGCACGTGAAAAGCACACCCATGCGTAGATGGTACGATTGTGCACGCAGCGCAGGGGGGGACCACAAAAGCTGTGCGCTTGTGCAGGTGGGGCAGTTGCATGCGTAGTGCCCGGGGAGGAGCTGTGCATCAGCACAGATGGTGCATGCAATGCACGCAATGCGCACGAAGCTCATATACCTATTCAGCACTCAGTGAGTAAAATGTTCACCACCACTGATGTAGACTAACGTACAATTCACTTATTATTTGAGAGCAGTCTGCTAAAACTTTGGAACTTTGCTTTTAGGTCAAGAGAAACTTTTCAAGACTAGCAAAAGAGAGGTGCCCCGTAGTGTTCAATTCCTTCAATATTTCAAAAGCCTTCACCAAAAAAAAAAAGAAAGTCAGCCTTTGCTGAAATAGTTCAAGTGTATGAAGCCAAAAGCCCCATGATCCCGTAATGTTCAATATTTAGCGGTAAGATACTATTCTTGCAAGGAAATTATAGAATATAGGAGTACATGGTTAGGTAGCTGGGTTGACAAGCAGCAAGCCTGCGTTTGAGACCCCAGTGCTGCCATAGATTGGGGTGAGCTCCTGTCACTCGCTCCAGCTCCTGCCAATCTATCAGTTCGAAAGCATACATTCACAAGTAGATTTCTGTGGGCACATTAATATTAACTAATTTTCTTTCTTTTCCTTCCTTCCTTCCTTCCTTCCTTCCTTTTCTTTCTTTCTTTCTTTCTTTCTTTCTTTCTTTCTTTCTTTCTTTCTTTCTTTCTTTCTTTCTTTCTTCCCTCACTCCTCTTCTTCCTTCCTTCCTTCCTTCCTTTCCTTCCTTCCTTTCCTTCCTTTCCTTCCTTCCTTCCTGACTGTTTTTCAACACTTGCTGTGCAAATTCATACGGTGTTTTGAACATCAATAATTTGCTCTTCAGAAGCTATTCACAGAGTAAACAAGCAGCCTGAATAAACATTTTTAGCGGAACTGAATTCCTTGAGTTGCTATGTTTAGTGCAAATTTTCCTTGATCCTTCCTTTGGTATGTAAATTTATACAGTAAACCTGCTCTTTTTTTAAAAAAAAAAAATGCAACTTACCCTGTAAAAATTTACATTTTTTTCCCCTTCTGGCGTGTATCTTGCAAATATATTTGTACAGATTTGAGAGCAGAAAAAGACAGTAATGGACTGAGGAATCCATTAAATGTCTCCCAACAATCCATCCCCATAGAAAATTATGGCTGATTTCTTTCATACTCTAATTCTTTGTGGTACAGAGGAATATAGAAGAAATAATTGAATAGGCACACAGATCTGTGTGAAGGAACAAGGGGCACCAAGGACACAATGTCAACAAGTAGTCCTCAACAGTTCATTTAGTGACCATTCAAAGTCACTAAATGAAAAAAGTGACTTATGATCATTTTTCAGCCTTAGGACCATTGCAGCATCCCCATGATCACATGACAGCAATAGCAATAGTACTTAGACTTAAATAGAATAGAATAGAATAGAATAGAATAGAATAGAATAGAATAGAATAGAATAGAATAGAATAGAATAGAATAGAATAGAATTCTTTATTGGCCAAGTGTGATTGGACACACAAGGAATTTGTCTTGGTGCATACGCTCTCGGTGTACATCAAAAAAAAAATACATTTGTTAAGAATCATAAGGTACAACACTTAATGATAATCATAGGGAACAAATAAGCAATCAAATCCTATTAGGAAACAGTCAATATAAATTGTAAGGATACCAGCAACCAGGTTATAGTCATGCAGTCATAAGTAGGAGGAGATGGGTGATAGGAACAATGAGAAGATTAATAATAGTGCAGACTTAGTAAATAATTTCACAGTGTTGAGGGAATTATTTGTTTAGCAGAGTGATGGCGTTCAGGGAAAAACTGTTCTTGTGTCTAGTTGTTCTGTGTGCAGTGCTCTATAGTGTCGTTTTGAGGGTAGGAGTTGAAACAATTTATGTCCAGGATACGAGGGGTCTGTAAATATTTTCACAGCCCTCTTTTTGACTCGTGCAGTATACAGGTCCTCAATGGAAGGCAGGTTGGTAGCCATGGTTTTTTCTGCAGTTCTAATTATCCTCTGAAGTCTTTGTCTGTCTTGTTGGGTTGCAGAACCACACCAGACAGTTATAGAGTGTATACACACACACACACACACACACACACACACACACACACACCCCGCTTCACAGTGCTTTACAGTCCTCTATAAGCAGTTTCCAGAGTCAGCCTCTTGCCCCCAACAATCTGGGTCCTCATTTTACCCACCTCGGAAGGATGGAAGGCTGAGTCAACCTTGAGCCCAATGAGATTTGAACTGCCGAACTGCAACTAGCAGTCGGCTGAAGTAGCCTGCAAGTACTGCACTCTAACCGCTGCACCACCTCGGCTGATCAAAATCAAGACGTTTGGCAACTGACTCATATTTATGGCGATTGCAGCGTCCCGTCACTTTTTGTGACCCTCTGACAAGCAAAGTCGATGGCGAAGCCAGGTTCACTTTAGTGATTCACTTAGGAACTGTGGCAAGAAAGGTCCTAAACTAACTAAGGTCTCACTTAGCAACAGAAACGTTGGGCTGAAATGTGGTCGTAAGTCGAGGACTACCTGTATTTTGATATCGCGGTGCAAACTTTGTGTGCCCTTTTGTGCTTGGGTTGGGATGTTGCACCCGAATACATAAGAATTTGAGTGTGACATTTCAATCATACATCTGATGTTCCTTCAGTCACTCATGACCATGCACTAATAGTTTGGACACCGTATGTGAAGAGCCAGCTGTCTTGAGAAGTCCATAATAAGGGGAAAGGCAGAAGGAAAGAGAGAAAGAAAGAAACAGCAGGCAGCTTGTAGGCTCTTTGACAATGGTGAAAGGTGCATCTCCAGAAGATTTGAAAGCGATCAGGCAAGGGACAGATCACCCTGGAGAAGGGTATGTACTTTCGTAAGAGTCAATGCTACTGTTGGAAGAAATATCCTTTTAGGTTCTGCTCCAAGTGGGGAAAAAGACACTGGAAACATGGAGACTGCTTGGAAAAATGGTTTAATGGTGGACAGGATCAAATGGCTTGAGTTCCTGAACAGAAAAAGGGAGGAATACAGCGAGTCCACGGGTTTTTATGCTCTTTCTGGCTTCGCATTTCTTGGGGCCCCGAAAGAGTATCCTGATTGGTTGTCAGACTCCCAGGGGGTGGGGGTCTGAGCTAGCCTTGCTGGCTGATGGTCACATGTGCTTCCCAGGTCACATGTGGTGAGTTTCTGCTGCTATTGTGTAGAGGGCTAATCCTATCTTTGTTGGATCTTTGGCAATTCCTACTATGGCTCTGCCTGAAGGAGGTAGATCTTTGTTATGTAGAATAGACTGGCCCAGGCCTTAATGGCTCATTGACAAAGGGTGGGGGCAGGAAGATGGGAGCTGCTTCAAAACATGCTTATCCATTTCTCATCCAGGGAAATATAATATTCTGCCTTTTTCATATTTCCTAAAATATTTCACTCTTCCAGGAAAGGGGTGAGTGCTAACTTCCTACACTACTTTTGTGGAATGTTAATTAATGAATCACATGTCCTGAGAAAAGGCTCTCCTAAATGTAGGTAACTTTTAACCAAGTCTAATTCTCTTGACCTATGTTTGAATGAAACATAGACTGAAATTGGAGCATTGGCCTGTAGGAAGTTAGCACCCAACCCTTTCCTAGAAGAATAAAATATTTTTGGGGAAATATTAAAAAGGCAGAATATTATATTTCCCTGGATGAGAAATGGATAAGCATGTTTTGAAGCAGCTCCCATCTTCCTGCCCCCACCCTTTGTCAATGAGCCATTAAGGCCTGGGCCAGTCTATTCTACATAACAAAGATCTACCTCCTTCAGGCAGAGCCATAGTAGGAATTGCCAAAGATCCAACAAAGATAGGATTAGCCCTCTACACAATAGCAGCAGAAACTCACCACATGTGACCTGGGAAGCACATGTGACCATCAACCAGCAAGGCTAGCTAAGACCCCCACCCCCTGGGAGTCTGACAACCAATCAGGATACTCTTTCGGGGGCCCAGGAAATGCAGAGCCAGAGAGAGCATAAAAACCCGTGGACTCGCTGTATTCCTCCCTTTTTCTGTTCAGGAACTCAAGCCATTTGATCCTGTCCACCATTAAACCATCTTTCCAAGCAGTCTCCATGTTTCCAGTGTCTTTTTCCCCGCTTGGAGCTGAACCCAGAAAGATATTTCTTCCAACAGGCCCTTTTCTTCCTCTCTCTCTCTCTCACTCTCTCTTTCCTTTCCTCCCTTCCTCTCTCCCCCTCTCTCTCCCTCTCTTCCTCCCTCCTTTTCTTTCTCTGTCTCTCTCTTTCCTTCCCTCCCCACATCTCTTTCTCTCTCTTTTTTCCCTCCCCATCTCTCTTTCCTCTCTCTCTCTCCCTCCCCCTCTCTCCCTTTCTCTCCTCTCTCGCTCTCCCTCTTTCTCTTTCTTTGTCTCTCTGTTTCTCCTTCTCTTTCTCCCTCTCCCCATCTCTTTCTTCTCTCTCTTCTCTCTCTCTCCCTCTTCTCCCCTCTCTCCCTCTCCCTCCCACTTTCTATCCCTTTCTGTTTCTCTCTTCTCCCTCTCTTTTTTTCTCTCTCTCTCCATCTCTCACTTTTTTCTCTCTCTCCTTCTCTTTCTCCTCCCCTTCTCCTCCTCTCTTTCTCTGTCTCTCTCTCTCTTCCTCCTTTCCTCCCTCTCCCCCTCTTTCTCCCTCTCCCTCTACTTGTCTCTCTCCTTGCCCCTTCCTTTCTCTTTCTCCCTCCTTTCTTTTCTCTTGAACCTAATGCCTTTGGTCACAGAAGAGTTGGCAGAATTCAAGGAGAGTTAAAACATATTGTTGGAAGAAATGTCCTTCTGGGTTCAGTTCCAAGTGGGGAGAAAGACACTGGAAACATGGAAGCTGTTTGGAAAGATGGTTTAATGGTGGACAGGACCACATGTCTTGAAGATCTTGGGCGAAGGGAAAAAAAGGGAGAGATGCTAAGAGTGCCTGAGTTTTATGCCCTCTCTGGGCTTTTGAATTTGAGCTTGTGTTCTGATTGGTTGTCAGACCCCCATGGGGCCATGCAGGGGCAATTCTGTAGGCTGTATTTTTGGGTCAGAAGCTTGGTTGAGCCTTGCTGGGTGATCTAATCTTCCCAGGTGCCATGTGGTGAGTGTTGTTGCTAGAAGGATAGAGGGCTAATCCTACCTTTGTTGGATCTTGGGTGAGGGAATTTGCCTATGAATAGACCTATTTATTTATTTATTTATTTATTTATTTGTTTGTTTGTTTGTTTGTTTGCTTGTTTGTTTCCATTTCTATACCGCCCTTCTCCAAATAGGACTCAGGGCGGTGAACAGCCAGAGTAAAAAACAGAACATACAAAATTTAAAAGCAATTTAAAATAATTAAATATTTTGGCCGTAAATTAAAACAACCCAATTTAAAATCAATTTAAAATTTAACTCAAGCCAGCCCAGCTAGTTGAAATAAATAGGTTTTCAGGGCCCGACGAAAAATCTGGAGGTCTGTTATTATACGTATCTCTGGGGGGAGGTTGTTCCAGAGGGTGGGCACCGCCACAGAGAGGGCTCTCCCCCTGGGGGTCGCCAGCCGACATTGTCTGGCGGACGGCACCCTGAGGAGGCCCTCTCTGTGTGAGCGTACTGGCCGGTGGGAGGCTATTGGTGGCAGAAGGCGGTCTCGTAAATACCCCGGCCCTAAGCCATCTCTTTATCTCTTAAGTGCTGACATCTGCTGTGGGCTATTGAGGAGGGTGGGGGCTATTAAGAGTGAGTCTGCTTCCTGCCTTTAAAAAAACACGTTTCTCCATTTCTCATCCAGGGAAGGTATAATACTCTGCCTTTTTAATATTTCCTAGAATATTTCATTTTTCTAGGAGCGGGGTGGTTGCTAACTTCCTGCAGAACAAAAGCCAAGGAAAGTTAAAACAGAGGATGTTGAAAAAATAAGAACACAAAAGTTGACTCGCCTTTCTCTTAGCCCTCCAGAGTGGGCAAAACGGGCAACCTTCTACATCGAATAAGTAAATAAATGAACGGCATCTTGAAAGAGATCGAGGTGTGAAAGAGAAAACAAAGTTTGGGAGAAGAATTCTTGCAGGACACAGTTCACAGCTAGAAGTGACTGTATCTGCTTTCTGACTGGATGTAAAAAGAAAAAGAGGAATTGACCTATGGAGTCTCCTGCTGGCAGATGTTTCAAAGCAGGTTTGATGAAAATAAATTTTATAGGAGTTAAAAGGAAACCTTTGGGAGATTCTTGAGAGGGGTTAGCTCTCCAACTCAGAACAAGTTTCTGTGTTATAGCAAAAAGCTACATTTATTTGGGGGGGGGATCAGTATATTTATGGAACAATACTTTGACATGGCTTTGAAAAACTTTTTCCCCTATATATATAAAAAAAAAAAAAAAAAAAAAAAACGGGGGGGGAAGAAACCCTCAGAAAGAAAATATATTCTATTATATCCCTTACAAATATACATTTCAGATGAATTATTAAATAGCTCATTAAACCTTGACCAGGCAAAATAATACCCATCAATCTTTCGACTGCCAGAGAGTGTCAGCTCATAAATGAAAAATGAACGTGTATCTATAATCTAATGTTGTAAATTCAGAATTACTCTATTTCTAATATTGAATAATTATCTTCTCGGCTGTTTGCCATGTAGGAAGCCAAGTTCCGCGGATAATGATAAATTCCAAATTTGTGGGATGTCACTTAAATTTTATGGCGTATAAGCCACCGTGATCTTTTGTAATGTCGTATTAGCAAACTTGCATACCTAACTCAAAGGGAACGCTGATTGAATAAGCCCGTATCGTAACAGAATAACAAGAGTTGGAAGGGACCTTGGAGGTCTTCTAGTTCAACCCCCTGCAAAAGCAGGAGAGACCCTATATCAGTGATGGCTAACCTTTTTGCCATCGTGTGCCAAAAGTGGGGGGAGTATGGGGGGCCGCCCGCGTGCGTGCCCACATCCATAATTCTATGCACCTCGCCCCCTGCGCATGTGCATATGCACCCCCCCACTCCCCCCGCTTTTGGCACGCGATGGCACGTTGGGCCCAATTTTTGCTCTCCCCAGGCTCCAGAGACTTTCTAGGAGCCTGGGGAAGGCGAAAATGGCCTTCCCCACCCCCATGGAGGCCCTCCGGAGGCCAGAAATGGCCCATTTGCCAACTTTCTGGCCTCTGGAGGGTCTCCGGGAGGGGGAGGTCATTTTTGCCCTCCCCAGGCTCCTAGAAAGGCTCTGGAGCCTGGGGAAAGCAAAAAACGGGCCTTCCCCACCTTCCCAAGGCCCTCCGGAGGCTGGAAACAGCCTGTTTCCCTACTTCTGGTGGCCCAGAAGGCCAAAAATCAAGTGGTGGGAGCTGAGCTTGCGTGCCCACCAATATGGCACCGAGTGCCACCTGTGGTACACGTGCCATTGGTTCACCATCACGGCCCTATATCATTTCAGACAAATGGCGGTCCAATCTCTTTTTAAAGAATTAGGTTTTTCCTCTCTCAGCATCAAAAAATTAATAAGCACCCCCTTTTAGAAAAAAATTCTGAGGTGTCCAATTTCTCTTGGTGTAATAGCATTACAGGTAAGTCCTCTTCTTATGACCAACATGGGGCCCGGCTATTCCATCCTAAATCATGATGGTCCTAAATCAAGTCATGTCGCCGGATCTAATTTTATAACTTTTATTGTGATTCCT
The DNA here is from genome assembly GCF_029531705.1 of Pantherophis guttatus. The sequence goes on from NW_026844110.1 coordinate 1,331,706, forward strand.
GTTAAGTGAATGCCACAGGCATTAAATGAACATGGCAGTTGTTAATGGTCATTAAGTGAATCTTATGGGTGGTTTTTTTGCCAGAAACTGACCAAAAAGGCCAGTAACTGAGCCAGTTTGGTCTAGTGGTGAAGGCACCAGGCTAGATACCAGGAGATGGTGAGTTCTAGTCTCTCTTTACACATGAAGGCCATCTGAGTGACTTTGGGCCAATCACCTGACTGAGAGTTCTAGTCCCGCCTTAGGCATGAAAGCCATTATGGTGTCTTTGGGGCAATCACCAGGAGACTGAGAGTTCTAGTCTTGGGCCAGTTACTCTCTTCCAGCCCAACCCACCTCACATGGTTGTTGTGGGGAAAATGGGAGGAGGAAGGAGTATTTGATTTGTTCACTGCCTTGAGTTGTTTATAAAACCAACATTAATAATATTAATGAATATCTCAAAGGTGCTTTTTTCAAGAGGCAACTGGACTTTCTGGTTTTTCTTTGAAGACATTTCGTTTCTCATCACCACCATCCAGGCAGAGCTGAAGAAGCTTCTTGGATGAGAAGCGAAATGTCTTCAAAAATAAAATACAAGAAAGTCCAGTTGCCTCTTGAAAAAACACTTTTGGGACAACCATAACCTGGATGACTGAGAATCTCCATAGACACCAAAAAAAAAAAAAACAGAACGACCAACACTCGAGTTAAGATGTTGTGTGAATGCAACCAGAGAGATCATAGAGGGAATGAGGAGCAAAGATCTTTCATTCTTGGCTCAGCCAGGACCATACTGGAATGTCACCTACCAGCCCAGTGAACATTTGAAGATATGGATGTTAATTAAATTAACATGGCTTAGGACCTGGCTACTTACAGGACCGCCTACTACCATAAATAGCCTCCCACCGGCCGGTACGCTCTCATAGAGAGGGGCTCCTCCGGGTGCCGTCGGCCAAACAGTGTCGACTGGCGGCCCCCAGGGGCAGGGCCTTCTCTGTGGGGGCACCCACTATCTGGAACGAGCTCCCCCCAGAGATACGGAGAATCCCGGATCTGCGCACTTTCCGCCGCGCTCTTAAGATCTTCCTATTCCAGCAAGCTGGCCTGGCCTAACCTTTTACCCCTTTTCTTTTAAATTGAAAATTTTAAATCTGTTTTTAAATTATTGGGGTGTTTTAAATTTGTCTTGGGCTAAATTGTTTAATCTGGTTTTATTTCCGCTTTTAAATTTTGCATTTATGTATTTTATTTTGTGCCTGGTCACCGCCCTGAGTCCTTCGGGAGTAGGGCGGTATATAAATCTAATAAAACAAACAAACAAACAAAACAAAACAAATGTTTCCTGCTGACTGAATGATTTTCTTATAATCTCTACAGAGTTTCCAGCTCCGGATCCATAATTGCCATGTCTTGGGTTAAGTAGATAATAACGTATTTTCTCTCACAGAAGGGAAAGGAAAAGGATTTTCATGCTGATGTAGAAGCAACAACACATACACACAGAGACAGACAGACACAATGTTCTATTGATATAATAGGATAATTGTTCTACTTCAAGCGATATGCTTCAAATTAAACAGGCCCTCGATTGTTTTACATTCTGCCTTTCCTAATTAGCACCATTTTGCATCTCTTTCGTTTAAACACAGTCTTTGCCCAGAATCAGGATTTTTTACCTGTGAGGTCTTGCGAGACTTATTACAATTTACAATGGGATTGATCGTTTTTTTTCTCTGAAAACTCCCAAACGTATTCAAACAAAATAAAAAGCAAAACATGACTTGCGTTTCCAAAGGATTTCTTTACCTCAGAAACATTCGCGTTCAACCTTTTCACCACTGTATACAAACGTTTTCTTCTTTTTTTGAATTTTTGACTGCAAATGATCATGGGAGACAAACATTATCCTGCCTTCCTTCCTTCCTTCCTTCCTTCCTTCCTTCCTTCCTTCCTTACTTACTTACTTACTTACTTACTTACTTACTTACTTACCTACTTATCCCAGAGGTGCTTTTTTCAAAAGACAACTGGACTTTCTGGTTTTTCTTTAAGTACGTACTTACTTACTTACTTACTTTACTTACTTACTTACTTACTTACTTACTTACTTACTTACTTACTTACTTACTTACTTACTTACTTACAAGAGGCAACTGGACTTTCTGGTTTTTCTTTAAGTACTTACTTATTTAGTTTACTTACTTATTTATTTATTTGTTTGTTTATTTATTCTTCCTTCCTTCTCTTTCTCTTCCTTCCTTCCTTCCTTCCTTCCTTCCTTCCTTCCTCCCTCCTCCTCCCTCCTCCCTCCCTTCCTCCCTTCCTTTCTTTCTTTCTTTCTTTTTTCTTTCTTTCTTTCTTTCTTTCTTTCTTTCTTTCTTTCTTTTCTTTCTTTCTTTCTCTTGTTTCTATTTCTTTCCCTCCATTTTAGGAGTGATTTTGAGGAGCTTTGGTGTAACACTTCAATCATTCACCCTGCAGGCTGAATCTGGGGGGGATATCCATGACAAAGGGGGAAAAAAAACTAAAATCAAGATAGCGGTCAAAAGCACATGGTTAAAGTCCTGCCTTCGTTTTTATGTAATGTAGAAAAGGGGCATGACACAGTTACAGTCGCCATCTTGACTTTTTTGAACCTCCCTTTCCAGACACCCCTGATTCAAGATACCTAATCAGGTGTCTTTAAGTAATTTCAAAGAGATTGGAATGGAATGGAATGGAATGGAATGGAATGGAATAGAATAGAATAGAATAGAATAGAATAGAATAGAATAGAATAGAATAGAATAGAATAGAATAGAATAGAATATTTGGCCAAGTGTGATTCGACCCACAAGGAATTTGTCTCCGGCACAGAACCTCTCAGTATATATACAAAACAACAGAGTCATAATAATCATAATAATTATACTAATAGTAGACTTTCTGGCTCTATAGAAGTTCATACATGATTGCACATCTACCTCTACCTGAATCCCAGTGAGGGAGAGATACAGAGGCCTTCTAACATAGATTTAAATAAAAGACTTAAAATGAACAAAAGGACTAGGGGTGACATCATAGCATTGTTCCAATATCTCATGGGCAGCGACAAAGAAGAGGGAGCCAAGCTATTCTCCAAAGCACCTGAGGGTAGGATAAGAAGCAATGGGTGGAAACTAATCAAGGAGAGAAGCAACTTAGAACTAAGGAGAAATTTCCTGAGAGATACAACAATTAATCAGTGGAACAATTTGCCTCCAGAAGTTGTGAATGCTCCAACACTGGAAGTTTTTAAGAAGAGATTGGACAACCATTCCTCTGAAATGGTATAGGATTTCCTGCCTAAGCAGGGGGTTGGACTAGAAGACCTCTAAGTTCCCTTCCACCTCTATTATTCTGCTACTTAAATAAACCATCAATTACTTTGACATCTCCACATCTAAATGGTGTTTTTTTTTCCGTGCACGTAAGGAAGCATTTCCTATTATTAATATCTCACTCTTCGCATAGAATTCATTTAGGTGGGTCTGCTTCAGGACAGGAATAGAGAAGAGAAAGATTCAGATTTACTAAATGAATTGATGAGTCTGAATTTGAATGCTTGTTATTAGATGCTTGCACATACAGTTAGTCCTTGATTTATGATAGTTCATTTTATGACTGTTTTAAATTAAAACAGCCCTGGAAAAAAAGTGACTTATCACTGTTTTTCACACTTATAACCAATGCAGCATTCTCATAGTCATGTAATGAAAATTCAGATGCTTGGCCACTGACTCATATTTATGACAGTCGGAGTGTCTGGGGGTCATGTGATCCCCTTTTGCGACCTTCTGATGAGAAAAATCAATGGGGAAGCCAGATTCGCTTAACAACCCTGTTACTCACTTAATAACTGCCGTGATTCACTTAACATACGTGGCAAGAAAAGTCGTAAAATGGGGCAAAACTCACTTAACAAACGTCTCACTTAGCAACGGAAACTTTGGGCTCCATTGTGGTCGTAAGTCGAGGACTACCTGTGTTGTGTGAGCATGTTTTTTTTGAACCATATACTTATCAAAGTTTTTTTTTTTTTGTAAAAAAAAAGCGTGAAACCCATAATAATTATCATCCATCATTTCAAGAAGAGACTAATGATCCCAGTAAGATATTCTAACAAATCTGGCAGTTCAGACAAGCATACAATCACAGGTTAACAAGCTCTTTAGTTTAAAAAAATAAAATAAAATTAAGACGTTTTTGGAAGGTTTGTCATAGTAGGACTTTTGGCTTAAGAAATTTGATTTAACAGAGTATTTCTAAGGACCGTTTGCAAAACTGCCATGCTGTCTATTCTTCATCTTACTATCTCTTCCTTAAAAAGACATCCAAGGGATAAATCACAATGATATTCACATTATCAGAGTAAAGTCCTTGTAACTATCTGGCTAAAAGTTTCTAGCATTAACGTCACTTAAAATGTCTTATACTACCTCTCTTACTTTCATTCTCTTCTGCCAAAAAAAAGAAGAAGTAGTTGTGGAGTTTTAATGCCTCCTATTAATGCATTCATATATATTCATATTGCTAAATACCTTTCAGAAACGAACTTCAAACTGGAACAAGCTGCATCTCATTAACTTTTATTCTAAAAAAAAACAAATTTGGTGGTACCTCCTTTCTGTTTGAGATCCTCACTTCTCGGCGCATTTTAATACCTCTAGTTTTTACACACTGGCTTAATTATTGTTTTGTAAAATGTTCTATTCAGTGGTTACAGTGCTTTAAAAACTGCTTTGTTTTAATGTAGAAATGGGCCTTGCAGCCAACAGATCAGAGGTGGGTTTCAGCAGGTTCTGACCAGTTCTGGAGAACCAGTTGCGGAAATTTTGAGTAGTTCGGAGAACCGGTAGTAAAAATTCTGACTGGCCCCGCCCCCATCTATTCTCTGCCTCCCGAGTCCCAGCTGATCAGGAGGGAATGGAGATTTTACAGTGTCCTTCCCCTGCCACGCCCACCAAGCAATGCCACCCCCACCAAGCCACGCCCACAGAACCGGTAGTAAAAAATGTTGAAACCCACCACTGGGGTGGACACACCACGGCTGTCCTATTTAGGCATGTTTTAGAGGCCAGGTGCATACGTCGAAGACCCGCGTGTGAGCAAAGTGCTTGCATGGAAGGCCGCATGCTCACTTTTTTGGTGCTGGGTGAACCGGTAGGTAAATTACCGTATTTTTCGGAGTATAAGACACACCTTTTTCCCGCAAAAAAGAGGGTGAAAATCTGGGTGCGTCTTATACTCCGAATGTAGCCCCGCCTAGCTTCTCAAACGGAGGTTTCAGAGGCTGAAAAAAGCATCAGAAAAGAAGCTTTAGAAAAGAAGCCCCCAAACAGAGTTTCAGAGGCTTTTTTTCTGAAGCTCTGTTTCGGAGGCTTTCAGAGGCAGGAAAAAAAGTTTTTCCTGAAACAGAATTTCAGAAGTTTCAGAGGCAGAAAAAAAAAAAAGCAAAAAAAAAAGCAAGGCACAGAGCTTACAACAAAGGAACCTGTTGCTAAAATTCAACTCTAGGAAAAGCTGATTGGGGTTATTCCGGGAAGCCGATCAACCTGCCAATCAGCCTTTTTCTTATTTTCCTCCCCAAATACTAAGGTGCGTCTTATACTCCGATGTGTCTTATACTCTGAAAACTTTCATTTCTTCATGCCCTGTTAGAATCAAACGCCATCTTACTTTCCCTTTTTCCCATAGAAATTCAGAGGGAAATGATAGACTTTTCGGAGTTAAAGTTTAGTACTTCCAATTTTAGTTTCTCCTGTATTTGCTCTGCCAGCTTTCAGGTCCAAAATCTTTTTTAAAATTGAGTTGCTGGGGTGGTCGCGGTGTCTAGTTCTGCTTGAAGCAGAAACATCCTGGGTCCGGAGCAATGATGGGCTTTTCGGGGAGCTCTCACCCTTTAAGCCCCAGATTTAAAAAGAAACCTGGGGCTCTTGGGGAGCTCTACCCACACCCATCAGCTCTCTTTCTGCCCTTCTCCCAGGGGAAAAGTTTTCAAGCTGCTAGACAGCCGATTTTCGCTGTTCTAGCAGCTCTAACGGAATCCCGGGGCTGGCGCTCACAAAGGAGCATCTTTCAGTGCCGGCGGAGCCACCGGAAGTCCTCTAGAGGCTTTTTTTTCTGAAGCTCTGTTTCGGAGGCTTTCAGAGGCAGGAAAAAAAGTTTTTCCTGAAACAGAATTTCAGAAGTTTCAGAGGCAGAAAAAAAAAAAAAAAAAGCAAGGCACAGAGCTTACAACCAAGGAACCTGTTGCTAAAATTCACCTCTAGGAAAAGCTGATTGGGGGTATTCCGGGAAGCCGATCAACCTGCCAATCAGCCTTTTTCTTATTTTCCTCCCCAAATACTAAGGTGCGTCTTATACTCCGATGTGTCTTATACTCTGAAAAATACAGTATGTGAATCCCACCTCTGCAACAGACCAATAGTGGGAACTTCAGTATCTCTTTTGCAAGATTGTGCCATGTTTTTTGGAAGTAGAATTAAGACACATGCCATGTTTAAACTTGGTTAGCTTTGGGGGATGGGAGAGAATGGGGGGAAATTAACCAGTTTGCTAGTTCATATCAGGGCAGCACAGTGGCTCAGTGGTTAAGACGCTAAGCTTGTCGGCTGGAAAACTGGCAGCCCAAGTTCGAGACCCGAGTGCCATGCGACAGGGTGAGCTCCCATCCTCGTCTCAGGTCCTGCTAACCTAACAATTCGAAAGCACGCAATGCAAGTAGATAAATAGGTACCACTTCAGTCACAAGGTAACAGTGCTCTGGGACATTATCGTAGTCACAGGACTGCAGAAATTTGTTTTGGACAGCGATGGCTCAATGACCTTGAAACGGAGATGAGATGAGATTAGCACCACCATCTAAAGTCAGCAATGATTAGCAGAGTAAAATCTGCAGGGACTTCTTTAATTTTACCTAGATCATTGCCTACCTCTCTGTTAAGGTATTTGATCATTGTACTGTGTTCACTCAACCCTAATCCCAACCCTATGAGAATGGTTTATGAATACAGATAGTTCTCGACTTACAACATTCATTTAGTGACCATTCGAAGTTACAGGTTAGGCCAGTTAGGCCTGGCCTAATTCTTTTCCCCTTTTAAATGTAAATTTTAATTTGTTTTTAAATTGGGTATTTTAAATTTGTCTCAGCCAAATTATTTAATTAATTTTTATTCTATTTTAAATTTTTGTATTTATGTGTTTTATTCTCTGGCTGTTCACCGCCCTGAGTCCTTCGGGAGTAGGGCGGTATATAAATCCAATAAAAACAAACAAAAACAAAACAAACAATGACACTGGAAAAAGTGATTTATAACAGGAGTGAGCAAATGTGGCCCTTTTACAACCTGTGGACTTCAACTCCCAGAATTCCTGAGACAGCCAAGCTATCTCAGGAATTCTGGGAGTTGAAGTCCACAGGTTATAAAAAGGCCATATTTGCCCACCCCTGATTTATGACCATTTTTCACATTTACAACCATTGCAGCATCCCCATGACCGTACGATCAAAATTTAGACTCTTGGCAACTGACACATCCTTATGACGGTTGCAGTGTCCTGAGGTCACATAATCCCCTTTTGCGAACTTTTGACAAGCAAAGTCAATATAGGGAAGCCAGATTCACTTAACAACCATGTTACTAAGTTAACAGCTGCAGTGATTCACTTAACAACTGTTGCAAGAAAGTTGTAAAATGGGCAAAATTCACTTTACAGGCCTCTCGCTGAGCAACAGAAATTTTGGACTCAATTGTGGCCTACCCTGTATAAATAGTCCTTGACTTATGACTGTAATGGAGCCTGCTGATTATGATGATGTCATGACCATCCTAAAGCGGGTAATCATGTGGCCAACCCAATTTTACAAGCTTTTTTCCTGTGGTCATTAAGCAAACATAGCACTTGTGAAACAAGGACAATCGTCATTAAGCAAACCCATTGTTTTGCTACGATGCGATTTTGTCAAAACCCAAAAGTAAACACCGGTTTTCAGCAAAACCATCATAAATCATGGTCATATGCCTGTGGAATACTGTTTATGGCAGGGGTATCAAACTCGATTTCATTGAGTTTGATTTCATTTATAAAAGATTTTTAATTTTTAAATATCTTTTAGTATATTCAATTTTAAAATTGGTTTTAAATAGTTTGGGGTTTTAATTTGTCTGGGCCAAAATTATTTAATTTGATTTTAATTCTACTTTTAAATTTTGTATGTATGTGTTTTACTGTTTGGCTGTGCACCGCCCTGAGTCCTTCGGGAGTAGGGCGGTATAGAAATCAAATCAAATCAATCAATAAATAAATAAATAATTGAGGGCCGCATCAGGGTTGTGTTTGACCTTGTGGGGCTGGGATGGGCATGGCCAGGGTGGGCGTAGCGAGCTCAAAGTCACTCATGTTGGGGGCACCTGTGGAGGCCCGAGCGCTCTGCCAGGAAAAATGGGCTCACAAGCTCCGTTTTCGTCTGTGACGGCCTTCTGAAACCCTCTGCCAGGGAAAACGGAGCTCGGGAGGGCCACACATGGCCTTCCCGAGCTCCGTTTTCCCTCACAGAGGCACCACGGGCCAGTCCTTTGCTGTTTCCAGGGCAACCCCATGGGCCAGATCTAAGCACCTTGTAGGCCAGACCTGGCCTGTGGGCCTTGAATTTGACACCCCTGGCTTATGACCATAAATACAGACCCAAAATGCAGAAAGGGCCAGCTGTCAAATCTTCAGAATCAGGACATAGCTACTATTTCGGGGTATCGGTTGTAACTTTGAACGGTTGCTAAGCAACCAGTTGTAAGTTGAGGACTACTTGTATTTAAATAACAAAACTTAATTACCTTAAACCAGGGGTCAGCAACCTGAGGCTCTGGAGCCGCATGTGGCTCTTTTGCCCCTCTGCTGTGGCTCCCTGTCACTCAAAATATGCGTCACAACCGCCAATGTGCGACACCCGCCGGCACACGATTTATTGAGTTTTTCAATCCCTGGTAGGCTGACCATGGATAAGTCCAAGAAAAGAAAAGTTTCAGAAGAAAACAGAATGTTTAATTCAACTACATATGCTAGTTTTATGGCCGCTCAAGAAATAGTCAGGCACGAGAAGGGTTTTGTGGCTCCCGGTGTTTTCTTTTCTGTGGGAAACGGGTCCAAATGGCTCTTTGAGTGTTTAACGTTGCAGACCCCTGCCTTAAACAGAGCAATGTTGCGTCTCCGAGTCAGGCATAATGAACTGTGCAAATAGACCGTGTCTATTTCAGATCTTGGAACTATTTGTTCTGTCCCCGCACTCAACCAGCCAGCCGAGGGTTAAATAAACTTCTTCAAACACTCAATCGTCAGTGATAAGGAACTTGGCAGCAACTCCGTGGCTGCCTGCCAAGAACTTTTTACTCCGATAACACAGACAAAAATACACACAGTTTGAATAGTCCAGTTTGTAATTAAATCCACAGCAAATAGGCGTTGTGTCCAAAGGTGCAAAGTGACTCGCCAGAGATTAGTTTTGTCCGTCACAGAGTCTGAATGGCCACCACACTCCCTTTTATAGCCTGTGGGGTGTAGTCCAGTGACTCAGCTTAATCTCTGGCACGCCTCCTTTTCTGTTGCGCACGCTTGTCTCTCCGACGCTGGCATGGGTCCAACCACAATGTTTCTTCGTCACTATATGACGGCTCGGAAACACCTGGCTCCTGGCCAATCTCTTCTCCCTTGGGAGACACCTGAGGCATTGCCAGAGAGGAGGGTCCTGGAGAGGGAGGCCTGGCCATCTCCTCTCCTTCATGTTCGGAGCCTTCTTCCTCCAATAAGATAGGCTCGGAGGACGGAGCCACAACACTATTTATTAGAAACAGAAATCAGGTCCTTGGATTGTTTTTTTGATGATACTGTATGTTATAATCATTACTGGCCTCCCTTACGATGGAGCTGTTGATCAGATTCCAAAGAATCTGTCTAGAATTTTATAGCTGACATAGAGCAGCATTTTCCGATCGTTCAGAAATGCCATTCAAGAGTTGGAAACTGAACTTGTGATTTGTATGTAGCTTATAATAGTCACATTTTGTAACTGAACATTCACAGGATTTTCTGTATGACTTTAAAGTCATTGCTGCTTGTCAAGGATGCATATGTTCATTCTGACCTTTTCCCCAAATATTTGGAGGTTGTCAAGACATCAACAATTATGGGTTTTTTTTCCACATGTGGGAAAGAGCCAAAGAAATTATTATACAACATCGGAAGGATAATTCTACACGCCGTACACAGCAGTAGATTGTTGATATGAATTGCTTGTCAATTTTTTTGAATTAGCGTTCTATGGACCCCCAAAGGAATAAAAATAGGATGTTGAGGCAATTTGATCAAATCAAATGACACGATAGCAGTGTTCCAATATCTCAGGGGATTCCACAAAGAAGAGGGGAGTCAACCTATTCTCCAAAGCACCTGAAGGCAGGACAAGAAGCAATGGGTGGAAACTAATCAAGGAGAGAAGCAACCTAGAACTAAGGAGAAATTTCCTGACGAAGTTAGAACGATTAATCAGTTGCTTCCAGAAATTATGGGTGCTCCAACACTGGAGGTTTCTAAGAGAAGAAATTGGACAGCCATCTGTCTGAAATGGTATAGGGTGTCTTACTTGAGCAGGGAGTTGGACTAGAAGATCTCTATGGGCCCCTGCCGATTCTGTTACTCATTCTGTTACTGGGGTTGTTTCCTTTATTCTAAAATTTTGGTTGCCCTGTCTTTTTTCTCTTCAACTTTAACGTAATGTTTTTCATGGGATGATGTTATAAAAATAATAACTTAATAAATTTTATGACTGGTTAATAGTCTTACAACAATGAAATATGAAGCTGTGACTTGCATTTTTTTCCCATTTATTATGTTACACAATTATTTCTCTTTGCTTTAAAAAGCACAGCAAAATAGCACTTGATGTTCTGCCCCAGCTCTGGATTTCCGAGGATATTGACACACACCAATGGTCCTTATCAAATTTATTAAGTAGCAAGAATAAACCAAAGTCCGGCAAAGGTTGGCAACCAGCCCAGAAAACAAGATACGATAAGACTTTTCCAAAAATGCTCTGATGATAATTACAAGTTGTTTCCAGCAAGAAACTTACTAACTGCGTGTGATTTAAATAGGCTAAGGGAGTGGCCAATTATCCTCAAGCCTTACTCTCGAGGAGACCTCCTCCTCCTGAGTAGCCACTCCTGCCTTTTGTCAGCCCTGCGTGCTCAAGCATTGAGGAGAGGCTTCTCCACTTCACTCTCTCCACTTGAAGGAGCCTCTGGAGGTTCTGAAGGCCCTGGTTGAGTCTCTGCTTCTGGTACCACATCCTCTTCAGCCTCCTCGCTGTCCGACGCGAGCGCTGGCTGTGCAGGCTGCCGGCGCGACACCACACCAGCCTCCTCTTCATCGGGATCAGCCACGATCCGAGCACGCCGCTGGCGGGCCACAACACTTGAATAGAGAGTCCTATCTTAAGCTTTCCAAACTCAACACAATAATTCTAAATTACATGCTTAAAAACATTCATCTGAATTTCTTCATTTAAAATCTGAAATGTCAGTAGCAGTAGTTCTTGTCCTCCAAAACCACACACCTCCCAAGAGCTCAGTTCTGGGCCTGTTCCTTTTAGATAGATAAAATTCTTTATTGGCCAAGTGTGATTGGACACACAAGGAATTTGTCTTGGTGCATATGCTCTCAGTGTACAGAAAAAGAAAAGATACATTCATCAAGAATCATAAGGTACAACACTTAATGATAGTCATAGGGTACAAATAAGCAATCAAATCATACTAGGAAACAATCAATATTTTTCAATATTTAACATCTAATCTACTCCACATGTTGGACGATCATACCGGTCAGTCCTAGAGGAGATCAACCCTGACTGCTCTTTAGAAGGCCAGATCCTGAAGATGAAACTCAAATGCTTTGGCCACCTAATGAGAAGGAAGGACTCACTGGAGAAGAGCCTAATGCTGGGAACGATGGAGGGCAAAAGAAGAAGGGGACGGCAGAGAACGAGGTGGCTGGATGGAGTCACTGAAGCAGTCGGTGTGAGTTTAAATGGACTCCAGAGGATGGTAGAGGACAGGAAGGCCTGGAGGAACATTGTCCATGGGGTCGCGATGGGTCGGACACGACTTCGCAACTAACAACAACAATAATTCTGGATAATTTCTGTCCGCACTAACGCTGCTGCATTCTTCTCTTAGCTTCCAACTGTGGTTGCAAAACTAAAAAAAAAAAAAAAAAAAGACTTTTGCACAGACGTTTTTGTACAAATGCTAGAGAATGCAAGAAGATGCCTCAGAAGGAAGCAAAGGGAAGGAATACCGCTGCTTCACTTGACTTTCAGAAGAGGAGGGTTGCACTGTTACAGCTTTGAATGGCATCTTCAATGACATCTTCCTCAAATCATAAATGTCTTTCAACTTTTGCCCGGGCCTGATGGCTGTTATTCTTGAAGGCAGAAACAAAATCCAGCAAGGTCTTGATCAGGCAAAGAAATAGGCTGAAAGTAGCAGTGTCTTACTTAGTAGACAAAACACAAAGTTTTTCACTTAAGGTATAGCATGGGAAACACTTGGCTTTGTAATCGCACTTCGGAAAATGATCTTGGGAAGCATGATAACAGAATAACAGAATTGGAAGGGACCTGGGAGGTCTTCTAGTCCAACCCCTTGCTCAAGCAGGAGACCCTACACCGTTCTGGACAAATTGTTGCCCAGTCTCTTCTTAAAAGCCTCCAGTGAAAACCCCACTGTTTATTTCCCTCCATGTAGATGTGGTTCCATTAAGGACTACATGTTGAGTGCCATTGGTCAGCCAGTTACAAATCCATCTGGTGACGATGCTGCCTCTCCCATATTTTTTTAACTTGCCGAGAAGTAAGGTGTGCTCTACTTTGTCAAATGCCTTACTGAAATCCAAGTTTACAATGTCCACTGTGTTTCGCTGTTCCACTAATTTAATCACTCTGTCAAAGAATGAAATAAGATTTGTTTGGCATGATCTGTTTTGGACAAACCCTTCTATTTTCTTGTGAACGATGGACCAGCTTAATTTATTCAGGGAGCTTTCATGTCAATGTCAAAACGTCATCAAAAAAGTGCAGCAAAGAATGTTCTTTCGTTCACCAACTCAGAAGAAAGCTCAAACTGCCCAAGGAACTGCTGATCCAGTTCTACAGAGGAATTATTGAGTCTTTCATCTGCACTTCCATAACTGTCTGGTTTGGTTCTGCAACCCAAGAAGATGGACACAGACTTCAGAGGATAATTAGAACTGCAGAAAAAACAATGGCTACCAACCTGCCTTCCATTGAGGACCTGTACATTGCATGAGTCAAAAAGAGGGCTGTGAAAATATCTACAGACCCCTCGCATCCTGGACATAAACAGTTTCAACTCCTACCCTCAAAATGACATTATAGAGCACTGCACACCAGAACAACTAGACACAAGGACAGTTTTTTCCCGAACGCTGCTAAACAAATAATTCCCTCAACACTGTCAAACTATTCACTAAGTCTGCATTACTATTAATCTTCTCATCGTTCCCACCACCCATCTCCTCCCACTTATGACTATATGACTGTAACTGTGTTGCTTGTATCCTTACGATTTATATTGACATTGTTTCCTGATTGCTTATTTGTACCCTATGACTATCATTAAGTGTTGTACCTTATGATTCTTGATGAACGTATCTTTTCCTTTATGTACACTGAAAGCATATGCACCAAGACAAATTCCTTGTGTGTCCAATCACACTTGGCCAATAAAAAATTCTATTCTGTTCTGTTCTGTTCTTTCTATTCTATTCTATTCTATTCTATTCTATTCTATTCTATTCTATTCTATTCTATTCTATTCTATATATTATTTTTGTCTCCAATGCATACAAATTATGCAATCAGGACACAGTATGATGCAATACAGCAGTCTTAAAGCTATATTGATGGTTTATATATTGCCAACCCAACAAGACAGGTAATACTCATTTCCTAACACTTCTTGTTCAGCTGTCTGGACACTGGTAACATTCCACGCCCACCTATTTTCCTTAATAAATAGAATCTGTCAAACATGGTTATGTGGACGAAGGGCACAATTCATTATCATTATGTCTTATTATTATTATGGTCCATTGCACAGTCAGCCAAATGTTTAAACTGGATTTGGCATTTTTTTATCCACCTATCGAGGATTATTATTATTATTATTATTATTATTATTATTATTATTATTATTATTACTCTTTGAAGTTCACATGTCACATGAGCTCACACTGAGTTTTTGAGTGCTTTAATAAATTAAAACTGTTCTCGCTGCCGGCAGGAGGTGTGTCATGTTTGATTTCCTCTGTGAAGTAGAATTGCTGATTGCCCTCAATTTTGACAGAAGGCAAAACGATTTGTCCCCAGTTTACAGCCATTTGTTTAGTGAGAGTTCAAAGTTACTGTGCTGCCCCACTCACTCGCACACACATGTAAGTGTGTTTTAGAGCCGTGATGGCAAACCTGTGGCACGCGTGCCACAGGTGGCATGCAGAGCCCTCTCTGCAGGCATGTTCAGCCATCGCCCCAGCCCAGCTCCACCATGCGTGCGTGTCAGCACGTCAAGATGCATTTATCCTAGTGCTGACATAAGAAGGAGAGCACAGGCGTCTGCAACCGGACGGTTGCCTTTCACCTACTTATTTCCTCTGGAGATAATGTCCCCTAGGAGATGGATGGGAGGAGGGAAATTCTTTGAATTGGAGCAGTAGATTAGGGGTGAATGATTGGGAAGATGGCCAATGAATGCAGAGGAGTGGGGGGAAAAAGAAGAGAAGTTTGGGGGCAGCACGTCAGTGCCGGCTGCAACGAGTCGGTGTAAAAAGTGCTGTGCTCAATAAAATGAAAGTTTGTTTTAGAAAAGACTTTGTTTGCGATGCAATTTATTTGAAGACAGCCTGAAAACCTGACAGAGCGCACACGCCTCTGTTGCAGTGGTGGGTTTCAAAAATTTTTACTACTGGTTCTGGGTGTGGCTTGGTGGGCGTGGCTTGGTGGGCCTGGCAGGGGAAAGATACTGTAAAATCTCCATACCCACCCCACTGCAGGGGAAGGATACTGTAAAATCTCCATTCCCTCCCGATCAGCTGCGACTTGGGAGGCAGAGAATAGATAGGGGCGGGGCCAGGAAGAATTTTTACTACCGGTTCTCTGAACTACTCAAAATTTCCACTGAACCTGCTGAAACCCACCTCTGCTCTGCTGGCCAACTGGTCTTTGGATCTCTGCCACTTATGCGTGGGGGGGGGGCACATGGGAGGACATGGACAGGCATGCACAGGAGTGCATATGCATGGGGGGTATAGGTTTATGCGGGAGGCTTTCCAGGCCTAAAACGGGGCATAGAAATATCTGCCTCTACCTAGAATCGAACTCACAGCCTCCTGATGGTGAGGTGAGAGCTCCACCTCTAGGCCACCGCACCACTCATAAGAGCAGCTGTATGATTTTGCAAAAAGTGTGTGTGTGTGTGTGTGTGTGTGTGTGTGTTGTGTGTGGTCAATGAGAATGTCCTTTCCGAGTCACCAATCAATTCTGGAAGACATCTTTACCATAAATTCTGGGACTCTTTATGAATGACCCTTGCCTTCAAAAATTTTTCCTCCCTTCCCTTTGAGCCTTTCCCATGCCATCTTATTCGTAACCATTTGCCTGGTTGCAATCAGAGGTGGGCTTCGCATAATTTAATAACCGGTTTGCCCAGCACCGAAAATGTGAGCGGGCATGCGTACACGCTCATTTCGCTCGCTCGTGTGCCTTCCGCACATGCGTTTTCCTTGCGCGCGCGGCTTGCATGCACACGCGCAGCTTAGAAAACATGGCTAAATAGGACGGCATAGCACCGAAGTGGGTGAGCGGGAAGGGGGTGGGGAGGGGGAGGGCCCACTCGCAGGTCACTACTACCGGTTCGCTCGAACCGATCCAAACTGAATCTGAATCTCACCTCTGGTTGCAATGCATTATAAGGCATTGGATTCAGTTGAGTTGAACCGGCAAGTCAAAAGAAAGGACAAAGCACCTTTGTCCGCATCAGTTCTTTGCATTTAAGGGCAGAGAACACCAATTTATCTGCAAGAGAGTTCTTTGATCCTTCTGGCTTGAGTACATAGATTCAGAGACATTTCCTGTCCAGAGACTGAACATAAGCCTTCAGTATAAAACAAAGGCAAGAGTTTTCACTCTGTGTTACAACCTCTCCTATTACTAAAAATGCATTTCTTTTAACACAGTCTCCTTTTTACGTCAAAGGATTTGCCAAAGGAGGAATGGAGTGCTCTGCTTATGAATTTTAAAAAAAATACTTCTGGGAAGTTTAGGGGAAAATTTTTTTAGGAAGAAAGTAATGAAGATGCACTTTTTGGGAAGAATACAGGAATAACCGAGTTAGAAGCGACCTTGGAGGTTTTCTAGTCCAGAGGTCACCGAGCTTTCAGACCTCAGGGACTACTAAATTCATAACTTTAAATCCCGCGGGCCACTAATATGATCTCCGCTCCTTCCATCGGGACTTAAAGACTTGGCTGTTTCAACAAGTGGGTTGACCTTGATCCTTGGCTTTTTCTTATTTTGATTGTCGTTGTTTTAACTGGGTTTTAATCTTTTTGATCTTTCATTATTGCGTTTTTTTAACTTGTGTTCGCTACCCTGAGTCCTTAGGGAGAAGGGCGGCATATAAATTTTTGGTAAATAAATAAATAAATAAATAAATAAATAAATAAATAAATAAATAAATAAATAAATAAATCTGCCTAATGACCAGCTGGGTGGACGTGGCTAGGTGGGCATGTGACCAGGTGTCAGGTTTCGATGCTATCTCAAAATAAATGAATTTCCAAACTGCCGATCTTTGAGGAAATTTTCTCTTTATTGAGCACAGCGATCTGATCCTGGCTCTTTTGCGGTCAGTACTGACCTTTACCCCCCAATCCCTCCCTTTCCGATCCCCAATTCTCTGCTTCTCATTGGCTATCTTCCAAGCCACTCTCCTCATCCCTTCTTCGTCAGATCACAGGAATGTCTCCCCCCTCTCCCATCTCCGAGGAGACAGAATCTTCAAAGGGATTTAGTAGGTAAAAGTTCAAGCTTCTCCTCTCTTTATATATGTCAGTGCTGGGATGCTGACACTAGGTGGGCATGGCCAACTCGATGTCACTCGCATCAAGAGGCGCCTCGCCGGCCTCTACTCGCCCCTCCCTTCCCAGTCACTCACCTGATTGCCTGGACTCTTTAGGACCCCAACAGGAAGCAGTTGTTGGAGCTAAGCAGCCGCCATGAGAAAGGGCAAAAGAGCTGGCTCAGTTCAAATTGGATCTGATCGAGAAGGAGGCTCAGCAGAAGTACGTCACTGAGGACTACAAGCATAGGCTTTCCAAGCAGGGGGAAGACCTGCGGGAGTGCAAGGCCAGGTACTGGTGTCTGGAGGCTCAGTGGGGTGAGATGGTCAGCCAGTTCCAGGCCATGATGCAGTCCCACTGGAACAAGGCTCTCTGGCTCTTCGCCAGAACTGGCGCTTCCATCCAACCTTCACCCAAAGCCCTGAAGCAGACCCCAAGTCAGAATTTCTGCCCCCCTCCAACCCATACAAAAAGGCCCCCAAAGTGGGGGGGGGGAGATTCTCTGCAGCAACACAAACGCTCATTGTATGTATCCAGCCCAGGGGCCGTAGTTTGAGGACCCTTGATTTAGTGCAATATAAAAAATGCAAATAACTTTTCTGCAGACCACCAAAATTTTCTCGCGGACCACCAGTGGTCCACGGACCACCAGTTGGTGACCGCTGTTCTAGTCCAACCCCCTGCTCAAGCAAGAGACTATACACTACAATTGTTCTTTAGCCTTTTTCCCCCCTAAAGTGAAATACTTTGGCAGTTCTAAACAAAATTTGTGGGGGTTGGGGGGAGGAATTGGAAGGACAGATCCTGAAGCTGAAATTCAAATAGTTTGGCCACCAAATGAGAAAAGTGGACTCCTTGGAAAAGACCCCGATGTTAGAAAAGATGGAAGGAAAAAGGGGAAGGCAGAGGAAGAGATGGTTAGGTGTTCTGTCCCCGTCTCACACACGCACCCCCACAAACAGTCAATAGTGAAATAAACCAGCTGACAAAGGTTTCTGTAAGAGCAGAATTGGCAGCAACCCAGTGGCTGGCTGCCAAGAGTCTTTTACTTACGAAGGGAGTGTTTTTCAAAGCCAACACACAAGAGATAAGAGAATACTCAAAAAGTCCAGCAATGCAGAGAGGTTTGTTCAATATCAGTTTTTGCTCGTCACAGAGCTTGAATGGCCACCACACCCCCTTTTATACCCTGTGGGGTGTGGTCCAGTGACTCAGCCTAATCCCTGGCACACCTCTTCCTCTGCTGCACGCACTTATCTCTGTGACGCTGTCGAGGGTCCAGCCAAGACTCATCATCCTCATCATTACTGTGGCTGCGTGGAAGTGCTTGGCCCCGGGCCTATCTCTTGGCCTTCGGAGGACACTGGAGGCATTGCCAGAGAGGAGGGTCCTGGAGAGGGAGGCCTTGCCAACTCCTCTCCTTCACTCTCGGAGTCCTCTCCTGCTGATAACACAGGCTTGGTGATCGGAGCCACAACAGTTAGGTAGTGTCAACACAATGAATGTGAGTTTGGGCAAATTCCGGGAGACTGTGGAGGAGAGGGGTTCCACTGCATGCTAAGGCCCACAGGATCTTGAAGAGTCGGACACAATTTAGGGACTGAACCACCGTAACAACAAACAAACAAAATTAGAAACGGAACCCACTAGAAAGCCCCGAAAAATACACTTTTCCAACCCATCATTTCGAGGACTTCTCATTTATTCAGGATTTGGAAACGACGTGAATGTGCCTCTTGTTGCAAACTATAATAAGCTGCCTTAATGGTCTTACAGTCAAAAGGTGGGATGTAAATTTAACTCGTCTATGCATATTGCAGACCCCCCCCCAAAGAGGGGGCTAACTTACCATTGATGCTGCTTATAGCTTTTTGAGATGCTATAAATCTTTTCTACCTCCCCATATCAATTTTTTTTTTGTAGGGCAGCGTGAAGGATTAAATCAAAATGTTCAACTACAGCCCCTTCATACCGTTACAATATAATACTTATCGGATTCATAGTATTAGTAATTCGGAAATGTAATGATACATTTTTGCTTTTGAATGTTGTTTCTGGCATTACGGAGAGGATTCGTGTTTTTTTTTTTTTCCTGTGGAGCTCTTAAATACAATGCCTTCCACCCACCCACCCACCCACCAGAGGACACTTTAATTGGCCCTAACAGACAATCTTCAAACCAAGACAAGCGATAGACATGTTTAAAGGATCACTGTAAACCATTTTAACACCACCAGGCATTTCACAACGTCCCACAAGCGCTTTCAAAATTGTTCCAATGAAACCGTGGCTTTCCATTGTTGTATTTCGACAAAACAGAAGAAGGGAGCTGAAAATTGTAAGGATTGTTGGGGAAAAAAAAAACATCCACCTTTGGAGTCCGGGGACAGAACACTCAAAGAAATTTCGTTTCCCGGAGTTGGCTGATTTTGAAGATCGGGTGGTGTTTTGCGTGCAGGTGTGTGGTTACTTTACGATGTGTGTGTCTGTGTGTATGTGTGTGCAGTTACTATAGGATGCTTCTCTGCCTTTCTCCGTTTGGGCTGCCGAAAGCAAACCGTGAATCACAGCCTTGTTATCTCTGTGGGGGAAGATAGCCAGATGACTTTCCCACCTCCATCTGCTACAGTTTGAAAAACACTGTGATTTCAGAATTCTGCTCACTGCGTGTCTTGGCTATTGAGAGGATTACGAGAGGTGTTTTGAAATGCCTTCCACAGAGACCAGATAACAAAACAAAACAAAGCAAAAATTGTGGAAGTTGAAAGACAACAGACTTTCGTTGCTGCAGATGCTATGGTAGCATCACGGTTCATTTCTATGGATGTACCTAATTTGGAGAAGGATTAGAAACATTCAGTGGCTATAGAGGCACAGGGAGAGTAGTAAATGAGTCCCCATTCAGCATTTCAGACCAGGCAGTACTGTTAGGAAATAGTTATTTGTCTAACTAGTTGGTCAGGCAATATATAAACCAACAATGTATGTTTGCAGTCAGAAAGGTATTATATTGCTTTAAGACTGTATTGCATCATCCTGTATCCTGATTGGCTAAGCTCTGTAGCCAATGTACTTAAGGGCAGGGTGGATTTGATTTAAATCGAGTTGATTTAAATCACAATTTAAATCGTGATTTAAATCACTAGTAAAAAGGCTTGATTTAAATCAACTCGATTTAAATCGTAATTTTTAAAGAGCAACTGTCATCTCTGCTACTCCTTCGACCCACTATTGACTCACCGATAGTCCCAGTGTTGCAGAATATACAGCCTCCTGTTACATAACTCAGCTCCATTTCATGCTGAATAAACTAAATTATTTATGCATCTTAAATAGAAAACTATCTTACGATAGATTTTTACCCCAAAAGTTTTTTATTAAAATAAATTTGATAAAAATCAAAAAAATCTGATTTAAATTTAAAAAAAAATCCGATTTAAATTTAAAAAATCTGATTTTTTTGATTTTTTTTAAAAAAAATAATCGATTTTTATCCACCCTGCTTAAGGGAGAGTGCAACAAAACTTCTATCCAACTCAATGCCTGAGGTCGGAGTACTTATATCATCCAGGATGGATGGTTGTTCAATCTTTTTGGAAAATCTCCAATGATGGAGCATCTACAACTTCAGGAAGCAAACGGATTAATCTTTTTTCATCGTCAGGAAATTCCTCCTTAATCCCAAATTGGATCTTCCCCAAAATAGTTTTTTCCACCCATGGCTTCTTGTCCTGCCCTCAGGTGCTTTGGAGAATAAAGGGACGCCCTCTTCCCTAGGACAACCTTTCAAGAAGATGCTTATCATGTTTCCCCTTGAGCTTTGTAATCATCAGGCTAAACTTACCTAGTTCCCTCAGCTGTTCGTCGTACAATTTAGCCCTCAGACTCACAGGTAGGCTACTGGGGGTTCGCAGGGGTTCGAGAGAACCTCTAGCTAAGATTCTGTGCAGTTTGGAGAACCTCCAAGTCCCACTCCTGGCTGGCCTTG
Source organism: Pantherophis guttatus (assembly GCF_029531705.1). The sequence goes on from NW_026844110.1 coordinate 1,352,890, forward strand.
CCCACCCCTCCCCTCCCAGGAGTCCCCATGCGGCCTGTTTTGGATACAGGTAAGTGCAGGACTCACACAGTGGCTCGGGGAGGCCTACCGGAAGTTCAGTAAGGCCGGAAATGGGCCCGTTTCCAGACTCCAGAGGGCCTCCGGAGCCTGGGGAGGCCGTTTTCGCCCTCCCAGACGCTCGAGGAAAGCCTCCAGAGCCCAGGGAGGGCAAAAACACCCCCCACCCGCCATGGTGCAGGAAGCCAACTAGGCCACGCCCACCATGGCCATGCCCACCCAGCAACCGGGCAGAGAACCCCTTGCTAAAATCTTTGAAGCCCACCCCTGCCCAGATCCCTTGTTATGTTTGTGATAATCAAAGCCCCATTTCTTTCTTGTTTGTGTGTTGCAGGCATCACTTGACTCCAATTCACTCTGTAACCATGAGTAGTAACTAGGATAATAGTTCCCAATAGTTCCCAAGTAAATGCCGTAGTTACTTGGCATTTCTTTCAAAAGGTTCCTATCTATTTCAGGAGGGAAAAACCGCTGAAAAAGTGATCTCTGTTTGAGTTGCTTTGCTGCACAATGCTGCTGCTTCCCTCAAAACTGCTAATGCAAGTTAACAAGCTCAGCTCTCTGATCTTAATTAGTGGATTAGTATCCTCGCACCCTGCTGCCTGAAACTGACCAGACCTTAATCAGTTTCATACTGAAAATTTCTCTTATCCGTATGTAAAATTTGATTAAATGCATGTAAATGATTTTTAATTGGTAGAATAGAATAGAATAGAATAGAATAGAATAGAATAGAATAGAATAGAATAGAATAGAATAGAATAGAATAGAATAGAATAGAATAGAATAGAATAGAATAGAATAACAGAGTTGGAAGGGACCTTGGAGGTCTTCCAGTCCAACCCCCTGCTTAGCCAGGAAACCTACACCACTTCAGACAAGGTGTTTATCATCATTTTTACAAGTGTTCGCTAACTGAGGTGGTCACTAAACAAGGAGCGGATGTCTATACATGAACAAAAGAATTATGAATCAAATTTGGTAAGCCAGCAGGTCAAAAGAACCAAGCTCGGCTCTGTGACCTTCATTAGTTGATTAGAACATTCCTACCTGCTGCCTGAAACTGACCGGACCTTAATCAGTTCCATAATGAAACCTTTTTCTTATTCAGCATACAAAAATTTGGTGAAATACATGTATTGGTGAGAAAATTATGCTTAATTAACGTTTAACCTACATATCTATAAATGGTCACAAACTGAGGTGAGCACTAAACAAGGTTTGGATGTCTATATAGGAACAAAAGAATTATGAATCAAGCTCGGGCTCTGTGACCTTAATTAGTTGATTAGAACATTCCTACCTGCTGCCTGAAACTGACAGGACCTTAATCAGTTTCATAATCAGGTCATGAATATGGGTTGTTTGACATACAAGTTCACTCTATTTCCACGTAGTTTATACCTGTGACTTTTGATTTAATGTATTTTCAGATCCATTTTACATTTGGGAATGTTTGAGAGTATGTGTAAATTCAGGCATCAACTGACATGGGGTTTCGCTCCCATCTGAATGAATAGATCAGAGTTTCGATATATTTACATACTTTCACCTATTCTCAATGCTCTGACTGAAATCTCTGTCAGGAAAAAAGTATGAAAAAAAACAGCACAGTTTGAAAGATCATCCCTTTAGAGAGGGCCATTTTTCAAATAAATATCTCTCTGTAAAAAGTCAGTAGATAAATAGCCTGCATATAAACATCTGTATAGAAAAACAGATTTAAAAGGGAAATTTTTCTGGCTGTGCTAAAACATAAATCGTAGATTAAATCAGAAATAGACATATGGCTGACTGTCCAGAGAAATGACTACAAACAGATTGATAATTTCGATTTATTCCTATACTCCTGAGTTTCACAAACTTCCCATGTCACATATTTTCTCTTTTCTCGTCTTCAATTAATCAAGACATTTTAGACTCTTCCCAACAACATGGATTACTTTAAGAGATGATTGTCAATGACCCTTTACTAATCCTGTTTTGTTTTATTATGAATTTGTAGTAGTTTCAGAACTTTATACTGGCTGATCCTTCAAATTAGATAGATAGCCAGATTAGATAAATGATAGATAGGAGGGAGGGGAGAGAGAGAGAAAGAGAGAGAGAGAGAGAGGGAGGGAGGGAGAGAGAGAGAGATATGATGGATGGATGGATGGATGGATGGATGGATGGATGGAGGATGGATGGATGGAAAAATAGAAGACAGAAGATGATAGATGATAGATAGATAGATAGATAGATAGATAGATAGATAGATAGATGGATGGATGGATGATGGATGGACAGACACACAGATGATATCTATGTATATATAAATACATAGATATAAACAAATATAGATGATAGAGATAGAGGGGGCAGGCAAGCAGGCAGGCAGATATAGATGAAATAGATGTAGATGTAGATGCATATATAGATGAAATAGATGTAGATAAGATGTAGATGTAGATGTAGATGTAGATGTAGATGTAGATGTAGATGTAGATGTAGATAGTTCTAAAGCTTAAACCACAACTGATTCTGGACCGGGGTGAAATCCAGCAGGTTCTGACGAACCGTCAGGTAGCGGAAATTTTGAGCAGTTCGGAGAACCAGTAATGGAAATTTTGAGTAGTTTGGAGAACCGGCAAATACCACCTCTGGCTGGCCCCAGAGTAGGGTGGGAATGGAGATTTTGCAGTATCCATCCCCTGCCACACCCACTAAGCCACACCATGCCCACCAAGCCACGCCCACAGAACCAGTAGTAAAAAAAAAATTGGATTTCACCACTGTTCTGGACCATTCTAATCACATTTTTTTTCCACACCAGATGATCTCACTCTCTTCAAGTTAAGATGAAAGGGAAGGGAAAGAAAGAGAAGGAAGGGAAGGGAAGGGAAGGGAAGAGAAGGGAAGGGAAGGAAAGAGGGAGGGGAAAAAGGAAGGGAGGGAGGAAATGAAGGAAAAAAGGAAAGGTAGAAAGGGATGGAAGGGAGGGGAAGGGAAGGGAAGGGAAGGAAAGAGGGAGAGGAAAAGGGAAGGAGGAAATGAAGAAAGAAAGTAAGGTAGAAAGGAACGGAAGGGAAGGGAAGGGAAGGAAAGGGAAAGGAAAAGAAAGGAAAGGAGGAAGGAGGGAGAGAAAGGAAGGAAAGGAAAGGAAAAGGAAAGGAAAGGAAAGGAAAGGAAAGGAAAAGGAAAGGAAAGGAAAGGAAAGGAAAAGGAAAGGAAAGGAAAAAAGGAAAGGAAAGGAAAGGAAAGGAAGAATAATCTCCAAGACTCTTTCTGACTTTTCTATTCTATGATTCTATAATTTTTGTTAGAGATTAAGTGCAAAGTTGGGGGAGGGGCAGGATTCTAAAGTTGCATTGGCTGACTAGCTGGAATGCCTAGGTAGTAATAGTAGTAGGTATGAAACACAGCTAAAGAAAAAAAAATCATTCCAGCCCCCCTATTGTAATGACATTAGTGGATTGGCTGGGGAGATATAACAGAGCTATAAGATGTCTTCCGTGAAAACAAAACAGAATAAAGAAAAATGAAAGTGAAGAATGGTGAGCAGGAGAGCCCTCAACCTAATCCTGTGTGTGGCTATAAAAAGATATACCATCTGGAAGCTAATTCTCAACTTTATTGCTAGTACACATGAAACTGCAAAGAAGGAGAGGGGAGGGGAGAGGGGAAAGTGGAGGGGAAGAGAGGGGAGGGGAATGGAGGGGAGAGGAGAGGAGAGGAGAGAAGAGAGGATAGGGCAAGGGAGAGGGCAGGGCAGGGGAAGGGAGAGAGGAGAGGGGAAGGGAGGGGGATAGAGGGGAGAGGAGAGGGCAAGTGATAGGGGAGAGAAATGGAGGGGAGAGGAGAAGAGAGGAGAGGGCAGGGGAATGGAGAGAGGAGAGGGGAGAGGGGAGAGGGGAGGGGAATGGAGGGGAGAGGAGAGGAGAGGGCAGGGGAATAGAGAGAGGAGGGAGGAAGGGAGATGGGAGGGCAGGGGAATTGAGGGGAGAGGAGAGGGCAAGGAATAGGGGAGGGGAATGGAGGGGAGAGGAGAAGAGAGGAGAGGGCACGGGAATGGAGAGAGGAGAGGGGAAGGGAGAGGAGAGGGGAATTGAGGGGAGGGGGAGAGGAGAGGGCAGGGGAGGGGAGGGAATGGGATGGGATGGGAATGGAGGGGAGAGGAGAGGGCAAGGGAGAGGGGAGGGGAATGGAGGGGAGAGGGCAGGGCAGGGGAGGGGATGGGATGGGAATGGAGGAGAGAGGAGAGGAGGGGGCAGGGGAATAGAGAGGAGGGGGAAGGGAGATGGGAGGGCAGAGGAATTGAGGGGAGAGGAGAGGGATAGGGGAGGGAATGGAGGGGAGAGGAGAAGAGAGGAGAGGGCAGGGGAATGGAGAGGAGAGGGGAAGGGAGAGGGGAGGGGAGGAGAAAGGAGGGGAGGGGAGGGGAGAGCAGGGGAGAGGAAGGGAGGGCAAGGGAAGGGAGACCAGGGGAAGGGAGGGGAGGAGAGTGGAAGAGGAAAGGAAAGGAAGACAGGGATATGCCAGTTTCTACTGGTTATTTCTAATCTTTGGCTATTTGGAAAAATTATGGGCAGACTATAAATAGAGAACTATCTCAAATGATACACCTGTTTGTGTTTTGCTATTTCTTTTAGGGTTTCTCTCCCCCACTTCTTTTAAACAACACGGGTTTACAATTTCAGATCTATTTTTTTCAGCAAACTGAGTGGGAAACACAGATAAGGACAGAATTGGCCACTCTAGAGAAGAGCAAGTTTTCCTGACAAAGGATCAACCCAGCTTTGGTATAGTCAAGCCCTTCTTTGCCAAATTTGAAGTATCAAATCCAAGGGATAATCTGAAATAAGGTATATCTCAGCTATCCAGACTTTTGACACATCTGTCACAGCTGCCAGAAGATACTGTTAAAGAAATGCGGAACATTCAAAGCAGTGGAGAAAAATCATTTAAGGACGAACTATCAGTAAGGACCCAAGGTATAGGGGTGAAATCCAGCAGGTTCTGACAGATTCTGGAGAACCGGTAGCAGAAATTTTGAGTAGTTTGGAGAACGGCAAATGCCACCTCTGGCTGTCCCTAGAGTGGGGTGGGAATGGAGATTTTGCAATATCCTTTCCCTGGAGTGGGGTGGGAATGGAGATTTTGCAGTATCCTTCCCCTGCCATGTCCACCAAGCCACACCACGCCACACCCACAGAACCGGTAGTAAAATAAAAATTTGGATTTCACTACTGCCAAGATATACGTTGACAAGAGGACACAACTTTTTGGGACTGTGTTGTGCTAAAAGTGGCAACCTCCATTGAGGACCTGTATACTGCACGAGTCAAAAAGAGGGCTGGGAAAATATTTACAGACCTCTCACATCCTGGACATACACTGTTTCAACTCCTACCCTCAAAACGACGCTATAGAGCACTGCACACCGGAACAACTAGACACAAGGACAGTTTTTTCCCGAACGCCATCACTCTGCTAAACAAATAATTCCCTCAACACTGTCAAACTGTCAGGAAATTTCTCTTAGTTCTAGGTTGCTTCCACCTGTTCCATCTGTTACTTCTTGTCCTGCCTTCTGGTGCTTTGGAGAATAGCTTGACCCCTTCCTCTCTGTGGCAGCCCCTCAAATATTGGAAGCCTGCTATCATGTCTCCCCTGGTCCTTCTCTTCAGCAGACTAGCATGCCCAGTTCCTGTTCTGTCCCCAACCCCACGCACACACACCAACAGACGTTCAAGAGTTAAAGACCAAACCAGCTGGCAAAATCCTTTTCCTTATGATAACGGAACTTGGCAACAACCTAGTGGCTGCCTGCCAAGAGTTTATTATTTACGAAGAGGAGAGATAACTTCTCCCCGCTCCTGGTACATCAAAGGAAAGCAGCTCAATAATTACAGAGTCAATCAAGTCCAGAGATAATCCAGCAAAGTCTATAACAAAAGTCCGGCAATGCAGAATGGCGTGGAAGCTTTCAGCTTTGTTCGTCACAAGGTTTGACTGGCCACCACGCTCCCTTTTATATCCTGTGGGGTGTGGTCCAGTGACTCAGCCTAATCTCGGGCACGCCTTTTCTTCTGTTGCGTGCGCTTATCTCTGCGACGCTGGCGTGGATCCAGCCAAGACTCATTACCCTCATCACTGTCCATCGGTGGCTGCGTGGACGTGCTTGGCCCCGACCCTATCTCTTGCCCTTCGGCAGACACCGAAGGCATTGCCAGAGAGGAGGGTCCTGGAGAGGGAGGCCTTGCCAACTCCTCTCCTTCACTCTCGGAGTCCTCTCCTGATGATGACACAGGCTTCGGTAACGGAGCCACAATAGTTCCTGCAACTGTTCTTTGAATGTTTTAGCCTCCAGTTAAAGTATGTTGCTCTTCTCTGCACTCTTTCTAGAGTCTCAACAACTTTTTTATAGTGTTTAATTAATTAAATATGGTTCATAGTTGAAATCAAACCAAAAGCGAAGATCCATTGCAGCCTACGGGAAGGGGAATTTTGACATACAGTAGTGGCCAAAATTGTGGCAACCTTTTGGGAAAAGTGTATTTTTGAGGTTTGATAGCTAATAATACCACTTTTTTTTCTGGGAGTTTCAAGATAATCCTCTTCCACTGCTGGAATGGCTGGGAATAGCCCAGAACTTCACCCAATGGAAAATCTATGGAGCCGACTAAAGAAACTTTTTAGTCAGAAGCGACCCAGCAATAAAACTCAGTTAATAGAAGCCACCATTCAATCTTGGTTTCACATTATCACAGCTGCAGAACTCAAAGACTTGGTTCACTCCACGGGAAGACGTTGTAAGGCCGTCATTCATGCTAAAGGTTACCCAACTAAGTATCAACTGACATGGTGATCATTTTTGTATATCTCGTTTTTTTCTATGGTGATCATTTTTCTTTATCTCATTTTTTCTATGTGTTCCACTTTTCTTCTTTATACTGCAACTACTATTCCGATAGCAAATCCCTCATAAAAGTTATTGCATTACATTCCTGATTAAATGATCTTTCCATTGATATAAAATTTTATGGTACTACTCCCCCCAAAAAGCGATGTTATTAGCTAGTTTTAGATAATACACTTTTCCACAAAAGGTTTCTACAATTTTGGCCGCTACTGTAAGTGGCTTCCAGCAGCCTTCAAAGACTTTTATGCAAACTGTTTCAGCTATGAGACCCTAAATGGCACTTCAGATCTTCATGTTGCAGAATACAATAATCTGCCCCATAACAAATGGTTTCGGGGTGAGGTACCACCAGTACGCTGATGATACTCAGCTCTTTATATCCACCCCGAACCAACCCAGTGATGCCCTCGATGTGATGGCCCGATGCCTGGAAGCGGTACGGGTCTAGATGAGAAGGAAACAGGCTTCGGCTCAACCCTGCCAAGACCGAGTGGCTGTGGGTACCGGCATCTCGGTCCGAAGGAGAGGTTCCATCGTTGGCTATAGGGGGTGAAGTTTTACCCCCTGTAGACAGGGCAGGCAACTTGGGTGTCCTCCTGGACTCACGGTTTTTTGTTGTTTTTTTTTAATTTGATTTATATGCCGCCCTTCTCCGGAGACTCAGGGCGGCTTACAATGCGCTAAGCAATAGCCTTCATACTTTTGTATATTTATACAAAGTCAGCTTATTGCCCCCACAAACTGGGTCCTCAATTTACCTACCTTAGAAAGGATGGAAGGCTGAGTCAACCTTGAGTTTAGAAGACCATATAATGACCGTGACCAGGGGGGCATACGCCCAGATCCATCTGGTGCGCCCGTTGCGCCCCTACTTGGACCAAGATGCCCTACGCACAGTTACTCATGCGCTAGTCACCCCCAGGGGTAGAGCCTTCTCTGTGGGCGCGCCCACCCTCTGAAATCAACTCCCCTTGGGGCTCCGGCTGGCCCCTGACCTTCGCACTTTCCGCCGCGAATTGAAAACTTGGTTATTCAAGTCCCCGGGCCTGGACTGATGGGGTTTTATATGGGTTTTTGATTTTTATCTGGTTTAATTAGTTATTTTAACTTTGTACTGTGGTTATTGTGGATTTTATTGTTGTGAGCCGTACTGAGTCCATTGGAGATAGGGCAGCATATAAATAAAATAAAATAAAATAAAATAAAATAAAATAAAATAAAATAAAATAAAATAAAATAAAATAAAAATAAAATAAAATAAAATAAAATAAAATAAAATAAATAAACAAATTGTTTCTGTTATAGTTCTCTGAACATCTCTCCCTCTCTCCCTCTCCCTCTCTCTCTCTCTCTCCCTCTCCCTCCCTCCCTCTCTCTCTCTCTCTCTTTTGGCAAAACTGTGCAGGGCATACAATCAATCTAAGGGAAGCTGTGGACCATAAGATCAAACCCAGACAAAATGACTCTTCCTTTGACGGAATGTAGCTGTATCACAAAAGGAATTTAATCAATGCTCAGCAGTCACGCCAAAGCTTTCAACACTAATTCAGCATAAATGATTTGGATTAACTAGGCAACCGTCCTAATCTACTCGAGACACAATTATTAGCAAGGAGAAATTCAGCTGGCTAGGAATATTTTAAGAGAACCTCTAAATATTCAATAAATCACTCTTTTTTTTTCTTTTTTTTTTTTGCAAAACGCCAGAGAACTCTAAACTCAGGGACGTTCGACGTTCAGGTTTGAATGTTTGAATTCCACCCATTGAAAGACACTTCAATCAATTCAAACCCATGGCTTGGAATGGCACTCAGGCATGAATTGAACTGTTGCTATCACACATAGGTACAACGCTCATAATTACAAGCTCTAAGGTATGCTGTGTGGGAAACAAAATTACCTAAGGTGTAAGTGATTTTATTCATTGTATGTCTGGGATGAGTGAGCTCAATCTAACCTTCTATCATCTCCTTTTAATGACCCCATAATCTCTTACGGGGTGGAATCTGGCCAACCGAATGGAGCTAGCAGAGTGTTTTAATGGCCGGATACCATTCCTGTTGCCAATGAGGAGTTTTGTTCAGCAGATATATTCCCATTGTGCCCAGACAGAGAAATATCTGCCTCTACCTAGGATCGAACTCACAGCCTCCTGATGTTGAGGCCAGAGCTCCACCTCTAGGCCACTGCACCACTCCTCAGTCTAACCTTCTATATCCCATAATAATTCTGCCTGGTTTCCCTCTGGAGAATATCCCCCATCAAAACACCTTCAGTTCAGTGGTGGGTTTCAAAAAATTTTTACTACCGGTTCTGTGCGCGTGGCTTGGTGGGCGTGGCATTACTTGGTGGGCATGGCTTGGTGGGCATGGCAGGGGAAGGATACTGTAAAATCTCCATTCCCACCCCACTCCAGGGGAAGAATACTGTAAAATCTCTATACCCTCCCCACTCCAGGGGAAGGTTACTGCAAAATCCCCATTTCCTTCCGATCAGCTAGGACTTGGGAGGCAGAGGATAGATGGGGACGGAGCCAGTCAGCATTTTTACTACCGGTTCTCCGAACTACTCAAAATTTCCACTACCGGTTCTCCAGAACTGGACAGAACCTGCTGAAACCCACCTCTGCTTCAGTTGATTTTTATCTTCCTCTTCACCATCAAAAGTATCATCAACACTTTGGTACAACAAGTTCCAGAGACACTCTGAACAAATGGAGCTAGAAGGGAACTTTGAGGTCTTCTAGTCCAACCCCGTGCCCAGGTAGGAGACTCTATACCATTTCTCTTTTTTTTTTAATCTCCAGTGATGGAGCAACCACGACTTCTGGAGGCAAGTCGTTCCACTGATTAATTGTTCTGACTGTCAGTAAATTTCTCCTTAATTCCAGGTTGCTTCTCTCCTAGATTAGTTTGCATTCATTGTTTCTTGTCTGGTCTTCTGACGCTTTGAAAAATAAGTTGACCCCCTCTTCTTTGTGGCAGCCCTACAAATAGTAGAGCCCTGCTTTTAACTGTGATGCTTCTGACATAAATAAACAAACATCATAAAACTCAAGAAACATTTGACTGCCTATCCGCAGTCAAAATTTGGTGGATTGACTTTCTGGATATTTAGAGTTTTAGGAACTGATTGATTATATGAACTGCGAAGAGTTTTCCTTTATTTGCAGAGAAGACAAGCCCCCCCCCAAAAAAAGAATAATAATAACACCCAATTGCTTGCAGGTAGATTTCTGGAAGAGGCACAAAACATGACTTAATTTTTCTGCCTTCACTACAGAATAAATCCGGCTATTTGAGACAACATCCGACCCAGAAATTTGCAAGACAGATGGAATTCTATGCTTTCCGTCTCCTAGTCCATTTTTGCTGAAGGATGGTGACTCCAGTTGGCTTTATTTTACGGTAGAGCGATAGCGAAGAGGAACCAATAATTGTCAACACAGATTTATTAGCCGGATTCTCACAACAAGCGAAGCACAAATTTGCTGACAGGTTGCTGAATAAACCGTAATTGTCTGGATGCATAGAGAACATGCTAAGCAACCAGGAAGTCACAGTGCCTGGGTTCCTATCTCTGCGATCAGGGTGACCACAAGCAAGCAAACCCAATTTGACTTAGGGTATTGTTTGACTAGGGGACACAGTGGCTCAGTGGCTAAGATGCTGAGCTTGTCGATCAAAAGGTCGGCAGTTCAGTGGTTCGAATCCCTAGTGCTGTGTAATGGGGTGAGCTTACTTGTCTCAGTTTCTGCCAACCTAGCAGTTCAAAAGCACGTCAAAAATGCAAGTAGGAAAAATAGGGAGCACCTTTGGTGGGAAGGTAACAGCGTTCCGTGCGCCTTTGGCATTGAGTCAAGCCGGCCACATGACCACGGAGACGTCTTCGGACAGCGCTGGCTCTTTGGCTTTGAAACGGAGATAAGCACCGCCCCCTAGAGTCAGGAACGACTAGCACATATGTGCAAGGGGAACCTTTACCTTTACCTCTGGGTATTTCATTTCATTTCATTTTCATTTTATTAAATTTGTATACCGCCCTACTCCCGAAGGACTCAGGGCGGTGAACAGCCATAGAATAAAACATATAAATACAAAATTTAAAATAGAATAAAACAAATTAAATAATTTGGCTGAATTTTAAAACCCCAATAATTTAAAACCAGATTTAAAATTTCCATTTAAAAAGGGGAAAGACTTAGGTCAGGCCCGCCTGGTGGAATAAAAAGGTCTTAAGAGCGCGGCGGAAGGTGTGCAGATCTGGGATCCTCCATATCTCCGGGGGAGCTCGTTCCAGATAGTAGGTGCCCCCACAGAGAAGGCTCTCCCCCTGGGGGCTGCAGTCAACATTGTTTGGCCGACGGCACCCGGAGGAGCCCCTCTCTATGGGAGCGTTGTGCACTCAAGACCCTGCTGTTCCGCCAGGCTGGGCTATCAACATAACAATTTTAAATTGGGTTTTAAATTCCTGGGGTTTTAAATTGAGCCGCATTCATTTAATAATTTTAAACTATTTTAACTGATGTTGTCTTGTGTTTTTAATAGGCTGTACACCGCCCTGAGTCCTTCGGGAGAAGGGCGGTATAGAAATAAAATTTCTATTCTATTCTATTCTATTCTATTCTATTCTATTCTATTCTATTCTATTCTATTCTATTCTATTCTATTCTGTTCTATTCTATTCTATTGTTTGAATACAGATGTATTATTCAGACCTCATCATCTTCCTGCCTTCAAGACATTTTAGGATTATTGAACTCCGGGGTTACCTGGAGAAGTCTTGGAACGGTAGTCCTGAATCCTGTTGCAAGACATCATGTTCCAAAAATCAATGTCCTCGTATAACCCACTACGAGGTGCTCATCCTTTCTTAACGATTTAGGAATTAGCTGCACTTATGAAAAAGGAAACCTTTGTAGTTTTGCACACTACAATGCAAAAATTTTGCTTTGTTGGTTTCCATCAATACCTTGAAGGGCACCGCATCGTTTTGAACTGTTAATAGTTTAGTTTTTTTATATTTAAACCTGGGGTGTCCAATCTCGAGAACTTTAAGATTTGGGGACTTCGACTCCCAGAATTCCCCAGCCAGCAGGGAGTCAATTCTGGGAGTCAAAGTCTCCAAGGGGACTTGACTGGTTGGGGAATCAAACACCCAACCAAACCAAAAACAAAATGCACAGGTACCATATATGTGGTACCTTGCTCAATAGTAGTAACCGTGAGAGGGATCTTGGAGTCCTAGTGGACAACCATTTGGATATGAGCCAGCAGTGTGCAACAGCTGCCAAAAAAGTCAACACAGTTCTGGGCTGCATAAACAGAGGGATAGAATCAAGATCATGTGAAGTGTTAATACCACTTTATAAGGCCTTGGTAAGGCCACGCTTGGAATATTGCATCCAGTTTTGGTTGCCACGGTGAAAAAAAGATGTTGAGACTCTAGAAAGAGTGCAGAGAAGAGCAACAAAGATGATTAGGGGACTGGAGGCTAAAACATATAAGAACGGTTGCAGGAACTGGGTATGTCTAGTTTGATGAAAAGAAGGACTAGGGGAGACATGATAGCAGTGTTCCAATATCTCAGGGGTCGCCACAAAGAAGAGGGAATCAAACAGGACAAGAAGCAACGGGTGGAAACTAATCAAGGAGAGAAGCAACCTAGAACTAAGGAGGAATTTCCTGACAGTTACAACAATTAATAAGTGGAACAACTTGCCACCAGAAGTTGTGAATGCCCCAACACTGGAAATTTTTAAGAAGATGTTGAATAACCATTTGTCTGAAGTGGTATAGGGTTTCCTCCCTGAGCAGGGGGTTGGACTAGAAGACCTCCAAGGTCCCTTCCAACTCTGTTATTCTATTCTATTCTATTCTATTCTATTCTATTCTATTCTATTCTATTCTATCCTACTGTACTCTACTCTACTCTACTCTACTCTACTCTACTCTATACCCCCAAGTCTTAAAGTTGCCAAGGTTGGACACCCTTTATTTTAAACTTTCCTTCCAGAGATTTTACACTTGGTCTCATACCACATCCTGATTCGACTTCAGTACAGGTAGTCCTCAACTTACAACAGTTGATTTAGTGACCATTCAAAGTTAAAACGGCACTGAACAAAGGGACTTAAGACCTTTTTTGACACTTACAACCATTGCAGCCAGTGGTGGGATGCTGCGGCTTTAAAAACCGGTTCGGTGAGCTCGTGTGTGCCTAAGGCATTTGCGCGCAGCACTGAAAATGGAGCATTTAGAAGCTCAGCTGCTTACTTTCCAAGTCAGCAACGGTAAGTAGAACAGCAAGGGGAGGGGAATCAGTTGTGCCGCATGATTGAGATGAGCTACAAAGCAGGAAATAAAGGACATGATAGAGCGGGGGCGGGTGGGCAGGGCCAACTGATCATTGGAGCTACCGGTTCGTCTGAACCAGTCCGAACTGGCTGAATACCACCTCTGATTGCAGCATCCCCACAGTCACGCGATCAAAATTCAGAACGCTTAACGACTGGTTCCTATTCATGCAGTGTCTCCGGGGTCCCGTGATCCGCTTTTACGACCTTCTGACAAGCAATGGGGAAACGGAATTCACTGAACGACTGTGTTACTAACTTCACAACTGCACTGCTTCACTTAGCAACTGCGGCAAGAAAGCTGTGGCAAATGAGGCAAAATTCGCTTAACGAATTTAAGCAACTTAAATTCGCACTTAAGCAACAGAAAAGGTGGGCTCAATTGTGGTCGTAAATCGAGGACTACCTGTGTTTCACCTCAAACCCCCTCTCCCCTCCTTCTTACTTTTGTTTGCCTGCAAAGCATTTTGGAAGCGTTTAATTTGCTCCAAGTCCATTGGAAACTCTGCCGATGACTTTTAAAAACATTTATCTCTGGTAACAACCAGTCCCGGCATATCGGAAAGACTTTTCAGAAGCACAGTGATTAATGAAACCCTGCCTGTCAGTCAATTGAGCCACGGATCGGACGTCCACCTGCTATTTTATTTTCTCAAGCCTTCATTACCTGCCAACTCATTAAGCTACCAAGATCAGCAACCAAGGCTGAAGCCTTTCGCAGCCTGTGGCGGGGCAACGCATCACCTCCACAGCCCCAACTCCGCCGTGATTTTTCCAAAGAAAGATCACCTGGAATATATTTTTTTTCGGTTCGCGATGACTAGCGAAATGCACACACCTTCCTTCTCCCCGCACAACCCATGGCAGCATCTGCAGCAGAGCTGGGCTGTGAAACCCTTGCCTTCCGCAAGCAAGCAAGCAAGCAAGCAAGCAAGCATCCACCGACGTTCAACAGGAAGAAGGCAAAGCAAAACGAGACTGGGATGTACCTCAAGACGCGGGTTGCTCCAACGTTTCCAGACAGCTGCAGCGTTGCTCAACAGGCACCTGCAGAGATGCTCAGAATAAGTTGCTTCAGATCTCCGGCACGAGGTGCATCCTTGCAAAGTTGTCTTCCGAGGCCTTTTTTTTTTTTTTTTTTCAGGCTCTGAGCCAAGCAAGCCAGACTTGGCTTGAGGGATGTTCTTGTCCCTGTTCCATTCGCAGAGCAAGCCTGGAAGGATGCACTGTATGTGCCGGCTGGAACAACGCACACTCTCCTCAGCCAGACACACAAGCCCGGAGATGTGAGATGCATTCACAAAAAGCTGAGTGCACGGAGTCCTTCGCTCCTGGAGTGGGGCATCTTTTTAATCCTATTGCTAATTACACCCTATTGACCTTGATGTGATTGAGCGCTAAGAACTCGATCAGTCAGTGGGGAAGGAGGAGAGAGAGAGAGAGAGAGAGAGAGAGAGAGAGAGAGAGAGAGAGAGAGAGAGAGAGAGAGATTAACAGCAAGAGACCCAGTTCGTGCAAAAAACCCCAAAAAACAACCCCACAAGTATTTGGATTTCACTTCTTTTATTATTACCACCCAGTGAGATTTAAAAAAAAAAGTTTTCAGGAGAGACTTTTGGGGGGGTGGAAGAAAGGAAAAAGAAAACTTGATTCATCTCCACTTTTTGTTTTCTTACTCTGTCTGATCTTGTCTCACCTGGTTTGCACACAGGAGTAGAAGAGAAGTGTCAGTTTGGCAGTTGGAAGAATTTTTCCCCCTCTATTTGCAGGAAAAGAGAATAGGGGATTGATCCAGGGTTTATTGGGGGGGGATGGAGGGGGAAGAGGGGAGAAGCACCCTCCGAGGAAATGGGTTTCGTTGCCTGGTGTGGGAGGAAATGCTGCTAAAGTTTCAGGGAAGAGGGAAATAATCTGGAAGAGGTTATTATTATTATTATTATTATTATTATTATTATTATTATTATTATTATTACTACTACTACTACTACTACTACTACTACTACTACTACTACTACTACTATCTGGAAATCATCTCTATTGTTTTTTTTCTCTCCGGGATGTCTGGCTTGGATTTATCCGTTTGGTAAACTGGGAGGTCACGTGTAACAAACTATAGTATTATTGTATGAAGGTCAGTGAAGAAACAAGATGGATTATAGATAGATAGATATCATACTGTTGGGGGAGTATTTGTGTGTGTGTGTGTGAGAGAGAGAGAGAGAGAATGAGTGTGTGGCATTTTTGTTTGTACATATGCACATATTCATATATTTCCTTCCCTTTTCTTTCCTTTCCTTTCCTTTCCTTCCCTTTCTTTTCCTTCCCTTCCCTTCATCCATTCTATATTCCTTTCCTTTCCTTCCCTTCCCTTCCCTTTCCTTTCCTTTCCTTCCCTTCCCTTCCCTTCCCTTCCCTTCCCTTCCCTCCTCTCCCTTTCCTTTCCTTTCCTTTCCTTTCCTTTCCTTCCCTTCCCTTCCCTTTCCTTCCCTTCCCTTCCCTTCCCTTCCCTTCCCTTCCCTTCCCTTCTCTCCCTTTCCTTTCCTTTCCTTTCCTTTCCTTTCCTTTCCTTTCCTTCCCTTCCCTTCCCTTCCCTTTCCTTTCCTTTCCTTTCCTTTCCTTTCCTTTCCTTTCCTTCCCTTCCCTTCCCTTCCCTTCCCTTCCCTCCCTTTCCTTTCCTTTCCTTTCCTTTCCTTCCCTTATAATTAAATAATTTATAATAATTAAATACTCTGATAAGGCCACACTTGGAATCCTGCATCCAGTGTAGGTCGCCACGATGTAAAAAAAAGATGCTGAGACTCTTAGAAAGAGTGCAGAGAAGAGCAACAAAGATGATTAGGATAATAGAGACTAAAACATATCAAGAACGGTTGCTGGAATCGGAGTATGCCTAGTTTAACAAGGAGAAAGACTAGGGGTGACATGATCAGTGTATTCAGCCGGTTCAGACCGGTTCGGATGAATCAGTAGTGGCGACCTGCAGGTGCGGGTGAGCCTGCCCACACGCCCACCCACCCCGGCACTATGCTGTCCTATTTGCCATGTTTTCTAAGCCGCGCACATGCGTGCAAGCCACACACACGAGCCAAACGCGCACTCACATTTTCAGTGCATGGCGAATCAGTGGTAAAACCCACCTCTGGACATGATGGCAGCGTTCCAATATCTGAGGATGGGGAGATGGGGTCAACTTATTCTCCAAAGCACCTGAGGGCAGGACAAGAAGCAAAGGATGGAAACTAATCAAGGAGAGAAGCAATTTAGAATGAGGGAGAAACTTCCTAATAGTTAGAACAGAGGTCTGCAACCTTAAACACTCAAAGAGCCATTTGGACCCGTTTCCCACAGAAAAGAAATTACCGAGAGCCACAAAACCTGGTTGGGCATGGCCAACTCAACATCACTCACTCCCACTCACTCACATGACACATACACACACCCCAGCCACGCTTACCCAGGTTATGTGCCTCCTGGTGTTACCTGAGGCAATCGCTCTTACCTTCTTAGACCAGGTGAGGAGTGACTGGGAGGGGAGGGCAAGTGGACAGGGAGCCACAGCAGGGGGACGAAAGAGCCACATGCGGCTCCTGAGCTGCAGGTTGCAGACACTCGAGTTAAAACAATTAATCAGTAGAACGACTTGCCTCCAGACGTTTTGGGTGCTCCATCAATGGAGGCTTTTGTTAGGATATGGTTTGAGCCTAACAAGTTGTCCAGGCAATATAGGTGTTCTGTGACTTTAATATGAATATGTATTGTGTGACTTTAAAGTTTTCCTGCTGATTCATTGTAATGCTGAGTCATGCTGTAATTAGATAATCACTAGTTGTAAACGTATTTAAGAAAGGTACTGTAACGTATTCAGTTGGTGATATGCTACCATTGTGTGTGGGTCTGCTACCATCGTGGTTTGTTACCAGAGTGAATTTGTTATTCTAACCAACTACTGTTTGTGTGGTAAGAAGATTTTCGTATCACCGGACTGATTTAACTGGCAAAGACTTGGATTGATTTAAAGACTATGAGATTGTTTTTTCACTATAAAGTAAACTTTTGAGAAACCAGTTTGCACATCTCTTATTCATTGCTCTCAGCAACGTTTCTCTGTGTTCTACACTCTGCTGGTTGGTAACACAACAACAATATCCTTAACAGCTTTTAAGAAAAGACTGGATAGCCGTGTCTGAAGTGGTATAGAGTCTCCTGCTTGAGAAGGAGTGTTAACTATCTTATTCTATTATTCTGTGATAGCTCTGATCTTGAACTGGGTGGCACGTCCCCATTCAAGAATAATGAGCAACTCAAGAGGTCTTCCACAGGGATGGGCTTTACATAATTTACCTACCAGTTCGCCCAGCATCTACAATGTGAACGTGCACCACCGGCGCATGTGTGCCGCCTTTCGTGCATGTGCTTTGTCACTGCGTTCTTTTATTTACCAGCTGAGCTCATTATTTCTGGACTATCAGACTTTCCGTAGCTTGCCAAGAATTGTTATCAGTAAGCTAAACTGCGCATGTCTCTCCACCCACATTCTTTCACACTCCTTCTGTCAGCCTCAGCTTTGCCTGCTTCAGCTGCCATAAGAGACGGGGGGAGGGATTAGTTATGGAGCAAAGGGTGGGAAGATGCAAGAGATGTTTTTTTTCCTTGTAGGATGTGTCCTCATAAGAAACGAAAGTAGATCTTCAAAGGGGACGGCTGACCAACTGCCCTACATTCCTGATGAATGACGCTGCCAGATGTGTTGCCACCTGACCTTTGGAAGACCTTTGGATTGGCTGATGATTTATGAACACGAGGGGGGGGAGAAGCTTAGTAGATGCTATTTCGCGCGTTTTGCTCACTTCCAGCTTTACCTGGGTTGCTATCATTTCATATTCAGTAAAAGTACTAAATTCTTCAAAATGCTTGAGTTTGGGGTTTTCTTTCCTGGATACTGAAGGAAGCATACCTGACACCTTCCTTTGTTCTCTTGCCAGGAGGTCCAGCTGCTGAGAAAGCAGCTGGCACGAACTATATTCAAAATGTAACAATTAATTTTCTTAGTTAGTGAGATGTTTTATTTTCTTTATAACAAATAAATGAGTTTTCTTAGAAAATACCTTCGGATTTTGTTTTCTTAAAGTATACTGCAAGGAAAGGTCTCAATCCACTCCTCGTAATCAGGGTGATTATCCCAAAAGCAGAATGGGATTAATCAATGCCCTGACATGCTTTGCTCGTGCATGTGGCTTGCACGCATGCTCATGGCTTAGAAAATGTGGCTAAATAGAAATGGCATAGCGCCAGGGCAAGGGAGGGCAGAGAGGGGCAGCCCATCCGGTTCACCCACAGGTCGCTACTACCGGTTTTCCCGAACCGGTCTAAACCGGCTTAATACCACCTCTGGTCTTCCTGGACTCATCGCTCCCGTTCAATGAGCAGCTGATAAGCTGTGGGACATTACAAAGGAAGCTATCATATCTGGGCTGCAAAAATCTAGACAACCGTTAGATGGTGAGAAAGCTTTAGTGTTAGAGTCTGCTGGCTCTATTCCGTAGCCATCCAGATACCCATTGCTTTGTACTAGCTGGCTGATAAGAGAAACGGAGATCAGAAGTTAGTTCAGTTTCTATAGGGAGATGTTCTCATAGGAGAAGGAAAGGTTGAAAGGTTGGCATCAGAAGGGGAGTTTAAAGACAGAAAGAGAAAGAATTCTAGGAAGAAGAATTTTTTTGTTGTTGTTTGTTTTTTAGCTTTTTAGCTTTTAATCTGTCAATGGGTTTTAATTCGAATTGTTTTAAATTTGGGCCAAAGTATGTAATTCTTTTAATAATTTTAAATTTTGTATTGGTATGTGTTTTAGTTCTGGCTGTGCACCGCCCTGAGTCCACTAGGAGAAGGGCGGTATACAAATTGAATAAAATAAATAAATAAATAAAATAAAGAAGAACTGGGAGGAGAAATTTGATGGAGGAACTGCGGTGGCTGGCTGATCCTAAGATGGATCCGAATAGAACATAGAATCATAGGGCAGGAAGGCATCTCAAATGTCTTCTGTGTTATGCTGAATAACACAGCAGTGAAGATTTATTATTTTCAGTAAAGAGTAGCACCGGCTGATATATCTAAATCGTGACAGTGCAGCATTATACTGATAAATAAAGGGGCAGATCCAGAGAAGACTGCTGAACGGATTGGTTGGGTGAATCCAGAGGAAGTTTCACGGAAGATCTGAAGAAGAAAATATAGCATGATGCTATATTTGTGCAGAAGATCTGGAGAAAAGATTGGAGAACCATTTGTCTGACATGGTATAGGGCAGTGATGGCAAACCTTTTCGGCACCAAGTGCCCAAACAGGAACGCATGTACATGTCCGCGCGCTGGAGCACCGGAAACCCAAAAAACAGCTGGCCAGTGCGCACATGCCTGGTTTTTGGCTGTTTTTCGGGTCATTTTCAGGTAGTTTTTAAGGCCGTTTTCAGGCTGTTTTCCAGGCTGTTTCCAGGCCATTTTCCAGGCCGTTTTTGGGCCGATTTTGGGGCTGTTTTCAGGCCTTTTGTTGGGCCCAAAACGGCTCCAAAACACCCTGAAAACAGCCCAAAAAACAGCCTGAAAAAGGCCCGGAAAATGGCCCCAAAAAAACAGCCTGTTTTTTGGCCATTTTTCGGGCCATTTTCTGGTGCTCCGGCACCCGTGAAGAGCAGCTGGCTGGCACACATGTGCGCACTGGAAACCAGAAGAGCAGCTGGCAATGGCGCTCATGCCCATAGAGAGGGCTCTGCTTGCCACCTC
Organism: Pantherophis guttatus; assembly: GCF_029531705.1. Next base: position 1,372,985 of record NW_026844110.1, read on the forward strand.
TGGCACACATGTCATAGGTTCGTCATCATGGGTATAGGGTTTTCTGCCTGAGCAGTGGGTTGGATCAGAACAGAAGTGGAGAATCACAGCACTTTTATGCCTTGTGGACTTCAACTCCCAGAATTCCAGAGCCAGTAGGGGAGCTTCTGAAGTCCACAAGTCATCATTCCTCAGTCTTGGACTAGAATCTAGGCCTGTCAAACTGGCGGTCCATGGGCCAAGATGAGTCATGCACAGGCCATGCCCACCCTGCCTCCGCAAAGGCTGAAAAAAGTCACAATATGTCACGATACATCATGTGACGTGATAGAGTTTCACATCCGTGGACTACACGATCTCCAACTACTTGCATATGAAATTAAAAAATGATTGTTCTTTGGGTGTTGTGGCCCGTACGTGGCCTGTGCGGTTGGTGGCTGATTTGGACAGTGAGGAGGCTGGTGTGGTGCTGCGCCAGCAGCCTGTGCAGCTGGCGCTCAAGTCGGACAATGAGGAGGCTGGAGAAGATGTGGTGCCAGAGGCGGGGATTCAGCCAGGGCCTTCAGAACCTGCAGAAGCTCCTTTAAGTGAAGAGGACGAAGAGGAGGAGCCTCTTCTCGATGCACGGGCGCGCAGAGCTGCCAAAAGGCAGGAGTGGCTCCTCAGGAGGAGGTCTCCTCGAGAGTAAGGCTTGGGGCTAATTGGCCACTCCCCTAGCCTATTTAAGGAGGAACGCCAACTGAAGCAATTTGCATGGAGGATTTCACCACTGGTTTTAATTGTTTGTATATGTTTGTAAGCCATCCCTTTTTGTGAGATGGTAGGCTGTATAAATTTGCTCAATAAAATACATAAACCTTTTCTTGCTCCCTTCTAAAGAACCAGGCAAAAAATATTGATTCAAATTAAAGAACATGTTTTTTAAAAAACAAACAAACAAACAACACACCATTAAATCAGGGGTGAAATGCTCCCGGTTCGGACCGAATCGCCCGATCCGGGAACAATGGAGGCGGGCGGTTCGGAGAACCGGTAGCAAAAATCCCTGCCCCCCCCCACCGCCCAGCTGAGCCACACCATCATCAGGCTTTTTAAAAAACCCTCTGCCGATCAGGCAACTCAGCTGGGATCGTCAGAGCCATTTAAAAGAAAAAACTTTTTTTCTTTTAAAAGCCTCTGACGATCCCAGCTGAGTTGCCTGATCGTCAGAGGCTTTTTTTTCTTTTAAATGCCTCTGACGATCCAAGCTGAGTTGCCTGATTGGCAGAGGGTTTTTTAAAAAGCCTCTGATGATCAGGCAACTCAGCTGGGATCATCAGAGCCTTTTGAAAGCATTTTTTTACCACCTCTTCCTCAAAAAGGTTGTAGAAAAAATGGTTTTAAAAGTTAAAAAAAAAATTGGCCACGCCCACCCAGCCACATTCCCCCCCCACACCAAGCCATGCCCACAGAACCGGTAGCAACAAATTTTAGATTTCACCACTGCATTAAATCCCAGTTAAAAACATTGGTCTTGCAGCTGTAAAATTCAAAGTACAAGGTGCTTATGAAATCATTCTTCTGCCTAGCTATATTTTCTCCAACGTGTACGTACGTGCCTGTGTGTGTGTATGTCTCTGTGTGTTCTTTTAGGTGTTGATTCTAATTCACCAGCCTTCATCAGCTGGCAACTGTCATAAATGCAAAATTCTGCTTTTTTCAAGATTAGGCCTCTTCATTATTCATAACCGATAGGCGAGCCACAGATTTTTCGAAAAAAAAAAGCCTGTTCATGAAAGAGTCTTAGAAAAACCTGACTGCCTCATACACATCGTGTAAAAATGAGGGGAATTTAATGCCGTTCTAATACCTTCAAAGGTAAATTATTAATGTTCCAGGGGGGGTGGGGAGGAAGAAAAAATACACATCTCTTAGGTTAAACATACAGCTTGTCTCGGATGACATTCAGATATCCTTGCTTTGAAGGTTGAAGTGGTAGTAAAGTCAATAGTATCTTTAGAAAGTCAAATACGGGATGCTCACAGGAATACAGGACTCAAATCATAGATTCTGAGCAATAAACACCAGGGAGAAATGATCAGATCTGGTCCAATTGTTCTTTGAAATGGAGAGATTCTGAGGTGTTTCCAGATGTCATTCAAAGACTGTAAGGAAAACATTTGAAGTGACCTTGGCTGGAATTCTCCATCTCATTTGCAGCATGTCAATTACCAAACAAGTCCTCAAATATAGAATAGAATAGAATAGAATAGAATAGAATAGAATAGAATAGAATAGAATAGAATAGAATAGAATAGAAAAGAAAAGAAAAGAAAAGAAAAGAAAAGAAAAGAAAAGAAAAGAATAACAGAGTTGGAAGGGACCTTGGAGGTCTTCTAGTCCAACCCCCTGCTTAGGCAGGAAACCCTATAGCATTTCAGGCAAATGGTTATCCAACATCTTCTTAAAAACTTCCAGTTTTGGAGCATTCACAACTTCTGGAGGCAAGTCGTTCCACTGATTAATTGTTCCAATTGTCAAGAATTTTTTCCTTAGTTCTAGGTTGCTTCTCTCCTTGATGAGTTTCCACCCGTTGCTTCTTGTCCTGCCCTCAGGGGTTTTGGAGAATAGCTTGACGCCCTTTTCTTTGTGGCAGCCCGTGAGATATTGGAACTGTCGAAAGAAATGTCCATCTGTGTTCAGTTCCAACTGGCAGTTGGAACAGAGTTCTTTTCAGGTGGGGAGGGGTGTAGAATGTCTAGCTCCTTAGCATCAGAGCGTGTGCATATAATACATATGAAATACTAATGATCTGCTGGTCATTTCGAAAAATCCTTTCTTAGTGAGCACCTAGATGCCAAGAGGGACATATGTGCCAAATTTCAAGTTTGTAGGCTTTACCATTCTGGAGATTTCGTGATGAGTGAGTGGTATTTGACTAGGTGGCTCAGTGGCTAAGACACTGAGCTTGTCGATCAGAAAGATCGGCAGTTCGGTGGTTCGAATCCCTAGTATAGGTCTCTTGCGTGAACAGGGGGTTGGACTAGATGACCTCCAAGATTCCTTCCAACCGTGTTACTGTTACTATATTTGGAATAGATAGATTCTTTCTTTCACTTAACATGATGTTTCGATTCTCTTCTTAAACTGATCAGATTGAATTGTATTCCTCAAGACGAAAACAATGGGAATGACTTGCTCTGCAACAAATTAATGAAGTAACAAAAACAAAAAGGAGAAGAAAATGTTTGTGTAAAGAGAAATGTCTATTTTCTACTATCTGCAATGCAGACTTCTTTTCCCGTGTATTTTATATCTTCATAGTTTAATATTGAGTTTAATTTCCTAATCAACTTGATTGTCATCAAACAGATATTGATTTTTGACAACCACATCGATAGATCCTTCCCAGAATTATTATATTATTATCGTATTATGTTGCATTAAATAATTATATAGGGTATAGAGATATACTCCATGTAATTTTATTACATTATCATTACATTGCATTTTATTACATGATCCTTTATCACAGATAATGCAATTCTGTATTGTGCTGCTGAGTTTATAGTTAATTGACAACATAAAATCCACCGTTTATTTTCATCCTGCACAGTTTACCAGTGGTCTTTTGTGATTTGGGGAACAGTTGCAGAAGTAAACATGAGAATGAAAAAAACAAATTATCCTCAGGTGGTGTTTTAAATTAGAATGGCTGTGATCAGTTTATGCTTTTGGTTTGTTTATTTATTTATTCCTCTGTTATGTACTGTAGAATGGTGTCTATTGTATTGTGGTTAAGAATGGTGTTTTTACTTTATTTATATCCAGCTTTTATTATATAAATATAAATATATTATAAAACAGCTTAAAGTGGCAAATATACTGTTCCTCTCCTATTTTCCCTACAACAACCCTGTGAGGTTAGGTGAACTTAGAGAGAGTGATCGGCCGAAAGTCACCCAGCTGGTTTTCATACCTAAAGTGGGACTAGAACTCACAGTCTCCTGGTGATTGGCACAAAGTCATGCCTAATGCAGGGACTAGAACTCACAGTCTCCCGGTGATTGGCACAAAGTCACCCCTGGCTTTCATGCCTAATGCAGGGACTAGAACTCACAGTCTCCCAGTGATTGGCACAAAGTCACCCAGCTGGCTTTCATGCCTAATGCGGGACTAGAACTCACAGTCTCCCAGTGATTGGCACAAAGTCATGCCTAATACAGGGACTAGAACTCACAGTCTCCCGGTGATTGGCACAAAGTCACCCAGCTGGCTTTCATGCCTAATGCAGGGACTAGAACTCACAGTCTCCCAGTGATTGGCACAAAGTCACCCAGCTGGCTTTCATGCCTAATGCGGGACTAGAACTCACAGTCTCCCAGTGATTGGCACAAAGTCATGCCTAATACAGGGACTAGAACTCACAGTCTCCCGGTGATTGGCACAAAGTCACCCAGCTGGCTTTCATGCCTAATGCAGGGACTAGAACTCATAGTCTCCCAGTGATTGGCACAAAGTCACCCAGCTGGCTTTCATGCCTAATGCGGGACTAGAACTCACAGTCTCCCAGTGATTGGCACAAAGTCATGCCTAATACAGGGTCCTAGAACTCACAGTCTCCCGGTGATTGGCACGAAGTCACCCAGCTGGCTTTCATGACTAAGGCAAGACTAGAACTCACAGTCTTCTGGTTTCCTAGGAGTCCCACAATAATCCCGCGAAGCTCAGAGAGCACCAAGGAGCCTTCATTTCAACCCACAGCTGCAATTATTCTCCTCTGTCAGTAACCTGACATTAAATCTCTTGAAGCTGACCCATGACATAGTCAACCCTTCTTTCCCAGCTAGTTGGTTTGCAAGGAAGACAGCCAACCATTTTGATGACCTGAGCGAGAAACACAAGCTGCTGAACCTTGCTTGGGCTAGAAAAATACCATTGCCTTATTTCAGTGGTGAAATCTGAACCAGTTCACTGGCCGTGCATGCGTGTATGCACACCAAACACACGCTGTGTATGCATACGCAGTGCACACCAAACACATGCTGCATGTTTAAAAAGCTACCAGTTCGGGCAAACTGGTAGTTAGGTACCGGTTCGGTTGGAACCGGTAGTTAAAAAATGCTACGCTCCAACGATCAG